>BMAO01017081.1:0-592533 GCA_019973975.1 Trichonephila clavata | reverse complement strand
AAACGGTATTGGCTCTTTGGGATTCTCTTCACATACGAAACGGCGTCCTGTATAGAAAATGGGAATCCGAAGATGGCAAAAAATCAAGGTGGCAGTTAGTACTCCCTCGATCACGAATACCTGATGTACTAAAGGAATTACACAATAGTTCAACAAGTGGCCATTTCGGAGTTATGAAGACCATGCAGAAAGTTCGAGAGCGGTTTTATTGGAATAACGTAAGAACTGATGTCGAAAAAATGGTGCAAGTCCTGCGATACCTGTTCGGTCCTTGATGTAGTCGCGGAAAGCTACACCTATACAATGTAGGGGCACCATTCGAAATAATTGCATTCAACATCTTGGGACCTTTTCACGATCAAAAGACAATAACCGATACATTTGATCTGTCATGGATTATTTCATAAAATGGCCTGAGGCATATCCGATTCCTGATCAGGAAGCGACAACTGTTGCAGAAGTGTTAGTGGAGAATTAGATTTCAAGGTTCGGGAACACCCCTTCAACTCCATTCCGATCAGGGGAGAAATTTCATTTCTTCTGTCTGCCAAGAACTTTGTAAAATCCTAGGAATCGATAAAACACGAACAACCCCTCTACATCCACAATCGGATGGCATGGTAGAAAGATTTAATTGAACGATCCTGAATAGTCTCTCTCACCTTGTTTCAAAGAACCAACAAGACTGGGATCAGAAACTACCGCTGTTCCTGTTGGCTTACAGAAGTGCCGTCCATGAAACTACCGCTGTTCCTGCTGGCTTACAGAAGTGCAGCCATGAAACTACCGGCTTTACACTCTCAAATATGCTCTTTGGTCGTGAACTCCGTCTCCCCGGTGATCTCGTATTCAGACGTCCACCGGATGCGCCTTCTTAGCCTGAAGACTATGTTGAGAATCTCCAGGCACGGTTAGAAGATGTTCATCAATTTGCCCGAGGTTGCATTAACATCGCGATGGACAAGAAGAAGATCCGATACGATGCAAGAGCTACAGGACATACATTTAACGAAGGTGACAAGGTTTGGTTCTGGAACCCGTACCGACGTAAAGGACTTTCTCCGAAGCTTCAAACATCGTGGGAAGGGCCTAATACAGTTCTAAGAAGACTGAACGACATCGTGGTTCGAATCCGTAAGTCTACGAATGCTAAGCCTAGAGTCGTTCATTACGATCGCTTAGCTCCTTATTATGGTAACAATACTTAGTTTAGGAATTAATTTAAACCATGGTTTCATCACCTTCAACCATTTCCTTTTGTAAAAAGTCCTGTAAATAGTTGTTTTTTTATTTATGTTGAGTATACTTTCATTGTCATTTGTTTATCTTATATTTAAAATAATGTAATTTTTTGATTTAAATGGCTTTCTGCTCAAGTGTACTGCCCGAGACGTGCAGTCTTTGAGGAGGAGGCAATGTTACGATTTTGGTATTTAAAATGTGTTTATAATGTTAAATTATGTCAAAATTACTATTCTGCTTGAAAAATAGTGCAGGATTAATGTTTATTGCATGTAAATATACGAATTAGATCAATTCCTATGGGACCTTGTAAATAACAAGGGGTTCTTTGGGTATCGCCAAATTGGCGAGATATCGTTTGGTTGGCGACAGTTTTGGCAACTTATTTTGTCGCCAAATTTGGCGATATTTGACGACTTCTGGTTCCGGGCGGTTCTTCTATTTTCTGGAATGTTCTACCACTTTCGCCGTGTCTATATAAGGCATACTGAAATGCAACATGAGGCAGTTGTTATTCAGATTTCTTGCTCAGACGCGCCCGCAGCCTCTATTACTTTACGGGTGATTCCGTTGTGATTTATGCCGAAGAGTACGAAAGCCTACGGCTTTGAATTTGATCTATTCCCCGCTGGATCAGTACATTGCGTTGTGTTACTGTTGTGTTGTATTACTGTGATTTCGGCTGTTCTTATGCCTTTCTGAACATTGTATTCTTCATTGGGCTGATAATAAAGAACTGTTTTATCGCTGTCCTGATTAATGTCTATTCAATCCCTGAACCCAACAGTGTGAAATTCGTTACACTATCATTTCTAGCAACAAAAAAAATGACAGCTTGATGCTTAAAAGGATGACATTTTCAATTGGTTCAAAATATTAAGTAACAACAAACTGCAAAGCATAAATGATCCGACTAATCACAAAGAAAATATTCACTTCCTAATTTTCTTTTGGAATAAGTTAGTTGTGTGATCTATACTTTATTATAATATACTAAATACAAAAATGTATAATTTCAGTAAAAAAAATATTTTAAAGGTTTTTTTTTTTTTTTTTGAGAAAATTAACACAAACACAAAACTGTAATGATATTTTAAATTATTTTGATTCTTAAAAAATGTGTCAATTATGTATACATTTCAAATGCATAATTTTTGAAATGTATTTACAATCAAATACATTTAGAATACAAGATCCAGTAACAAAATTCAAAAAAATTTGAACTAAATGACAAACAACATAAAACTAACTTTCAAGGTCAGCAACATTCTTATTATCTAAAATAAATTACACATGTTTAAATAACCCATTACATGAAAACTTAAATTTTTTTTTGACTTATTGAATAGATCAATAAATAATAATAAAGATTTTGAAAATGAATAGAGAGATAACTCACTTCTCCCAAAGCTTCATATCGCTTTTGATTGTATAAATGATCATCCTTTTTTTGATTGAACTCAAAAGGCTCTCCAGTAGTTATATGACGTAACTGTCCAACTGAATAATAGATCATTATAAACAAACTAATGTACAAGTAATAATTTTTTTTCAAATAATAATACAATTTTTTTACGTGCTCTATTTTATGAACAAATTTGACTATAAAACATAAATATCTTCATCAGTTATATTAATCACAAACTATTATTTTTACTATCAGTCAAAGTAATAGTTTATTTGACCAATTATTGGACAAAATATAGCAAACTTGGTCAAATTAAAATTTTTAAAATGAAAGCTGCAATATTGCACTGAAGAAAAACTATCATCTAATTTAAAAGAAAATTATAGCACAGAATCTTATGATTACAGTAATACCAAATACCCGAGCTCCAGCTCAACTTTGTTCGTTTACAATTTAAACGAATTTGACAATAGAAATTTGATGAAAGAAGTTTTTCTTTTCATGCATATCTTCAATATTCAGAATTCTCCAAATAAAATTCCAGAATTTAAATGCAGGTCCAATGTTACATTTCTTTTTAAATATTACCAATTTGAAAATATTTTAATATTAAATATAGCCACAGTTGAATGAATAAAAATAAAACTAGATAATTTATACTAGTAAAAGACAACTATTAATTTCATTTTATCTCCTAATTTTTTCCAAAAAAGTTTAAAATGGTTTCAATAATTTATAAACACTTAATGTTACTACAGATTCAGCAATTTTTATCAATGTTAACCTTTATACATTTTTCATACATTCATTTTAATAAATGATGATTAAATTTTATTTCTGTAAACATTAAATTATTAAATAAGTAATCTTCATACTTTTAATTTGCATACTTCTACAATGGAAAGGAATATTGTAAATTTTAGTTAAAATGCCATAAGAACAATTATTACTCACACTCATTGAATCTATATCCAAAACCTTCAAAAGAATCTGGAAAATCCTCTTGATTTATTTGACTGGAAGTATCATCTTCAGTTTGTATAAGATTATCTTGAGCCGCTGTAAATTTCAATTTAACATTCAGATAATATTAAATAAAAAACAATTAAAAATAATATGTTAATATCTATATACCAGTGATATATATATCTACAGAATCCATAAAATCACTTCATCTTACAACAATTTTGAAATAGTTTTTTTAAAAAAAAAACACAGATAGTTTGACATTAACAATTCAATAACTATTCATAAAAATTTCTTCGTTTTTCTTGTCAAGTCTCAACTGCAATAGCAATCTAAGCCTTGTACAATTAATGAAGCATGGTCACAAATAATGCATAGATTGAATTTATATAAAAGCATTGATACGATATTAATATAAAAGTATGCATCAACATTGATGTGATGACCATTCTTTATAAGGAAAGAAAATATAAAATTTAGAAGAGACAAATTCAATGATCAACTTGGATTGATTGATTGTTCCTTAATTTCATACAAGGGCTATTAGTAATGAACCTCAAAACTTTGAGGATCTAATGACTAGAAGTTATGAGGACAATACTCAAGTTAGCACCCATTTTCAAAACTTCCACATCATGCCAATATGAGGACTTTGAGCCTCAGCTGATTTAAAATACATCAACCCATCCTTCTTGACTTATAATGAATCTTTAAGTGATATTAAAACTCGAGACCCTGAATTCACAAAAATAGCAGCAGCGAGCTTGCAACCATAACCACTCTGCAAATGTGGTTGCTTGATAAATTTAAAATTAAGTATTTAGAAATTAAGAAATAGAGAATCATTGTGCTGGATTCGAACTCGGTACCTCCTGATCCGCAGCCCAGTTACATAACCACTAGACAGAAGTGATTACTCCTGTCCGGAGGCTGTGTTACTGGCTTACTTATATACCGCCACAGTACTCCCCCACCAGTGAGTCAGTGGATAGGCAAACGAACGAGATATTAGTTGTTACAGTGAGCATGGGAGTTGTTACTATTGCGTCAAATGAATCTGACGACTTTGCTTGCAGCATCGAGTGGGTCTGACGACTTTGCTTGCTGTGTCGTAGTTTGGAGAAAACTGGAAGTCCTCTTGTTACTATTGAGTGCTTCATATTCCAGAGGGTTGAAACAGCTTCAACAAGAGAAAGGAACTCAGCGAGCAAAGTCGCCAGACACACCTCTGGACAGGAGTGATCACTCCTGTTCGGAGGCTGTTACTGGCTTACTTATATACCGCAACAATCATGGATGCCTGTGCCTACACTAGTTTAAGTTTTGGATCAGACATTTTAAAGTATTGGAGAAGAATATTGTTAATGTCATATAATTATTTGAAATTTTTTTTTAAATCGAAGGATAACATTTTTGACAAAAGGTACCTTAATTGCCTCATCATGCTTAGAATAATATATGTTCCAATATGTTTTGCATATCATCCAAATACCTAAATTTTGAGGAGTTTTGAAGATTTTAGTTTTTTTAGTATAACTACACACTAGGCAAGTTATGTCGGATTAGAAGTCAAAGGTATATGCATACATTATTTTCTAAAAATTCATTGCAGAGTTCCAACGAGTTATGGAATAAACTTTGTGGAACACAACAGAAATTCTTGTACATGAGTTAAATACTTTTTTCACACGTGATTAATCTAGGAAATGGGGAAAAGGATGTTAAATAACCCATCTGGAAGTTGGAATTAAAACTTTTTAGAACAAAGAACTACACTTGATTAAGAAACATTTAAATTTTATTTTTCAATTCTTAAACCAAGGTTTGAGTAATTTAAGGTGTTTAAAAACTAGATAAAACTAATTCATCATAGATTTTTAAGTTGGGCTAAAATGGTAATATCCTTCACAAAAGCATATAATGAAATGTTATTTCTTGAAATGTTCCATATATATGTGTATGTTTGTTATACAAGGTAGATACCAACAAAGATATGTATATTAGTGTACTGTGTTCTAAGAACAAAAAATATCTTTTGTTTCAATTTTGAAGAATCTATTATGGTAAAGGAAAAAAGTTTGAATAATAATATTTTGATAAATACATAGTCAAAAAGGTCTTTTGAGTATCCAGGAAGTTGACATCTATTGATTTCTTTTTCATGAGGCCCGAGTTGGTCTTTTCTGTAACTCTCAGAAATTGATGAGTAGAAGAAAGTTCCTTGAGAATTGTTTTGGAACTTGAGAACATCATTTAGTTTAAACATATTTTGTATATGTTGCAACCTTGCAGGACAAAGGGAAAAGAAATAGCATTCTGTTCTTATCAGTTTTAAGGGTAATGGAGTCAACTTAGATAGTAGAACAGTGACTACAATCTTTCAAGAGCCAGGAAAGTAGTGAAAAAGAGCAGTGTCTTAGATAACAATTAAGACACATGAAATGGTATATTCAGGCGCGCTTTTCTGCTTAGGCAGGCTAGGCATGTGCCTAGGGCGTTAAAGATTTGGGGGCGCAAAAATTGGATGAAAAAAAAAAAATTTAAAATTACAACTAAAGTACTACTAGCTGACGAGTCAGAAGAGAAACATTTCTGTCTTTAACCCTTTGAAGCGCGAAAAACAAATTCGCTGAATTTTTCAAAATAAAATTATAATGCAATGTATGGAACCTAAGAACAAGAAAATACTTTAAAAAAAATTAGAGTACATCCCCCCCCGAGGGGGAGGTGGTTTCATAGAAGTACCACCGCGCACTTACGACATAATTCTCGATGAACAAAAAAATGATTTGCGTCAGATTTGTAAGTATATTCTTTATATATTTTGTAATAAATTTACTAAATATGCGATATTAATATTAGAATTACTTTTTAAATATTAAATAATACAAAATATAACTATAAGCGATTAAAATCAACTGCAATAGCCAGTAAAGTTTTTTTTTCATTGTTTCTTTATTATTAAATTATTAAAACCATGCAGTAATACTGAAATAATAAACCCCTCCCCCAAATCAATGGCAAAACCCCCATAATTTATTAGTTATTTCACTGCCTGAGTCAAAGAAAAGAAAAAAAGGGCTAAATCTCTCACGTGTGCGTGCTATAAGCCGGAGAAGAAACGGACAATTTTCATGTTCTAGGTGCGCGGTGGTATCAGTCTGAAACCACACGAAAATATCTTTATATAAGGCACTTCTTTTCATTATTTATCATACTAAAAATTAGTTATGCTATGAACAGCATATGCAGCAAAAATGTACATACCTTACTTTTAATTTTTGTCTATTTTTATTTGCTAAAAAAAATCTTTTTGAAAGTGGTTAAAAAAGGCTTTTAAAATGATGCATTTTTCTCACAGAAATAAGAGTTTTCTGTCTTGTGCTGACATCTAGTGTCTTTTAAAAGAGTTAAAAGATATGTTTAAGATTAATGGTTTCATTGAAATACCATTGCGCGTTTAGAGATATTTTTTAGAAAATGGTGGTTTCAGAGAGATACCACCGCGCATTAAAGGGTTAAGAGAGTAAAGACTGAAATGAGATCTACTATGGAAAAAGAAAAGCTTAAAGGTTTGATGTTGCTATGCACTCAAAATGGTATTAAAATGGAAATTGATTAAAAGGATGCCATTAATGATTTTACAATGATCAAAGCTTGGAAAAAAACCCTTTGTTGCACAAGTACAATGGCAGTGACACAACGAAGAATAAGGATGTCTAAAAATAGTAAAGCGATAAGCGATGAAAAAGTTGATAATTAAATCTTTCCCTGGCGTAGGCGCGATAACACGCCGAGACAAATTCACCTCCTACCTGGCAACAAAGTGTTTTCACGCTTTGACCATTAATTTTTCAGCCATTTAATTGTTAAATTGCCTGCCAGACCCTGGTAGGATTTAAATACCCCCTACCACCAGGGAAAGAGTTAACAAGTTGAAGACAGTTCATACAATAATGTATACTCTGAACTGTAATTGCAAACGATTCCATTAATTTAGTGTACTAATTTACAAAAGAGTGGGTGAGTGGTCCATGATGTTGTAAAGTAAGAAATGAATATGGGTGGCCAAACCATGCCATTATCCTTTCTTTACGATAGCCAGTCCAGGATACGGCGGGTCCATAGGTGGTAGGTAATGCAAAGACTATCCAAGGAACAAAAACAAATAAAGGAAAAAAAGAGTAAGAGAATTAAGGGAAAATTCCTCCCAAACCAAAACTGGTAAGATAAGAACTGAATGAGGGTGATGCTCTGGAAATTGGCAGGGGGGGGGGGTAACAATTTGAAATGCCTACGGCATCAGGGAGGTTAAAAACGGCCCTGGGTATATTTTTCAGCATTTCAACTGTGATTCTTTTTCCAAGAGATACCATTTTTTTAATCTTGATTTTATTAAGGTATTGTAGAACTTCAAAAGGAAATTTGAAATAAAGTAATGTTTTGTAAAAAAATTAAACATTTTTAAGGGTTTATATTTTTTTTTATCAATATGATTATTAAATTTTGAAATTCTTAATATGTAGAGGTCTTTTTATTTATTTAAAGTTCAAGTGAGCCACACACAATAATTACTTCAAATACTGGAAAAATCCTACTTCAGTTAACACCTTTAATGATGTTGGAAAATAAAAAGATGGCAAATTGTGCTAAAGAAAAAAGCAGTTAGCTCCTGTGATTGCTTATATATACACAGAAACATATATAGAATTTTTCTACCTTATGCTTCTTCTAATAGGCATTTAAGTTTTAATCATTCAATTGGTTCAATTATTTAAATAAATTTGATTGTTTTATTTTAGTTATCAAGTACCAGACTATTTTTTCAAGTAGTTTTACTTGATATAGTTTGATTTCCTTAACTATCATTTTAATATATGCTTTGGTTTGTATATCAAATCCCCCCTTTATACTTTTAACCCTTTCAAAAATATTTTAATTAGCCTCAATAAATAGTATACACAGACCTCTCTTATGAGGGTTCACATTCTAAAAACACGCAGACAGAGGTGCAGAGGGGTAATTTGTATGGTAGAAACGAAAATTAGTTGGTCCCTGTGGGAGGGAGGGTTGAACACAACCAAACCCCACCCTTAAGTATGCCACTGGCCTCCATACACAGACAGCAGTATTTAATACACATACAATAAGTACAAATAGTAACAAACTACAAAGGAAGGGTTATATTTCCCCCCCATAAGCGCAGCCAGCATAAATACTTGTCCTGGCTGCGCAAGTGCCCCTGGCATGCATATATGTCCTTCCAAAGTACAATTCTTTGCATTGTGTTGCTATAGTTAAAACTTGTCCCATGGCTTTGGAATACAATGAAATGACATTGACAATGTTTGAAATGAATTTACATATTTTGAAGAAGATGGGGAAGGAATTTAAAAAGTATATTCCAGGAACAATGAAATTCATAGCGCAGCAGTATTGCTTGTTTTTTCATTTTTGAATAGATCATGGTCTTTCATATCCTTCTTTCATTCTTTTTTCGAAGAAAATGCGTTGTAGGTTCAAGCAAACAAATTTACCTTGGAATTCCTCTATCAATGCATTGAATGCGATGCTGTTTATGCATTCAACTGTGTTTCAGGATATATCACAACAGCTAGGTTGAAACTTTGTTATACTGTAACTCTATACATTAAATTTTGTATTTTAATATTTTTTGTCTTTCCTTTTCAATTTTAAAGTGAAAGTAAACAGTTTTGAGGTTGCAAAACATGACCTCTTGTAATAATGCGCATCTCTGGGAGAAACAATGGCACTGAGGGTGAATTTCATAACTTTTCCTTGGCAGTTAAGGGATTAAAAATAAACAAGGATCTTTTTATAGATTGCAAGAAAGAATCTTGGGTACTTTTCCCTTTTGCCAACCCAAGCAATGAAGTCAAGAAAAATGATACAACTGTTGCCAAAAAAAATATATTTCTACCGGTAACCTTTTGCCACCATATTTTCAAAACAAGTTTTGCAGTCTTTTCTTATCAAAAACATCTTTTTCATAATACTGTAAGAATATATGAAAAACAAAAACGAATGAGAACTAACATTTATAACATTTTTTTATGTGTATATTGTGTGTTGCCACTAATAATGCCAACTTGGTACGATTTGGGCCAGCAAAACAGAAAAGTACAGAATCTTGCTTTTTATTTACTTGGTCTCAAAAATTTATAGTAAAACATAATTAAAATACAAACTTAGATGCTAATAGATTTTTAAATTGTTAAAATTTCTCTTTGGTTTTTTTAATACTGTACATTTTCTACAAATATCATATATCTTAAATACATTTTGTTTACATGAATATCTAAAATCACATCACAAAAATTTGACCATTTTCATGTTAATTCTTCATATACAAGCTGTTCCATGATAGAATTGTTGAAGAGAAAGAAATACAGAGAGAAAATCTTTTATAAATAAATAGCTATATATTTTATGTAACTTTTGAATTGCAATATTACACTAATAATATTTTTAGAAATCATTTGTACTTATGTATTACATTGATAATAATTTTGTCAAACTAAAAGTGGGTCACCGGTTCAGTCCAAGAACAGCCCACACGCTTGGCACGAATTATTTTGGTTGGCGATAATTGCGCCATCTTGGTAATCCTACTTTGATACACTAGATATGGTAAATCTAACTATTTCTGGAATTTTTGCATTTTGTCGACGGGCATTTCAAATTTCAACATTTTGTTGTTGGGTGCCGAGCTGAAAGTATGGCCGAGTGTGTGAGTGAATATACCTTAGAGTTTTTTATTTTGTTGAATGTGAAAGGTAAGAAAGAATTGATTGAATGGTGTATGAAGGAAGGATTGATTGCTTCGAATTTTAAATATCCTAAATGTAATGAGTGAATGGGATTATATGAACGAAAGAGTTGTTTTGGATGGATTTGAATGAAGATGTTGAAAAAAAGGTATGAATGTGCATGATGTTTGCAGAAGTATAAAAAAGAATTCATGGTTTTCTAATAGTAAGTTAAGTATATATGATACTTTGTGTGTAAGTAAAATGTGGTTTGGAAGATGTATGAATGATTATGTTCGACCATTACCCTTCAAGGCTCTTTTAAAATCTGCTGCCCTGCTGTACACTCCACTTGGAAAAGATCAGCAGTAAGAAAGTAACTGCTGTTTTTATATTTTTATCTTAAATATATTTGATTAATTTCTGTATTGTTTACAAATATTTTCATTATGCATCCAACGTGTCCCGCTATATTCACTTGCAGTCATTGTCGGGTTTGCTTGGCGCCATCTCGTTCTGGTTTGGCGCTTTTATCGGTTTGTCACAAAGGGTGTGGGCTCTCCTAGGATTTTACAGAGGTAACCTAATGCAGCCAGAAACAAAAATCCAAACACATGCATGTTCCAAAAACATTAACATTTAATCTAGTTCACACATGCTCAAAAGTTAAAAGTATTCTTTTATACATTATATAATTCCAGCACATGTTCAAACACAATCTTGATCATATATGCTTGAAAACAATATCCTTGCTTACTTTGTTATTTAAAGGACTTACATATTATACCATCAGCCAGTTTTGCCAAACCAAAAAAAAAAGAAGAAATTGTGAATGAATTTAAAAAATGCCGCCTTATGCTGTCATCGTAATTATTACTGTTTCAATAAACATGGAAACTGTTTCCACTATTGGTTAACATTGCAGCATTCCTTGACTTCTTTTAATTTGGCAAAATGAATGGATGGTACAATACACAAGTACCTTTCTAATTTCATTGCAAAAATGATTGAAATTAGGGATTTATCTTCTAAGAAAAGAAAGCAGAGCAGTGTTTCCATAAATATGGAACCATTCATTGAAAAAAAAAGTTAAAAAAAGAATGCTGTTTAAAAAAACTAAGCACTCGATTTTTTAAAATATTTGACAATTTACTGTCGATGGTTTAATAAGAAAGAAGCATGGACAGAAACGATTACAGTACTTGGCATTTGATTCGACAAAATTGGTCGACAATGTAATATCTAAGTGTGAAATCATTTTTTTGCATCCAGATACACATGCAGCAACATTCATAAGGAAACACTTAAAGCGAAACTTATAAAAAATATGAAACACTAACTAGACTTATCTTCAGTCTTCAGGCTTTGAATGTCATCCATTGAGTTGAAAGAAAAGGTTGCAATCTGTGAAATAGATGATTATTTTATCTCACACCAATTAACATTGTAAAACTGAATAAATACATAAAAAAAAGCATTAGAAAAATAAAATTACATGCTAAGCCGAAAAAATACATTTATGTACGAGTCTTACCCAAAATTTGTAAATCCACAATGACAAGCAAAGGGTCAAAGCCAATCGTAACACTTTAAAGAGCAAACTTAACTAAAAAAAACTGTGAAGAACTCTGAATCGGAATATAACTTTTGATAAGCGTTAATACAGAATTTTAGATAAATTGATAACTAAGCATTTCATCTCATATATTTTATGTTTTCTAATTATAAAATATTTAGATAATTGATCAATTGAAGGAATACTAAAAACAAATGCGTCAGATATAAACCAATTTTAAAACAAGCAATTCTACTTAGTTACTGTTACTGCAGTAAACAATTCCCGCTGTTTATTTTTGTCTTACTCTTAAAATGAATTGAAAATAGGTATTGCTTAATACGGATGTTTAATGCTCATGCTTTGTATGGCAACAGAGAAGGCCAAATTGGCTTTGCTTGGTTACTTTCATGACACTTTATAAATAATTTATTACTTTCTAAATTATAACAATTAAATATAAAACTCTGAAAATCGCATAATCTTGATATGCTTTGTCAAGAATAATGTCAAACACTTTGATCTGTACTGCCTCTAATAAGCATGTGAGTGTGTGAGTATTTATTAACGTCACACTCTAAGGTAATGCGAGGGCTATTAGCAAAAAGACATGTAATTTTGCACCTCGATCAAGAGATGAGAATATGACACCTGAGCTGGTACCCTACTCTTCTAAATTTTATGATCTAGTAATCGTATCGAGATATATTTTTCTTTCATTGATTATCCCTTGGACACTGAATAACTTCAATATTGTGTTTTGAATATGTGTATTTTAATACATTTGTTATGTAGATTTTCATTGTTTGGTTAAACCATAAGTCGAAAAGTAAATCTAGCCATTTTTAAAAAGGCACCAGAAGTTTATCAGGTTACTGACAAACTTGAACTAATAATTTTTAAAGTTGTTCTTAGAAAAAAAAAAATCTCACTTCTAGGAAAAATTATTCCAATTTTTCTAAATGAATATATTTAAAGTTTTTTTCTCAATCTAAGAGATGTTATTTTAACTTGATGGTAGGAAAATTAGAAAGATAATTCGTAAAAAATAAGAAGCCTTCAGTCCGGCAACAACACAACAACAGTCGGCAAAAGCAACATATGTATGGCAACTAGTTGCAGTTACATAAAGTAAATAAACATGGCAAATTCCATGCCGCTTGATTCTCAAGAAGATCATTTGCTTGAGGAAGATTATTATGCTTTCTTGAATTTGAATAAAGATGTAAGGTTTGCACAACATTTTTAACGTATGTTTTTATAAAGTGCGCTGCTTTGCAGGTTGTGAATATGATCATTTAAATTCTTTTCTAGTATGATGAAATACTTATAGAATTCTATATGAAATGAATTAATTAATTTCCTTTGGGATTTAATTTACCTATTTCAGACTTTATTCATTCTTCTTTCCTAATACCGTATTATTGACTTCTTAATGCGAGAAAAAGTATAATAAAATTTGATCAAAGACTCTTTAACTGCTTTTACTGTCATCTATGTTTGTTTTATTTTTTTGAAGTCGCCAATAATTGGAAAATTAGTGATATAATTTATGATATCATATAAAATAATCTTACATGTAATAAATATTAAATAACTTGCATGAGTTATTATATTGATTAACAAATGGTATCTGAATTAATTTGTTCCTAGAATCATCAACATCTTCAATTACAATGTTATTTATTCACTTTTTTAACCTTTTTATTCTCTATAGGTTGATTAGACTAATTTCTAAAGTTAATCTCTCAATATCTTCCTCAGATTTGAATTCAAATTGTTTAAATTTAATGTATTTCTCAAAAATATGCATTCCTTTAATATGTAACATTTTCTTAGTTATTTTTTAAGTCACCAAAGGGGAGAAAAGGTTAATTTTTGTCTGTCTGGGTCAAATCTATCCATCTCATTAATCTTCATAGTAATACATGCAGAACCAATTTAATATTTTTAATATACTTCATTTTGATGATTTATCAGTCGATAATTTTAGTGCACTGAAGTGCAGAAACAAGGAGTTTTTAAAAACAGTGTCTGTTGTTCTTCTTCACCAATTTTTTTTCTATATGTGAAGAGCATTACATGTAATATATAATTATTCATTCCCATCATATAATGTTACCTTGATCACAGGATACAAGAAAACCTTGATTACTTGCAAATTCAAAGCTAGATTATGAATCAGGCCCATAGAGTACATGTTTTGCAGTTTTTTATAGTACAATATAACAGGGCAAATCATAAAAAGGGCTTTACTATAGAAAGAGATATTTTAAAAATTTACTAGATCTTAGTGATCAGTCAATTGAAATAAGTGACTATAAACTGAATGAAACCAATAAGCCAAATCACTTATTCAATACAAAAATGTTTGACAGTCAAAAATATTTTGGATATTAAAATGAAAAACTGTTTCATTGGTTCTTTGACTTGTTAACCAATTTCAAAGATGTTCATTCTATGCAAAAATTAACAATGAATAGCTTGTGCTTTTCTCTTTTAAGTGCCCACTTATTTATCATCAAATTCAGGTGTATGTATACAATTAAATTTTAGTTGATGTCTGATTTCAAAACATTTTACAGTTACTCTGCTGAAACAAATATTGGGAAGCTTTCTGTTGTTAACTGGGACATATAAATCTGGGAAGAAATGTTTTGCACCTATTAAAATCAATTGAGGGTACTGATCAAAATAATAAAGTTGATAATTTTTTCACACCCTTATCAATGAATTATTGAAGTGAAGATTAACTGTTGTTGGAACTTTTAGGGGGAAAAGCATGTATTCCTTCTGAATTTTGATCTCATGTGACAGTAAATCATTGTTATGGTTTTGAAAGGTTAAGACCCTTGTGTCATATGTACTTAAGGAAATAAAAAGTGTGAATCTTCTCTCCACTTTACATTATCACTGAAAAGTAACCAGACATAATTTTGTTCTTTAATCAAACTAAAGGCTGCTAATATGGCAGATAAAGTAGATGCCACTTATACATGCTAAAGAAGATCAAAAAGATGGTTGGTGTGTTTATTTAAGTATGTAATTTATGTAACTGTAATTAGTGCTTATGTTGTTTTTATGAATGTTATTCCACCATACAATGTTCATAAGCTTTTCAAAAAGTTTTTTTTTCTGAAGAAATGTGGAAAACATCTTACAGAGAATCATAGAAATGTTATAAGAGGGGAAGGGATAACATGTCAATAACGACAACAAGAAACTACTAAATAGAAACTACTAGTGGCCCTAAGAAAGATAAAAAATTAAGATTAGATGTGCATTATGCCAGGCAATTCTCTGCCATGAACATATAATATATATTGTAAATCTGATTTTATCACATAAGCAATTGCCAGTAATAATGTAATTATAGCATGTAAATAAAAATTATAACTAAAACTTATGAACTATTTCATTTGTTGTAATATTTTCAAAATCTTATACAGAATCACAAATGGATAAAATGAAAGAGAAATGAGAAAAAGGGGAAGAGGGAATAGGAAAGAGTACTAAAATTTGCTTGTTACATTAATAATTTCTAATAATATTTAAAATGAACTATATGGAAAATATTTCTTGAGGGTTAGAATAAATTTTTATGAACTGGGTTGATTTGACCTACAAAGATAAAATGTGACGTTTTGTTTAACAAGGTAGGAAGGTTAAAAAATGGCAGACTTAATGGTAGTTGGATATTTGGTTAGAATTGTTACTGAATTATAATTATATTTGTTAGGATTTTTGTTAGATTTTACCTATGATGTTTTTATCCCTTTAATTAGATTATCAATAAAAATTTGAAATAGTAATGCTGCAAAATATGTAATATTTTGAAAATTCTTATTATTTTGTTATTTTTTTTAGGCAACTTCAGAAGACATCACAAATGCTTATAGACGTCTTAGCAGACTTTATCATCCTGATAAACATACTGATCCTGTTCAGAAGAAAAATGCTGAAGTTCTATTTAATAAGACCAAAATAGCCTATGAAGGTAATAGTAAGAATATTTGGGGGTGAATATTTTAATTTGATTTGTTTACAGTTTTTTGAATGATTTGTTTATTTTTTCAGTTTTGAGTGATCCTCATCAACGAGCAATATATGATACTTTAGGAATTAAAGGCTTGCAGACAGAAGGCTGGCAGGTATGTAGTTATATATTATTTGCAAGTGTTTGGTTTATATTATGTGGTAGTAATTTTAGCTATATAATTTATAACAATTATTTGAAAACTTATACTGACTGGTACTTTGATATTAGCATTTTGCAACAAAATTTGTGTCACGCAAATCATGCCATGATACCAAAAACAACAAAGTTTTGGTACTTTCATGTTATTGCAACTATGCCAACATTCAAGATGACTCGCCAAGTTGGCAACCCAGATTTCGCAACCATGCGCTTCATTTCATATAATGTTGCCAATACAGTTGCAATAATACATAAGTACCAAAGATTCTTGCATGTTTTTTATTTGAAAAGGAAACAATCTGTCAGATTGTGGCAGAAAATGGCGCAATTCGCAAGATGCAAATTTGGTTGTGGCGAGATAAATATGCAAACACCAAATTGTTAGATATTTTATAAATAAACATTATTTTTATTATTGCATTATGCATTCAACTGCATCATTATTTAATTTAAGAAATTTGCTTTTCAATATTAAAATGGCATTTTTGGCAAAATTCTATTTTGGTTCACACTTAATTCCATTTGAAAATGTTTATGATAAATTATTTTAGTATTTTTATTATATATGTAATTGGAAAGTAAAAAAATCACTATTCCAGTGGATATTTTATAAATAATTTATTTTCCTTAATAGATTGTTGAACGCACAAAAACTCCCCAAGAAATTAGAGAAGAATATGAGCAGTTATTGAGAGAAAAAGAAGAAAGAAGGATACAACAAAGAACAAATCCAAAGGTAAATAATTTTTTGTTTTTGTTTCTGTATTTTAAAAGTAGCTAAAAATCATAGACATATCATATAGAATGTTAACTATAAGAAAAAAACATTTATTGTTATTTTTTAGAAAAAAAATTTTAAGCTTTATTTTTAGTATAGCTTACAGAATTTTCACAACATAATGAATAAATTAAATCTTCATATACTCAATGATTTTAAAGGCATTATACCTCAGATCATTTTCTTCCATTAGAATCTAAAACATTTTAAAAAGAGGTATTACTCATCTTCTGTTTTAGATTTCTTTTAATGACCTATAAACCAAATTTGCTGGGATAAAAACTTATTTATACATTGTTGTTACCAAAATCAAAAAATTAGATACTTACCATTCATATTGTCAACAAATTTTGCAAAATCAAAAGACATTGCCAAATAAAAAAAAACATTGCTAAATGCTGTCATCAATTCCATAAATGTGTGAAAATTGATTCATGCACATTCTTCTTACGTATTAACCCATCTACAAATAAATTGGTGAACATTTGCAAGCTTTAAATACTGTGTTTAAAAATAAACCAAGTACTTTTGAAAAAGTGAAAGATCAAACAGCAAATACATTATGGGGGGGGGGATTCTGTAATTGCAATCAAATCATTTAAATGGCATCACATAAATTAGTATAAGTATTAATCTAAATGCTATTGTGCAGTTCTGCATTGTTTCTTGTTTCACCACTTTGCTAAACCTCATAGTCTTTCTTGTACTTACCTATTAGATCATATTTTTGGAAGTACTCTGCACAATTCGCTTCTATAGTCCATTCCAAATTTTAATAATTTTTTACAGTGAAATAGGAGAAGAAGAGTATTATATACAATTGTAAGCAATGTCATTATTTTCAATCATGCATAATCAAGGTTATTGTGTTTGAACACATACAGGAATTGTTTTCCTCTTTATTGACTGCATATCATGGCATTTAGCAACATTTTTTGTTGTGACAAAATTAGTCGCTGGCATAGTATGTACATATCAAATTTTTTTTCTTGAATAAAATTACTATTATAAAAGAAAGAATTTCTAATAGTAATATTTGTATAGATTTATATGATAATTTGACATGTTTGAGCATTAGTATTTATCTCTAGAGAACTTACTTATCATGAACTAAAATAGCAGAGTTAGTAAAATCTCCTCAACAAATGGTATGAATCCATAAATTTATATTTTGATAATGATTTTATTGTTTAAAACTTAATGTTATCATAACATGTCAAAATTTGTTATGCTGATCACATGCTATAAACTCCTAAGTTCACTCAGCTTTTGTTTATTTATTTATAGAGAGAAGTAAAATTAAATGATCAAGTTACTTGTGTGTGTGTGTGTGTGTGTGAAATTTTGCTTTAAAATTGAGAAGAATCTGTCCAAAAAATTGATTTTTTTTCATGTTCAGATTTTTGTAATTTGTTTAAATGCTTTGGTAGAAAACGACTTTGTGTGACAGTTCCACTTACAATGAGACTTTTAGAATTTACATATGTAAACAGCTAAGAAGAATATGTCAAAAGAACACATTTTAATTTGTACTACACTTAAGTAAAATGCTTATGTGTTCTTTTATTTTAATTTTTGAGGAGTTTTAAGGCAGAGTGAAAATATCAGAAACCATGAATGGATAATAGTCACATTTTGTTATAAAAGATACTTTTATTTTTCAAATAAATTTATCACAAAATAAAAATATTCCATTTTGAAATCCAATAACTTCAAAATATGCAGTATACTAAATATAATTTTTTAAAATAGATGCTTTTAATTGAACTTGATAGTATTTTATAATTATTGTAAAACAAAAAAAAAGGAGAAATATCAAGTTTCAATATTGTGTTTTAAAAATGTAATGCATTTTTAATGGTTTTCGATATATATTCCCAAAAAATAACATGTATACTTACAGGTTAACATGTCTAGTATATACATGTTTTAGTATATTATGTTGTACATTTGTCTCCCCCCCCCCTCTTATTTTATGCTTCCTTGTTTTAAAGAATAATTTTTTATGACCCTCTTCCACTTCACTGTTTTTTAATGCAAATGCTAATTTAAAAATAATTTATTAAAAAATTATTTATTAATTTATTACGAATTTTATATTTTTTTATTTCAAAATTCCTTCTTTTATGCATACAGATTTTCCCTATTTAATCACTCAACTATTAAACTTTATGTCTATACATAATGATATGCAAGACCAAGTCATATAGACAATATTATGATATTTTTATTTTTGTTATTATTAGGGAACTATAACTATTGGTGTGAATGCAACAGATTTATTTGAAACCTACGATTTTGATACAGGGTAAGCATATCAGTTCATTGAGCTAGTTTCCTTGCATTTCATTTTGAATTTCTTTTTTACTCCTCTTCACAGTTATATTGATGAATATTATTAAAATAATATATGTTAAGGGGAAAAAATAGAGATTATATATAGTTAAAAGAAATATTGAGAGAATTTTTTTTATTCGAGAAAACTTCCTGAATTTTGAAGTTAATGTACAAAGGAATTGTGTGTGAATGAAAAGTATTTTTTGTTTGTTTATATATTCATGTCAATTCTTTATAAAGCTCATGTTGAAATTATTGTAACAAAATACTGAAAAGCAAGATTATTTTAATTTTTGTAACAGTTTCATTTATACAGGCTTGTATCTCGTATGTGTTCTATTACTCATTATATAACTGTTTGATTTGTTTTGATCCTAAGAACATTGTACTTTTGAGTATCCTTTTGTCACATTAAAGATTCTCTGTTACTTATTACTCATAATATTCTTAGAAATGCTATGAATTGTTTCAGACATTTTTAATGGAAAAATGGGTCATTTTTTAAATACATTGTTTGTTTGAAAAAAGTCCATTTATAAGAATTTTTTTTTCTGTTTAGTAATCACTCACTAATTATATTTTCATATTCATTAATATTCTGTTAAATTAAGCCTACATTTTATTTGTTGTTGTTTTTGTTAATATGACCAATCTGTTTTTGGGGGAGAATAATTAAAAATTAGCTGTTGACAATTTAAGAGTAGAGTATTTTTTTTCATGTGTACTCAATTTACTGTTTGTAACAATATATATTTTTTAAAATTGTTTATCTTCTGTTATGTTTGGGTGTAAAGATACATTTTATATTTGTTATAGTTTTACACCTTACTGCCAAATGCAACAATCACTTTTTCTTGTTTAGAAATAGGAACAATATATATTATACTTTTACAATAAATACTTAAAACAGAATTACTTATTTTATAGAATAAATTACACAGTAATAATTGTGTGATGAATTACTATTGGAAAAGTTGTTTATTTCATTTATATAATGTTGATTCTTGCAATTCTTATTTTGACTTTAGTTTTCCAAGTATTGAAGTTAGTGCTATGTCTATATCCCAGTCTGTTGAAGCTCCTTTGGATGTGTCTGAAACAATAATTTTAAATGGCAGTCTTGCTACTCAGAATGGTACAGGTGGTGGAAATATAAATTGTTCATATAAAAAAGTAATTTCTGATAAAACATGGCTTGAGGTAAATGTTCTTATTCATTCTGTAATTCTTTTTTTTGTTGCAATATTTTGTATTAATTAATCCTTTAACTAATTTGATAAATTTACTTAGAACTGTTATAAAAACTTATTTCTAACTATTCAGTATTGATTAAAAAGCATTTACTCGAGGTTTGTAAAAAATCTTCATAATGCAATATTGATTTGAAAATCATTTGTTTATAAAAAGAATATTAGTTATAAATTATTATTAAATTTATATTATTAAGTATTATCTGATAGGTAATGCTTATTAATGTAAAAATTATTTTGACTTTCGCCCATAATGCATTGCATTCATATTAATGCAAAAAAAAAACTAATATTAAAATGTACCTTTTCAAATTTGATTCATTTGGTGTACATATTAATTGTTACTGTGTTATTTTTCATTAATTCATCAAATTACATTTTAGAGTACATTAATTTTTTTAATTTATAAAATCATTAAAAATTATAATTTTTAAAATCATTATTCTGAGTTGGGTATCTCAGAGAACTATGATCTTGTTTATTATTCTAATTCTTTTTGTCTTACCATAATAAACATTGCTGATCATTTTATACATTGACATATTTATCTATATATATATGTACTTAGTAATCACTAACTGTGTCTAAATGTGTTTACATTTTCATTTCACAAGAACTGTGTTTATATTACCCATTCTGTTGATGGTTCTTGAAAAAAAAAAAAATGGGATAAAATTTATAGAGAATAAAACTAATTATTCTAATTTTATTAATAAATGAATGAATTATCGTGTATTCATTTCTTTACCTTTTTTCATTTCTTGTAATTAAATATTTAATCTTCTATGTTATGGACTAGTAAACTTTTAAGACAGTATAGCTATATATATATCTATATATATATATATATATGCATGTTTCTTACAACAATTTAAAATTGGGGAAAATATATTTTCTTGTCTCTACATTTAAATAAAATTTAAAATAACATTATATAATCATAATAGTTATTTTAATTTTCCATTTAGAGCTGCTTGTGAATATTTATTATTTATCAGGAAGAGAAATAAAATGAATTTAAAAAATTTAAGTTTGAAAATGAATTTCTTATACTATTTGAGTAAAGCATTGTTATGGATTTTCTTTTCTCCTTAGACTGGATTTGGAGCAGGAAATGGCTTAGTATTAAATCTGAAAGCCTTCCGAACTGTGTCAAAATATTGGTGATTATTTTTATTAAATATTCTTTTATACTTCAGCTCTAATTTATTTTTTCCATTAGTAAATTATAAGCTTTTAAAAAATATCCATTAGCATTTGAAGTGTTATTGCTTTATTGTACTTCTCTATATTCTTATAGTTAACATTCTGTAGCAAAAATAAAAATCTTTATGCTTTTTCAACTATTACTCATTCTTCTATATTAATTGCTAAAAATTAATAATTTTAATGCAATTTTTATTCAAAGAAATATACACTGTAGTGCCATAACTTATTTAGTATGAAATTGGACCACCCTTTCATATTAAAATTCATATTCATGTAAAACTGACCAAACCCAGTGAGTCATTGACTCAACAAAGTATTGATAGGTAGTCTAAGGTATGTGGTACTAGGTACTCATTAATTAATCCTGCAGTTCATGTGGTAGCACAAATTCAATTTTTCAGGAGGAACCACAAGTTAACCATTAGATTGATGTGAGGCAAATTCAGTGGCCAATGCATCCTCTAATCACTCCTTGACAATTTAGCCCTTTTGCCATGGTGCATTATCCTGTTGATAAACGTCAACACCTACTGGGAACATGTTGCCATTAAGGTGTGCCCCTGGTTTGCGATGTTATTCACATAGTGGACAAATGTCAGTGATTGTTCTATAGGAATGTTGGCAGGGACATATTTCAGTTGCTGGATTTGGCATTGCATTGTACACTGTGCTGTGTTGAGAAACACCATCTGGATTACCTCTGCCATAGCCACTCGTAGTATCAGCTATTGTAGCCTTTAAGTCATGGTAAACAATGTGTAACAGTCTCTGCTCTCCTTTGAAATGAATATGGTGTGCTCGACAAACCACTGGTGGTTTGTCATTTCACCATTACACCACTTCTAAGACATACTTACAGTGGTTACATGGGATTAGTCCACCAAATACACCATTTTTTTAAATTAATATTCTCAGGCAATGAGCCATAAGGATTTGACCTTTATTAAAATCTGATTAATCTGCTGCTTTTTCCATTATGTTGCTAAATACTACAGAGAAAAATCATTTATGGGCCTTTTACACACAACAGTATAAGCTGTGGTTGTTGTTCCCACCCCGGATAGGCCAATTGCTTAAAATGAGGGGTGGTCATAGTATAAAGGTTCTTTGGTATAAGAGTAAATAAATTTCTATTCTTTCAATATGATACAAATTCATTATAGAAAAATGTAAAGGATTTGAGTACAAAAAGTTTAATTCCAATGAAAAAGAGTATTGAAATTTTATACTAATTAATGTCAAATCAAAAAGATTTTTTTAAAAAAATTATGTAACTTTAATAATGTTTTTAAATGGTAATAATATTCAAATTCATTATATAATTTTGAAGTAATTTACTTTCAGCACATTTAATATATATATATTTTATAAATATAAGCTTACTTTCTGAATTGAAGTTCTGTATTATGTAATAAATTAAGTTAATAATTTATACATAAGAACTATTCTTTATTTTGTATGAGTAATTTATTTTTGTAGTTATGTAATTAAAAATAAATTATACTTTTTGTATATTTTAAAAGAATGAATTTGTTAAAGGACATAATTTATTTATTTTTAGCTTTGGAACAATTCAAACTGCTTTTCATTTTATGGGATCAGGTGTATCTCCTGGTTTTGAGATGAGTAAGTATTATTATATTTATATATGCATTCTATGACTTAAAAAGTAATGCACCAAGAAGGAGTTATCTGAATGGAATAAAAATTGGCAGATGTGTATATATGCATTGAAAGAAAAATACTAACATATCATATAAGTTGAATGTATTATTCAGAAAACATAGCTACAACAGCAAAGGGGGGGGGGAATGGTTTGCCTTATTTCTGGCCAAGATGCAATCTGCAATTCAAATGGACATTGACTTGTGCGATTGCTCTCCTACTAAATATTTAGCCCTATTACTACTGAAAAGTTAAATCCATAGATGGTAAGAGATATCTCTCCATTCAAGTCAAAATGTACTTTGTTGGAGAAGAAATTTCATGATCATTGCAGTTAGGGAAGTATTAGAGAAGCACAAATCAAGCAGTAGAAATTGTGTGTGTCATGCAGCTTGTCATCATCTTGTTGAAATGTAAGCCCAAAGTTCTGTGAATGAAAGGGCAACTCTATGGAATGTATAATCTCTTTATATAACATACTGCTTGCTATAAGAGTGTAATAAATAACACCCAAAAGAATCTAGCTGTAGAAGGAAGTGTTATCTCATATAATTATTGTGTGGTATATGATAGTCTGGGGATTATCCTGCAACTATTTGTAGTTGTGTCTGAATACACCTTCATTAGTCACATGGGCTCAGTTCAAAGTTAAACTCATCACTGAAACCAGTCCTTCACTTTGTGAATTTCTAGGTTGAAAGCATTAGGCATCCCTGCAAACATGTCTGACAGTGTGCAATGGGGGACTCAGCACAATGGCCTTTCTGACTTCCATCCCATTTGTTAAGGGGTCTATTTATAGTTATTGGTGTCAGTTACACATTGGACTGTTTATAAAAATGCATCAGCCTATGGGATGGTGATTGAACATTTGTTCTGTCCTTGCTGTCAAACACGACCGTCTAAATGCTCTGTATGGCTATGGTTCCAGTCAACACCAGTGACTGGTAACATTACTCTAAGCCAAATGCTAAACAATCCTGCGATTTGATCTAGTCTAATTTACTCAAATTGCATGTCCCTTTCTCAGATAATGACATATTTTCATAGTACTTGTAAATCCAACTTCAAGGTATTATGAGTCTACATGAGTTGACAGAATCACATTTATATTGAAAAAATATGCCTTAGCATTTGAATATCCTTTTATTCATTATCAACAATAGACTCTGTTGCAAGGCATTGGAGCTCCTGCTTGTTAGTAATTGGCTGCCAAATGTGAATCATTTACATTTATTTTAAGATATGCATATACTATTTCCTTCCATTTGAATTATCCATCTTGATGCATTTCTTTTTATGTTGGACATTCTGTGTATAAGTTAGTGTTAATAAGTGTTGAAGTTAGTAATCTTACTGCCATTGATGTTATTAAATTTTTATTTGTAGTGTTAGCACGTCAACTTGCTCGAAATACAGCTGG
Organism: Trichonephila clavata; assembly: GCA_019973975.1. Taxonomy (NCBI): domain Eukaryota; kingdom Metazoa; phylum Arthropoda; class Arachnida; order Araneae; family Nephilidae; genus Trichonephila; species Trichonephila clavata. The sequence goes on along the minus strand of BMAO01017081.1, from coordinate 567,732 downwards.
TTATATGACAGTAAAAAGCGGGTCATCATCTTCAGTTAATACTATGGTTGCTCATGATACAGAAAAATACCATTTCACTGTTGGGATACAAGTATGTAATATTTTATATATATGGTGATTTCCCAGCATTTTTTTATCTTGTAAATAAAGTTAAATAATATTAAAGAAAATTGTTTTTTTTTTAATATTTATAAACAGGTAATTTTTTTTTAAGTAAAAAAATATTTCTTTTGAATTGCTGAGAAAATTTCTTTTTATAACTTTTTGTTGCAATATTTTTCAACACAAAAAAATAGAGAAAATATTTTATAAACATTGTATATAAAATATTGTAGCCCAGTGGCTGAGTGGTCAGTGCATTGCGTTTCCACACTACAGGTCCGAGGTTCAAACCCTGTGCTGGGCAAGGTTGACTCAGCCTTTCATCCCTTCAGTGAGTAGATAAAATGAGCACCAAGCTTGCTTGGGAACTTAACACTAGGGGTTTCGTATCAAACTGACCACCTGACCGGAATATCTGCTCATGCACCTCAGGACCCAAGGTCACATATATTGAGCTTGGCACAGTAGGCCTTGGCCCTCATGGGCTGTTGCGCCAATGAGATAAGTTATATAAAATATTCATAAGAATTTAAAATATTTTTTTGGGTAATATTTGACTATAATAAGTATTTTGTACATTTTACTGCACATAACCAAAATTCTTATCGAAAGTAGTGTCAATGAAAAAGTTGTTCATCTATAAAAAAGATCCTGAATAGACATTTAATGGAACATTTAAAAAGATCTTAAATCTGTTATTTATAAGTTTTATTTATTTTTATGTAATATATTTTTCTCAATATTTCACTGCTGTCAGCATTGTTTAAACAGAGAACTGTTCTGTCATTACAACGAAACAAATTGGAATCAGGCTTTAAGAAATAATGACACTGATAAATTGCCCTATTCAAATACAGCTATTTTTTGTTTTATTTTATATTAGATAATAATAATCTTTATTCGAAACAAATAACATTTTCAAAATATTTCAAATTTATTGTGATTGTATAAAGCACATCTGTCACATTAATATAAATATGTCGTTTCTAATTATTTGAATTTTTAAAATTTAATTTGTAATTTTTTAAAATAAGTTTTTTTTAAAAATTATTAACTTGGGCCTTTTAAATTTTAAACCATATTATATTATGGTTAGTAATTTAATTGGTGCTTAATATATATATTTTTTTATAGTTTGGTATACAAAGAAGTTTTTTCACCATAAGCTATACTAGAAAACTCGAGGATGAAGGAAGACTGAAGGGTTCTGTAAAGTAAGAAAATCACTAATCTCTTCATTGTCTTTTAAATTACATAAAAATTTTATTGCTTAAATTAGATAATTCATATTTTAATATAATAAAATGTGGGTTTAATATAATTTTTTGATTAATACACATGCAAACACATATACACAAAATAAAGTAAGGCATTTATCCACTATAAGAGCCTTAACACTAGAAAATAAGGGATTTTGATTACCCTTAAACCTCCGCCGGTGTTGTTTTGACACAGTGTATGTAGTATATGCACAGTAGAGTATATTTTTTAAACTTTTTAATATTTCATGCAATTATCATGTATTATGACCCTTTATATCATAAAAAACTGTAACAAAACAAATTACTTAATTATGTAAAAGGAAATAAAACAGTAATATTCATAAATATTAGTATAACAAGCAAAATCGTAATTCTTGTGAGGATGCAAGTTTTTTAATCCTTATTTATTTATTTATTTTTTTTTTTTTGCGTATTGTTTCATTCATACCTAATTTGCAATGGATACAGTGATATTCAATTTTCCTGCATATTTTTCTCTCACCATTTTCATGCAAGAGACACATATTTTTTTGGTTGCATTTCCATTGTCCTCTTTAATTTTGCATTTTAGCAAATTTGTAATTTCTTTAAATTCAGTATTTATCTGATCTTTTAAATTTCTTACACTTTCATATTTTAAACATATTTCATTAGCTAAGTTTTGTATACAATAGAAATAGATTTATCCAATACCAAGCAATAAATAATCCATTAGGTGACATTGTGCGCAAAACATTGTAAAATGTAGGCCATATTCTTGATCCAGCTTTGTCAGAATATTTTCTTGCAATTTGATCTACAAATACCTACTTCACATTTTTCCAGACTGGAAACCATCTAGTTTCTGTGTTCCAGACAGTTTCCAGTCTTGAAATTCTTGATTGAAGTATGCTCATTACAACAACATTTTTTGTTTTTTCCCTTCGTGAAACACAGTAAAAGTGGTACCGGTATCAGGATGTTGATAAATTTAGTGGAATACAGATCTTTTTTGATTTTCACGCAAACTGGAATTTCTCTTCTTGCTTTATTCAATGTTCCGACGACACTGGTGTTTCACTTCATTGGTTCTTCTGCCAATTTTAAAGACAGGAAAAAGTTATCCATTGTGAAATTGTATGCTTTGTTCTTAAATTTTTCCATGAATTTCAAAACTAAATATTCCACTAATCTTTGTCCTTCAGGTCTTGAGTAATTTCCCCCCAAGTATGCAAATGCATTCAGTACGTATTTACTCTCCACATTGGCAGCAATCCAAAATTTCTGCACATATTTATCAGGTTAGGACGTAATGAATTGTGTGAAAGGCAACAGGTTTTTTGTGGAAATATCTGTTTGTTGATTGTTGTGTTTTTACTAGGCTTGTAGTTCTTTATACATTTTTCAATAAATGTATCCCAAATTTCCGAAATCGTGGCAAATTTGTTGGTTTGAAGTCTCTGAGAATGTGTGAATTTAAAATAAAATCTTAAATAAACTAATTTCTTGTGAAACCTGTTTTGACACATTGTTTCTTTGCAAAAGTTTAGCCCCCAAGAATGACAGGGATTGTAGTTCAAGGTTTCAAGCACCACTTACACTGTCAGCATACAATATCACTAGAAAAACACAGAGCTCATCTATAGTAAAAGAACTGGTGATATTATTCAAAACTACTTGCTTCAACTTCAATGTATTTCTTCTCTTAAAATTTAGAATTAAATGATTATCAAGACTGAAATGTGTTATTGATATATAAATGTTACTGAATTGTGTAAATGAGATTATTATTGAGTTTAAAGCCAAAAATAGGGTTCTTATTCTCCTATTTAAATTTTAAAATAAAAATGTAATTTGAAAAAAAAAATTAATTTCAGATTTGGTGTATTTGGTGCTATTTTAGAATACGGTTGTCAGAAAAAGATTTCAAAAAACAGTACTGTTGGTGCTACTATGGTTATTGGAGTACCATCTGGTGTGACTTTGAAATTAAAGTAAGTAAATTTATTTCATCTTAAAATTACTAAGAAAATACAAATTGTTATTAATATTTAAGTTGCTCTAATATTTTTTTCCCCCATAAAAAGTGTAAAATTATGGTCAGTAAGAAAATCATTGACCAATTCAATACTTCAAAATATGATTATAATTTTATTTAAATTGTCTTTTTTTTAATACATATATATTTTACATTTAAGATGCATTTTTTACTTGAAGTTTTGATGGAGAGGTTGATTTCAATTAAGTCTCTTTTATCTATGCAGACATTTTCTTTAAAAAAAAAAGGATCAGATAAAAGTGTTCATACATCAGGGACAGTAAATATTCCCTCATTCAATTCACCTTTCTCACAGTTTAGGGAACTTGAAGCACATATATCTGAACCATTCCCTATATTATGGCAGTGATTTAACAAACTGGTTCACAAGTCTAACTCAGCATAAAGTAATATTATAATTTTTTTCCTTTTTGGTGAAGCCAAACTCATATTGATGCCATTCCCATGTTCCATTGTAAAACCAATCTCTTTTTTTTTTTTTGTAATGCAGTTCTTTGGTTCTATTGTCCCCCAAATATAGAAAGCAAAGATACAGGAATATTTTGTATAACCTGCCTTTTGGCTCAACAGCATGGTTGGTATTTTGAAGTTCCCACAAACTATCTATTGATGCTCTTAATATTTGATTTTCATAAGAATTGTAGCCAAATCATTACAATTTTCTTCCATATACTCTATTGGAAGAGATGCAAATGCTTTTCATTATGCAACAAAATTGCTTTGAAGCTAGTTTGGGATGAATCAATATATAGGTGCCATTAAGAGGAATTATATTCTACCTCAATCCAGCCAGCAGCATTTCTCAAAATTCATAACAAACTAATAAAATCTGTTTGGACATGATCATTTGACTTTCCTCTTAACACGAAACCTGCATTGCTCACCTTCCACCTCTCCCCATTCTTCTAATTTAGTTTTCATTTATTGTCTATTCCAGCTTTAATTTATAAAATTCTAGTGGTAAATCATGTTTCATGGAGATTTTATAATCAAAAATGGAATATGATATTTTAAGTTAAGTAGAAATTTCACTTCTCATTGAGATTTCTTTAATCAAAAATGGAACGTGATATTTTAAGGTTAAGTAGAAATTTCACTTTAAGAACTTGAATTTCACTAATAAACAAATAAAAATATAAAGTCTAAAATATGGTTAGCAATTTTTTCTTCCATTTTTCAGTTCAGTTACTCTAAGAAAAAGTAAAACAAAAATAACAATGCAATTTTTTTTTAGTTACATACCTGTGTTAATAGTATGCAATTCATTTGATGTGTATAGAAAAGAAGACTGATAATATAGTAGTTTTCTTTTGACATTATCATTATTACTTTTTTATATTTCAACCATTGCTGTTCTTTCAATAGTTCAACTGTGTTGGGCTGTTTATAGTTCTAGCAATAAATCTAGTTCTAGTTGGTATGTATAATATTGAAGGAAACAAGAATAAGCTTTAATAAGAACTAAACTCTTGATAAAGTTGCTGTTGTTTTTATTATTATTATTATCATTATTATAATCATTCATATATATAAAAGCATATGTTAGAATTCTTTTAACTTCCTGAGTTCGTTTTAGTACTATCATTAATGGTTTAATTAATAAAATCAACAAAACATGTATAGTATCAAGTAATTTAAAGCTATTTAGATTTATAAATATTGATTGCAAAATATTATTTTGGTGATTCTATTGTGAGCTTTGGGGTTTATTCTGGGTGAATAAAAACACACACTGTTTTCTTTTTAAGTGTAGAAGCTTATTTGTGCAAACTGACAGATCAATTCATAATAGAACTGGCATCAGTTTAATTTAAACTTCCATGCTACTTGAAATTCTAATTGTTCAGATTCAAACTTAATTCTGATTTGCTGCTTGCCTTACAGATGCCAAATTTCTTTACAAGTTATACAAATATGATTGGATGTATAAAAGAGCTAAAAGTGCACCTTCTTAAAATCAAATGTCATAAATTGTTGCCACATAATTTGTCATGGTAAAATATTTTTAAAATTAGTGACAAAAATCAATTTCAATCAGCACTACTGATTTGGGAATATTATGCCAATTGGGTAATTTCCATATGGAAATTGATATTAAAACAAGGCATTCAATTCCTTCAACCTTTTAAAGCATGTTTATACTAATTTAAGCAAATGCTTACACAATTTATTGCAATACTATTATTATGATTAGTTTTTATATTTATAGAATTATTGCTGTTGAAAATTAATAATATTAGTACTATCAATAGCAATACTGATTGTATCAATAGAATCAAATTATATAATGCTGTCAGTGTTTACTGTGTTGATGTTAAAATTGTAGATACTTATCTTATCCATTCTCATGTATAATTTTATTATAAATGTTTGAAACTGTTATGTGATATCAACTTCTATGTGGAATTAATGTGTTTTTTTTATATTTTATTTTTATAAGTAAATATTTATTAAATTTTTATCAACACATGCACTTTTTTTTAAAAAATTATATTATAAAGAAGTTTATATATAATTTACTTTTTTAGGTTTAATAGAGCGAATCAAACATTTCTTTTTCCAATTATGTTGTCTGAGGAATTGATTCCTAGTGCTGTTTTTTATGGAACAGCAGCTCCTATACTTGGATGGTATATTTTAAAAATGTTATATATTGATCCTTATAATGCAAGGCAAAAGAGAAGGTACATAGTGACTTATTTTATTTAATAGTATATATATAAATATTTCTTTTTATTTACTTTATTTTATAACAACTTTTTGAGTGAAATAAAATGACTGTATATGAGATATCAAATGTTACAATTTTCTCTTTTTTTTTTTTTTTTTTTTTGTATTGACTTTTAAACTTTAATAAAGTGATGTAGGGTTTATTTTAATTTACTTGATATTTCTACAGACATTATCATGCATCCGTTATATAAATACAATAAAAAGCTTATAGCTGACAAATTTATAATTATGCACCAATCATTCCATTTTTATGTAATAAATATGCTAAAATCATATGCTCTTGTTGGGGAAAAATTTAGGTATTATTAAAGTTTGCAGATTCTGCTATTTTTCTTTAATTTAACTCAAAATTATTTATTTTATTTTTTGAATGTTAAAGCTAAATCCTTATACAATAAATGCTATGTTTTAAAGCTTTATTTTAAATTTAATATTTAAATATTTGTTACAAAACAAAATTGTTAATATATTTATATATTTCTTGCATTTTATGAAAGTAAATTGACATAAGTATGCCTTGTTTTTTACTGGATTTTAGAGAAACTGAAAAAATGAAAGAAGTCAATGCTCAACGAATGGCTGAAAGGAAAAAAGAAGCTTCCATAGCTGTAATTATAATATTAATTTATTTTGAGAAATTTCTTATAAATCAATTAGTTTATACGATGTAAAAAATATCACAGTATTTATGATTATTAATATATAGTGTAAGATAGCTTTAAAAATTCTTGGTGATTTAAAATTTAGCTTTAAAGGTTTTTTATTTTTTTACTTTAGTAAATTTACGAGCTATATCTTTATATACTTAAAAGTCAGATTCATTTAAGAGATTTAATGTTCCAGTTTTTGTTTCTAAAATAAATTATAACTATTGTATGTTATTTTAATGTTGTAAAATTATCTGGATAATTTGTAAACATTTCCTTTTAAGATATATTTTTGTAATTGTTTTTGCATGTGCTTTGTTACTGAAATATTTTAAATACTAAAATGAATTAATTTTAAATCAATAAATATTATTAATCAGTAAATCATTATTATTTACATACAATAATTCCTCCTCTTTAAAAATACATGCTTTATTTGTGAATGTAAAAAAAATTGATTTCATAAAGTTAATCTTTCTTTTTTTTTATAGTTGCTTATTTACACTAGTATTCTCATATTTATTCATATGCTCATACCACTTGTCCTGAAAGTATTTTAATGGTTAAAACTAAACTGTATTTTTTCTCACAAAAAGGAGTAGAACTCACGCTGTTTAGCATATTTTTCCTATGGAAAAAATTTCTGTTAATTTTTTAATCTGGAATTTTCTCTATTATTATTCACATGCAATAATTCCTCCTCTTTAAAAATACATGCTTTATTTGAATGTTAAAAAAAAAAAATGGATTTCATAAAGTTATTATTTTTTTTTATAGTTGCTTTATTTATATTAGTATTCTTATTTTTTTTTTCATATGCTCATACCACTTTTTCTGAAAGTATTTTAATGGTTAAAACTAAACTATATCTTTTCTCACAAAAAGGGATACAACTCACTCTGTTTAGCATATTTTTCCTATGGGAAAAATTTCTGTTAATTTTTTCCCCTAGGACATGTAATTGTAATAAATCCTGTACTATAAATCCAGGTATATCCAAATTACAAAAATTAGAAGTTAGATATATGTTATAATTTTAATAACAAGAATAGAGTAATCATATGCTATTGATAATTGTATATTTTGAAAAAATGGGAAAAGATTTATTATATATAGTAATACTAGTAATGATTTTCATTAAATTTCAGAAAAATATTTGTGGAAGATTTTGAGAAAGAAGTACTTAAATATATGTAATAGTTATAATTAGGAAAATAACTAATATATATATATATATATATAATGGCTTCTTTTAATATCATTGATAAACAGTATATAATAATTAACAACTATGTTCATGCTCTCCTCACGAGAGATAACAAAAATGCATGTGCAATGTGCTTTCAATTGCAGCCACCTCAAAGAAATATTTCTTTGGATACAAAATCAATGACATCTTAAATTGTTTACATCAGAGTATCCTGCTCATTTATTTATTTTTAAATATGAAATTACTATTTGTTATGAATCTTGTAGATTAATATGTTTAAGTGTGATAGATAGATTCATTCAAAATATAAATGCTTGAGTATTTTTTCCTTATTGATTTTTAAAATTTTCTGAACTTTTAAAGTCTATTTATAACTATACTTTTATTCAAACAATTATTTTTACCAAATTATATGTTCAATCAAATGTATAGGAAAAAGTATACAAAATGTGACAAATTATTTCATGGATATATATGATATCTAATGCAGAAATAAGGATACACTGATGGGGGGGGGGAGGTCCCAACACCAAGAAACAATTATTGTATTGTAATGAAATTTGGACAATGCAATATATTGTCTGGTGGACATGTTTAATTGATTAAATTTTCAGGATCGCAGGTTAATTTGAGCTAAAAAAATTAATTTCAAATGTGAAATGCTGTTACATTAATAGCGTATGTAACCTCCAGAATTTAGAATGAAAGTGTGCATGCACTGTGTCATACAGGTACCTTATGTCACTTTGTGGTCTGGAGTTACATGCTTTTAGTTCTTGTTGTGTCAACACTGGAATAGTCAGTGCTGGCTGTGGATACTGTTGGAGTTGCTGTCCATTAATATCCCTTATATGCTCAATTGGAGACAGATCTGGTGATATCAAAGGCCAAGGTAACATGTCAACACTCTGTGGTGTGAAGGCAAGCGTCATCCTGTTCGAAAACTCCCCCTTGAATGCTGTTCATAAATGGCAGTATTATAGGTTGAATTACCTGACTAATGTACAAATTTGCGGTCAGTGTGTTTGGGATAACCACAAGAGGGCTTCTGCTGTTATAGGATATTGCTCCCCAGACTATGGCTCCTGGTGTAGGTTCAGTGTGTCTAGGTCACAGACAGTTTGGTTGCATTCGTTCCCCTGACCTCCTTCTGATCAGCACACTGGCACCAAGGCAGAACCTACTTTCATCAGAAAGCACAACAGATCTCCATTCCTTCCTCCAATGAGCTCTGGCTTGACACCACTGGCACATTCAAATAGCAATGGCTTGGAGTCAGTGGAATACATGCTACAAGGTACCTAATTCAGAGCTGTTCTTGAAGTAACCGATTTCTAACAGTCTGTTTAGTCTCTGTAGTATCAACTACAGTTTGAATTTCTGCCACAGATGCAGTACGATGCTCCAACTGTATATTGAATGCTGCAGTCTTCTCTCTCAGTAGTGCCACTTGGCTGCCCAGAACTTGGTCTTGAGGCAGTACCATCCCTTGACCACTGCTCCCAACAATCATGCACAGTGGATACATTCTGGCCTAGTCTTTTTGCAATATTTCAGAAAGAAAATCCACCTTCTCTTAGCTCCTCGTTCAAACTCGGGGAGCACTTGATAATGGCTTCTTCATCTTCTTAAAGGCATTCTTGGCTAGCATCAACTCAATACATCAAATTTCACTTACAAATAGTGTTCACAAACTTTATAGCATGCATTTAAAGCTACCCTGATTTGCAAGTTCTGAGTGATGCTAATATAATGCCACACGTAAGCACAAAATTTAAATTGATGTCATCTTTCAGATGTATAAACATGCATACCAAATTTCCTTTATCTAACACAAGTGTTTCTTGGTGTTCTTTTCTTTTTCTGTCAGTGTATAAAAAAAAGAAGATTCTTTTTTTATTAAAGAATTTACAGTAAAATCCAGTGTACGACGTGCAACTATACTTTGAAGTAGCATTTTTTAATTTTAAGGTATATTCACCATATAACGCTCACGCCTTTTTTTACGAAGGAACCTGCAGTATACATTAGTAGTGCTCTTATGTTTTAAATCCATTTATCCGAGGCTTTTCCCCAGGATTTTGAAAAAATAGTATATTTCTAGAAAAAAACCTTTAAGTTCATAAGGTATGGCATTTCTTTTAAATAAACAGTATTCCAAACTTTGTAGAAGTCTAAGTTTTTTATATCTTAAGTACTCCCTTCATTATCAATAATACTGATTTTAATTCAAATTTCAGGTATCTCTAATGCAAGAAACATATCGTAGGATAAAAACTGAAGAGGAAAAGAAAAATGGACTAGTTATTAAATTAGCAGTTTATGGAAGTGCAGAAAATATATCTAATCTAAATTTAGAGTATGTTCCTCTTTTCATCATTTTTGTAATAAAAATTTGGATATATATGCTGGTTTACATAGAATTGTTTTCTATGATACTTTGAAAAAATATTGTACTTTTTATTGAAATGCTTTATAAATGTTTCAATAATATATTTTTTCTATTTTTTTAACTTTCTCATTTTTCATATAGCCAAATGGACTCTCAGTTAGATGTTTTGGATGTTACTGTACAGTTACAATGCCTGGTTAAGGATTCTAAATTAATACTTCCAAATAGGTCAAAGGTAAGAACTCATTCATATATTATTTTTAATTGGTAATAAATCATGTTCATTATGAAGTTTTTACACACAAATAAAGTTCAACACATTTTATGAATATTCTAAAATTAATCTATTTTTACCCTTCAGAAAAATTCTGTAAGCAATTGGGCCCATATGTCAAATAATCTTATTTCTAGATTAATTTTTAAAAATAACATCATATACCTCCAAAATTTCTACAGATATTGAGGTTAGATTGTAGCAACAGTCTAATAATACCAGGAGGCTCAAAATTGACAGAGTATAGGTTTAAGTCATGGATTCCTCCTGCAATCACCATGAAGTATAATGAGGACAGCTACATATTAAGCCAGATTGAGGCTCAATATCCTCACATAGCCTTTTATGGCAATTTGATATATCAGTCTCAGCATAGTTTGATCATGTTTTGAACTCTTTTGCCCATTTTACTGTGAGATAAGCAATATTGTTGTTCTAGTGCAATATTTATTCAAAAGAGAACAAAGAGAAAACATTTAAAAGACATTGATTTGATTGATAATTGTTATTAAGATATTTACCGCTTTCCTATGAAAGAGTGAAATTAACATCTGATTATCTTGTCTAGTATTGATTTTTTTCATAATGTGTGAATATCTGGTAAAGTGTGTTTTAATAATCAAGCAATTTTTTCAGAATTCTCTTTTAAATTAAAACATCTACTGAAATTGTTAATAAGAAACTAAAAACAAGGCATCACTGCATTTTTCTCTCTTTGTGTTTTCATGTAAATATTGTAAAGTAAATTTTAACTTTTTCTTATTGTGAAACATATTGGGGAACAGTAGTGCTCAACCTTTAATTTGATGGGAGCCAGTTAAGTATTTTAAGGTTTTTGATGAGTCTCAATTATATATTGCTTATTTAATATTTCAATTATATAAGTGTATATGATGTAGAAACTACAGTTTTGATTTTTAATAGTAAAACTGATAATATATCTTCTTTTATTAAATAATTGTTAAAATATTTTTATAAACATATTTATTTAAGCTATATTACAGATATTCATTGATTTATTTTTCTATAAACTTGGCAAAATGCATTTTGTAAACTATCTTGTACTTGTTCTCTGACATATTTAGGTATCACTTCTACTCTGCAAGTGCCAGGATATCTGGTTAATTGGACATCTTGGATAGATAACATAATTTCATTCTTATTTTTATCTTCTTGAATATATATATATATATATACTGATTTGTTATATAATACTTGTTATATGCTTATAAATGCATGGCAAAAGAATGCGGATTTCTATTTTGAGCTGTCTTCCCATTAAATATCCTTAAAAAAATATTTATAAATCACAGTATTCCTTATTACAATGTGTTTCATCCAGAGGTTTTCAGGTTTATAAAAAAAAAAAGATTTGAATTCGAGTCATACTATATTATTGCTTTTGAAAAGAAAGTATTATCAAGTAACATGTTGAGTATTGTTGTAACTCAAAAGTTAGTGTATGGATCTTTGAAAAATATATATATTGCCAGTGACGTCTTAAGGCATGGGCCAACTGAGTCCAGGACCTCGCCCTGAGGGGGGGGGGCATATTTCAGTCTTAATAAGATCATGATCTGGATAATTTTAATGGTCAAATATTGTCCCCTTACTTATTTCCCCAAAGGACATAGAATTTCAAACTGCATGTCATCTGGCAAAAGTGGTAAGAATGTATTATTATGTGATCACCGTTTTCAATGTCTCGGCATAGGTTTAATACCACAAACAATAATTCAACTCATTTAGGGGAAATGTGGCCATCGGTCAAGCCGGTTTGTGCCTAGGTTTTTGAGGTTGTGAGTTGGGTGCATATTTGTTTAAATTACCCTTTGAACCAGTATTTGACAATACATAATATATACTTTCTATTTTTAAAAATCTCGGGTAAGACCTCCTTTTACTTAGCAGCTTAAAAATCTTCTCTGGGCTCGGCCAAAAAGAGTCTTAAGACGTCCTTGTATATAACCAGTAATCAGAACTTATTTGAAAAAACACCTTTAATTTTTTTTAAACATAAAGTTCAAAGTATTTAAAACCTGCTATCTGTAATTTTGTAAGCCAAATAATTTAAATTTTTCTTGTTTTTAAAAAACAATTTTTATTAGTTAAACAACAAGTTTGCGGGATAGGTTCACTTGTGTATTTAACTACATTAATTAAATGTTTATAAATGTTGCCACAGAATCAAAATTAATTCTAGTGGGATATTTATTTTCCTTAACTTTTTATCTTCTCTTTTTAAAAAGGTAGAGATATTGAACATTCCACTTTTGAAAATTTACTTTAATTTATAATTAAAGAATCTTAATTGCAATTATTATTATTGAATACTCTACATTAATAATGTATAAAAAAATATACATATTTTCAGACTAAAATATTTTTATTAAATATCTTTTCTGGTTTGTGTTCATAAAAAATACATGGATTAAATTTCAGTATTATTCGTTTTCCCTTCCCTTTCTTTTCTTCTCTTCTGTTCTATGGAGCTTTGTTTATGTATCTGTACATTTTTTATGTATATATTTTAAAAAGAAGCTAAATTAATTTTAAATGCTATGTCTGTTGTCTGAGTATAAAATATTGAAATTATTATTTTTTTTTAATTGAAGGTATCTAATTGTTTTATTTCAGAGTAATTTACCTGGATTTTATGATCCTTGTCTTGGAGAAGAAAAATTGCTTAGAGTAGAATATCTTTTTAGAAATAAAACTCATTCCATAACAATATCTGACAATGAAATGCTTAGGATACCTAGGATAACAGATAGTTAGAAAATAAATAAAAGGTACATTTATTTATATATTTTTTTTTCTACACTCACAAAATATTTTAATGTTGACAGCAAATAAAACATTTTTGTAAAAAAGAGGAATTCAATAAGAAAAATGATTAATTTCTTCTGTATTTTAATTTTAGTTTTTTTTTTTTTTTTTTTTTTTTTTTTTTTTTTTTTTTTTTGCTAGCATTTTATCAAGTCCTTAATAAAAAAAATGTACATAGTATCAAGTTTTTGCCTATAAAATTCAAAAATGTAGTTTATTTAAAATAATTTTAGGATATATAATCAATGTTTAAATTAAAATTATTAAAATTAGTTGATTTCCTGATTTTTATGTTATATGAATTATATGTTTAAATTGATTATTTGATTTATCTCATCAAAACGTGTAGGAATTTGGTCAATCAAAAGATGTATATGCAGTACTTTTAAGATAAAATGTGGACACAGAAATGCAATTTCTGCTTTTCAACTGCAGCATGTTTTACTTTTGCTGATTATAAAGCTTATTTATTTTTGTTTCTTTTGTAATTTTTTTAAATCCATCGTTTTAGTTAAATCATAATTTTCAGCATTGTAGTAGCTCTTCAGTTCATAGTTAGAAAATATTTTGTTTAATAAAACATTAGTGTGCCATTATTTTGCAAACAAAAACATTAAGGTATTCTGAAATATTACAATGAGGAAATAAAATTTAATATCCTTTTTTTTAAAAAAAAAGGTACTTGCATATTATCGCAACCTAATGGCGATATTATATGAAACGAAGCACATGATTGCCAATTCAGCACATACGACACATGTTAAATTGGGTTTGCCAACTTGGCAAGTTATCTTGAATGATGGTGATTGTTGCAATAATACATAAGTATCAAAAAAAATTATAAAATTCGTCCTTAATAGTTACCACCCAAAAATGATAAAGGGAGCACAACATATGAATTAAATGGGATGTAAATCGTGTTATTCACTTTTTTACCACACTTTCTTATATTTTTTTCCTGATGTCTGCAACTTATTTTATCACACTAAATTAGTTTAACAATAATTTCCTGACTGACTATGTTTGGTAATTAAGCTTCCCAGGAAGCATTTAGAGTTGACTGGCACGTTTCTTTTAGGGACAAGCCAATAATTTTTACTCAATTTAAAACTCAATATTGTTTTCAAACTTCACTAACTGTAACATCTGTAGAATCTGTTTTCTCCAAAACTAATTAAAATGATTTACAGATATAGTATGATTTGAAATCCTTATGATTCTTTGATCCAAGGGTGGCAATAGCAAAGTAGTATCACATGGTAAAAATGCATTATCTAAGATTAGTAGAACTTTTTGATTGCCAAGCTCTTTTTTAAATAATTTTCTACGTCTAGTTACAAAACAATTATGGAACTAATTTTTAAATAAATGGTCAATCATTTATGCCTTTTTGTTGGCTATCTAATACACAGGAAAGTCATTTTTGTTGCACTGTTTCATCAAGTAGGGATTTATTGCTTGATGAAAGAGCATTGACTTAGTAATAAAATCACCAGGCATGTTACCACATAGAAGTGGTTGTGAAATTTTGGGCAATTTTATAGCCAGGAATATGTTTGTTTTTCATTTTTTGAGTTACAGGTTACACTGTTAGGCATTTGTTTAATATAATCCTGTTTCTTCAGCATTAAACAACTAAATTACTCTTGGTTAGTCGAGTAAGGCTTTGTTTGAATTATATCCGCTAGTTCTGATGGATATTTTTTGCTGCATCCTTATCCATAAAGGCATCCCCCCCCCTTGAATGTGTATCTTGTGCAACAAATTGGATTTTTTAAATCAGCCATTGTCAGCTACAAATTTAACCTTAGTTTCATTAGCCAACAACTGTCTCATGTTATAAATAATCAAATATTTTTAAGGCTTTGTATTTAAGTGCACTTTTATTTAAGGGAAATTGTGTTTTGTTCTCATATTTTTTATCCATAATGTTAGTGCTTGTTCCATTTTTTTCCATTATAGATGCTATCATAAGAGCAATATTTTTTTGCAAGAATAGAGGATCCAGATGTAATGAAATTCCTAATCTTTTCTGTTCGATTGTGCAATTGATCAAATAATTGACTCATTTAAATTAATATGCTTAGCAATATCCGCTCTTGATTTTTAATTTGATCCAGAATTTCTATCTTTGAAGAGAAATAAATTTCCTTTATAAAGGCAGTCCTTTCTTTTCATTCGGCATTGTTATGGCTATAACACTGGAAGAGCAAGCAAGCTACAGTTGTCAGGCTAAGATAATACTCTTGGTCTCTAGGGAACAACAAGAATGAATGTGCATTTTTGGTGTGATTCCTAGAATTCCTGTCTAGGGGTAAGTTTCTGTTTTCTCTGCTGGGACACTGCATTAGTTAAAAGATTATTCAATTAGAGACTAGGGACAGCCACCACACATTTCTTAAAATCACATTAAATACCTAAAAGTACCACATTGTAAGAACATTTTCCTGGTTTTTCAACTTTTTTAGAGCGAAAATGCATTGTAAAGATCCTACGTTGTAAGAGGCCTACCTGTATTGAAAATTCATTGACTATGGAAAGTGTTTTTTCCCCCCTAAAGTACACTGCATATATATGTTTTTTATTGTAGAAAATTTATTTTTGTGTGGAAAAGAATCCCAATTCCTTATTCTTATGATGACACCAGCACATTGTGTTTGCATACAGTACATTTTTGTGTGTTTGAATTTTATTACTGTTACCTTAAACATTCCAATTCTATGCATGTGTAGAAAAAAAATAACAGGACTCTCCAATCTTTTGTTTAATTTTTGAAAATACAGGTTATAGTTATGCATGCACATAAATTCTGCTTTCATTCGCACATGTAATGCCACTTCAGCCAAATTTTCATTGAAAATATACCCTTTTTGTTTTAGGTATATTCAATATAATTATTTACATTATTTTAAAATATTGTTTTGTTGTTTTCCAGGTTATTTTGAATAGAAATATTTATTAAGCATCTTCATAGAATGAAAAGTTCATCTGAAGCCATTACACGTTTTTGATGATCTACATCTTTAAATGCAGTTTTAGTTTAATAAAAATAATATTTGTTTATTGTGTTGTAAATGTATTTCATTCAATGGTACCTATTTATTACTTTTAACAATTGTCTAATATTTCTTTTTATTGTATTGATAAAACTATTTCTTGTATTTTTATTATTTAAACTGAATTTGCCTAAATTAAAAATTTTTGGTTTAAATTTCTATTATATACTTGAATTGTCAAAACACAATTATTGCAAGGAGAGCATAATGTTTGGTATTTCATTTTTTAATCCTTCAAATCTAGCATTTAGCTAAACTGGTTCTTTGAAACCATTCATGGAAATATGTGCAAAGGGACAGTTTCCATTAGTCTTACCCCTTGAAATGCCCAAGGGTAGATCTGACTCAATTCATGTATACCTTGTAGTTTTGTAGATTTTCTAGATATTTTTGGTCAGATAAAGTTTCTATTAAATTCTTTGTGTGAATTGCAAGATTTTCAAAGACATTATTTATAATTTTTGTTCTTACAGTTGAGAAAGGCTTTACGATTCATAAACTCTTTTGAAATTTAAATACAACTGATACATTTCATAAGCAAAATGATCAACAAATTACATATGAATCAAGTTTTCAATATAACATATTAAAATGCCTTTGTTTTTGTTATTTCAGTGTTTAACCATGACTTAATGTTTCCTAGCATTACCTAAAATTATAAAATTTGTACCTCAAATTTGGAATTATCTAAAGTAAATTTGGTATTAACGTATTATCGCAACAATTGCCAACATTCAAGATAACTTGGCTACCCCAATTTCCAATGTGCAGTATGCCTTGAATTGGTAATCATATGTTTCATTTCATATAATGTCGCCAATAGGTTGCAAAAAAATTTAAGTACTGTACATTTTTACCTCTATTTATTTTGTTTAAAAGAATGGATTTTTTTTGAAGTATGATCAAAATTGCGGGATTGTATCACTTTTATTTACTGTATATGTAGAAAACATTCACAAAGCAAAAGCATTTATAAAAAAAACTTAAATTATGAAATTATTCTACAAACATTGTGACTTATATCTACAGGATATTTAGTACTAGATATTGTAATTTTTTTTCTTTGCAGTAAAATTATTACTGTGAAAAGAATTTTTAGCATATTTATTATTATTTTCAGTTTTGGTTTCTAAAAAGGAAGAAAAACTTTTTACCTTAAATCTGTCTCTTTATGGAATACTTAATTCTGACTATTATTGGGCACATACATTTTTGTACTCACTTATTCATTAAGGTGGTGCAAAAAAGTTCAAATTTATAATTTTGTGTCATTAAAAAGCTAAAAGGTTGTGATTGGCATATATTTAAAACACCAAAAAAGTTCAAATCTGATAATACTTTCCAATCTTAGAAAATGTCTGAATGTTTAAAAAAGTGGAAAATTTCACTGTTTCTTAGTTATTAACATTTTGCCTCCATTTTCTAAAAAAAATGTTGCTGCCCCAAAATTTGCAACAGGTTTTGCTACATAATATTTATATAAATTTTTATTTAAAGAATATCTATTTTAATTCTTAATTATTTTGATGATTAAAATGTTCAGAACAGTTTGTATAAATGCAGTGTTTTAGATTTTGAAATATGATTTTAAAAATATTTACAATTTAGTTCACTAGTCATATTGTTTTAAACCTTACTTGATGAAGCGTTCTTATAATTCTCCTTTCTTTGAAAACTCAGGCATAATAGATATATATTTCAATGCTCTTCTCTGAAGCTACCATTTCTTGATTGGGATATGCATACTTTAAACAAAATCTCTATCACTAGCAGGACTCATGATTCAATGGCTTGCATGCAGCAGTAGAAAAGAGAAAATGTAGTGGAAAATCTGACTGATTTTTTTTTCAAAAAAACATGTTAGAATCTTAGTTGTTTTGATATCTAGGCACCATTTACATGGTGCCAATTTTGTTGCGGTGAATCTAATACATTAGTATCACAATAACTTGGTTGTGTGCTCCAATCTATTATCTATGAGATTAGTCCCAGATGTACCTGACCTGACTTACGGTTGTTTGTAGAAAATGCCAACCTTTTTCTTTTTTTGAAGCTTAATTTTGAGGACACTAACTTGTTTAGCAGCCATCAATAGCAAAAACTCTCAGTGAATGTCTGAACATGATACAAATTGGTTATCATTCTGTGATATAATATTTTTACTTGAAAGGCCTTATTCCAATCAATATCAAAATAGTGTTAAATTTTACTCTGGGGGATCCTTCGTTTACAGCTGTAAAATATTGAATAGCAGAGCTTAAACGAGGCTGTACAAACTGCTTAGATGAATAAAGATCAACAAAATGAGATGACTACGCCAAAAGAGAAAGATGGTATTGGATGGCCTTCACCTGAAAGTGCTTGAACTAGCAGAAATGGCTAGCATTTCAAAAGGCGTCGTACTGTGTATATTAACCGAAAATTTGAATATGAGAAAGCTGTGCGTGCAACATTTCATACTGTTCGAGGGATTTGTCGCATTTACTAACATCGCTTAAAAATTATTTGTGCACAGTTGAGTCAGCTGGAATGTGAGATTGGATTGGCGTCAAAATTTCGCAAGTCATAACATATCTGTGGTCTTGGATCATTTTCTTTCCATGTATGGGAGTGCACAATCTTTTGGCTGAAAGTCTACCGAGATTTTTTTCCGATCTATCCATAAAATAATCTTGATTTCCACATCTTAGTGCTCAAAATGGTAGCAGAAAGGTAACTCAATAAAATAAAGTATAAACAACTCATTCCGGTGGTCGACTAACATTGATTTTGGGTTGACGAATAGCTCCTCTTTTTACTCCTTAACCGGCACAACTACAGACGTCAGAATGTTCAAGTGAAATCCCTTGTTCTTTTAAGTAAGATTTGCATAGTATGTAATATGTAAATGTATTAAACATTAAAGTTACTTTAGTGAACCGAAATTTTTCTCGCACGCATGTTACAGATGTTATGCTAGAGAGGTGGAAAAAAAATAGTTTGAGAGATTTATTAATGAATAAAATTTCATTCTGTTTTGTAAGAAAACTTGAAAACATGTAATTTAATAGTTTAAATTTACTTTATAAAATCTATTAACCAAGAATTGAATTTTTAAAAAATTATACTTTAGAGATAAAGAGCCTTTTCGAAAATTGAGTTTAAATCGTTGCCAAATGAACGCACACAGCTTTTTCTTTTTAGGAGAAAATATTTGTATAATCTCTATGATAAAAATTCAAACTCTGTTGGTCTATGGGGGGGGGCAGGTTAACCCCCCACATTTGTATACGCCACTGGCAGTGGCGTATACAAATCCCCTGGTAGGGTATCCAAAGACCCTGGTGTCAAAAAAAATGAGGGCCATAATCTTGGTTGGATTTTATTAAGTAAAATTATATGAATATTTTAAATATACAAAACTATTATTTTTGTTTAAACTAACACATCACTCAATAAGTCCCGGACCTGACATATAAATAGCGCTACCTTCTAACTTTTCTAGGTCTAACCAGTACTAACTTTTAAAAGGCACGTATCACACAGAATTTTGTTATAATATCTTGTTTAGTTGAAAAGTTACAATGGTTTTAAGGTATCCGTCTAGGTTGAAAAAGTACTTTTTAGGGGTTTGATGTTTGGTAATATTTGGGCTATTAGGGACAAAAAATATATAATTATTGAGGAAGAAGGAGTAACACATAAAACTAGAGTTTTTTTTATAGCATTTACTTTACTTAACTTATAAACATATTTTTTAATGCGTTTTTTGAAAAATGAAATTTTTACGATAATTTGTGCACGAAAAACAGGATATCTCCAAAACAATCCAATCAAATTCGATAAAATTTGTAACATGTGTTATGAGCCCTTCTGAGTGTAACAAACCATAGGTTTTAAGACGCCTACATTTCATCACATTTTACAGCCATTTTTAGCTTAGAACATGTAGTAATTTTGATGAAAAGTTATTATCATGAAATTTAAATGCTAATAAAATATTTATTTCTTATAATATTTTTTATCCTGCGGTTTGTGACACTTCAGAGGGATCAAGAAATATATTAATGGAATCAAAATTGCATAATGTGCAATTCATTTTTATTTATAGCGTTTTTCTTAACTTTATAAATTTTGCTAAAATTTCATAAAAATAATTTTGTTTTCAAAATCGGAGGGTGATACATGATATTTATTTAATAATTCTGACTTTTTATGCTTATTTTTGTTTTTTAAAACAATAAATTTATTCTAAAAATCAATTTTAAAAAAATTGGTCTCCGAACCTAGTTGGATACCTTAATGAAGCAACTTTTGTTTGTTTAGAAACCAGATGGATGAAAAAGGATTTCGTGTGTTAATTAAACATTACTTTTTGATGAGGTAAAACTTCAAGCAAAACAATGTCTTGATAAGTGTTATTCGGACTCTGCCTCCATCGGCAACAATGGTAATGAGGTGATATGCAAACTCAAAACGTAGTTGCACTGACACGTTCAGGTCGCCCAAATTCTGAAGTTGTTCCAGAAAACATCAAAAGAAGTACATAAAATCGATTTAGCCGATTTTAAATTGAAGTCGCTTTAGATACCAGAAGGTTGAAAAGTATGGCAGTGTATTCACTATTTTGCATGATCATTTGTCAATGAGAAAGCTGTGCTCAAAGTGTGTGCCGCGTTTGCTCACTGTCGATCGAAAACAACAATGCATCGACGATTCAGAGCGTTTTTTGGAGCTGTTTAAGTAAAATAAACAGGATTTTTTACTTGGATATGTGACAATGGATGAAACATGGATCCATTACTACACGCCTGAATCAAAAAGATCGTCAGCTGAGTTGACAGCAGCCGATGTAAGTCGTCCAAAGCGACCAAAAACTCTTAACATCAGTTGGCAAGGTTATGGTGTCCGTATTTTGGGATGCACAGGGAATTTTGTTTTTTACCGTGACAAAGGCAAAACAATTAATAATGAATATTACATAGCATTATTGGATTAACTGAATGTGAAAAAATAAAGAAAAAACGTCCTCAAGTGCAAAAAAAAAAAAAAAATTGCTGTTTCATCAAGACAATGCTTTGTGCCACAAGTCCATAAAAACAATGGTCAAATTGAATGAATGGCACATCGAATTACTTTCACACCCACCGTACAGTCAAGATTCGGCCACCTGTGACTATTGGGTGTTTTTAGACCGTAAAAGAATGCTACAGGGGAAGAGGTTTGGCTCAAAAGAGGATTGCCGAAGTTGAAGCCTATTTTGAGAGCAAAGACAAATCAAAAAATTAGAAAAACGCTGGACTAAAGGTACCACTCTTAAAGGAGAGTATCTTGATAAATAAAGTTCAATTTTGCCTAAAAAAGTTGTTTTATTAGAAAGGCCTGGGGCTTATTGAGTGATGTGTTATCTTCTCTTGGCATTTTTTGCGCTAAAGCGCACCACTGGGTTTCTTATTTTTTTATCCCTAATTTCAGTTTTACAATTTATACAATACATTTTGTACGTGCTTGAGTATTTACTAACGTTAAAAGGAAAGAGACACGTAATGTTAAGCTACAAAACTTCATTTGGGAATCCCTGGCTATTTATTCGGGAAAATCGAACTCACCCACGAGAGGTCTTAGAGGTACAAAATAGTCCGCCGAGATAGACAGGAAAAGATACAAAAAATATGCATGAACAGGAAAATACAATACAATATTATTATAATTATTTTTTTAAAAAAAAAACCGCAAAAGGTCAGAGGAAGGGGACAAAATTTCATCAGTCTATGGCAGATACCAGAAAATGCGAAATATTGAAACAGGAAACTAGCTCATATGAATCTATATTGTTATTAATAAATTAAAAGTAAAAAAACTTTTTTAAAGACAAGCTTTTATTTAAAAGCGCTGAAAGGAATAAAATAAACTTTTCCTTTAAAACCTTTTTTACTATCAACTTATAACGTCATTACACAATTTATATGATATAAAAGCTTGTCGCAGTATTTAAGTACTCGTATTTACTTAATTTGAATTTTTAAAAATTAAAATCAGTCAGGTCAAGTTATTTATTTTACTTGTTTATCTACACAGGTAAATCTCGCGACAAGCTTATATATCATATAAATTGTGTAATGACGTTATAAGTTGATAGTAAAAAAAGTTTTAAAGGAAAAGTTTATTTTATTCCTTTTAGCGCTTTTAAATAAAAGCTTGTTTTTAAAAAAGTTTTTTTTACTTTAATTTATTTTTTACTTTTTAGTTATCGCTGGACAGGCTTCTCAGCCTGTTCAACTCATTCAGCGTTGGTTCGCCATTCCTGGTTTAGCTGAATCAGTTCTCGCAAAAAGGGTATTAGACGAAAAACACAATCGTTTTAAATCCGTAATTTTCAAGCAATATTTTCAATCTTCATGCAGATCTTGGGTAATATTGTTCTACATACGAAAAAAAGGTTTCGTGAGATTATCTTCATAAATGACGAAATTATTCATTGTTTAATTAAAATTTGGACTATTTTTTGAAAAATCTTAAAGAATATATTATTTATTTGAAATATTTTGAAGGTAAGGGATGTATTTCTCTAACATCTTCGAAGAAAAATCTAGTTATTTATTTAAAAACTTAAAAGGCATTTAAAGATTTGAATTAATCAATAAAATGCTTAAAATTCAAAACGCATGTTGTAATCAAAAAAGCAAGTTTTATCAACTAATGATAATTTTTTGTTGGACATTGAATATCTTCTACGTAAGAATTTATTTTTTTAATTGCTCAGGTCATCTTTAGAAACTTGATTTTGAAAAAATAATTAACCATCGCATTATTTTTATACAGTCAGGCCTCCATGTATAACGAACCTCTATTTTGGGAATTTCTCTATTTTAAAAACGTTTTCCTGGAACCAAGCACATATTACTCTTTTCTTCGTAAAATAACTCCAAATTTAACGAAATTTTTCTTAGAAGATTCGATTTTTTTCTCTCCTTATTTTTAAAACATTTCTAGTCATTTTGCAAATTATTCTCTTTTGGCACATTTTATGGATATCAATAACCTTGAACTAGTTTTACAATGTGCCTAACTCATCTAAAGAAACAAAATTGCCGTAATTTTTCAAACAAGAAAAAAACTCAAATAAAATTAACAGATTCTATGTGTAATTAAATTTAAGGACACATGTCGTAGTGTGTGTTTAGATTACTGGTGATAAAATGAGGTATATTTAAATTACTTGCAGGCTTAAAATTAGAAAATTCATTTAAAAAATTCATTCATTTTAATATAAAATTATTTTTTTAATTGAAAATACATTGCATTTCTAGATAATATTTTTCTCTTATTGTTTTCCTAGTGGATTCCTTTTTGATGGGTAAGATATATAAAAAATGATCTTTCCGATTCTGTAATTATTTTTTGTCTGAGTTTCATAGATTAAAGTTAGATAAATTTTTAAAAGAATTTCCACAATACTCCATCTCAGTTTAACTTGGCAGCGTTGAGAAAGGTATTTAATGTACCAATATACTTGAAAAACAGGTTTACTTTTTTTGTTTTGGATTTAAATCCAAGTAAATAGATAGAAATTTGTAAAAAAAAATTGCATACATTGTAGAAATTAGATTATTTTTACGTTGTAGAAATGTAATTATTTTTTAGACAAAGTTAATTAATACAGTCAATAGCGCAACGTTATGAAATTCCAGTTTGGCTGAAAACCGATTTTCGACGCCAACTTTTGTCATTGTTGTAATAATAACATAATTACAACAATGCAGATATATCGAAGTTGGCGCCCAAAACTAGTTTAACGTTTTTAATTAATATCTTTTTAATTAATTGCAATATCGGAATATAAGGTCAAAACATGCATTGCCATCCAAACTAATCGTGTATACAAAATTTCTAATCAATGTGGTGAAGATATCAGCTTCAATATTTGAGTTGCAAGATTCCACCCGAACAAATTACATACATACACACAGTGTAAGTTAAATAAAAGCTTGTAAAAATAGAATGTAACTGGAGAGTTAATTGTGTCCTCTTGTGCAGGTTTCTTAAGATGTAATAATAAGTATGGTAAGATTTTTCACGGAACTTTCAAGAAACAGTTTATAGAAAAATGAAAATAATATAAACTTTTCAATAAGTAAAATTCGCAACCCTAAACAGGAAAGAATGTAGGGGAATTTCCTACAAGTTCGAGATTACTTTCAATTGAATTGCCGTGACTATAGTTATGTTGCAAACTTTTATATTTATATCTTAATTTTGGGTGAAATTATCTAAAGTTCGGCTTGTTTGGAGGTCAGGGGCCAAGGGCACTGGTGCACGGCACTAACTATCACATTGATAGTTAAGCCACTGGACACTCAGATGTTAACTCTTGTTTTAAAAAGTTTTTATTTCATAAATGAGGCCAGCTATCGCGTTATCTTACCGTTTCTTTCATACGACTGTGATTGATAGCTAGCTCCACAAGTTAATTTGGAAAACTCTTTACATTCGTTTTCAAAAAAAAAATCATTTAATTTTGTTGCCTGAATTCCAACCAAGAATTTTCAATTGTCTTGCATGTTAGAAGGGCGGGGGAAGAATGGAAATTTAATGTGTCCGTAAACGTATTTGACTTGTGGCGCCATCTCGTAAAGATGTATAGCATTTCTTACAACTTTGTCTTGCATGTTAGAAGGGCGGGGGAAGAATGGAAATTTAATGTGTCCGTAAACGTATTTGACTTGTGGCGCCATCTCGTAAAGATGTATAGCATTTCTTACAACTAGACGAAATTTTTTAACATGAAAGATTCCTTTTTAAAAAAGTGCTGTATTAAAAATTAGTTTTCGATTACGAATACGTATTAAAAATTTCTTACAACTTGAAATGTTCCGTAGAGATCAAACTGATTAAATATGAAGCAATTTGTTGCAAAAATTGTATATTATATTACACACATTTGGGTATAGTTTATGTATACACACATATTAAAATTTTTTTAATAGTTTTTAATCTAAATTAGAAATTGCAGTTTCTTTAAGCTATTGATTGATGTACTTTCATAACTTACATCTTTAAAAAGAATCCAGAAATTTTACTATTATTTAACTTTGTCACATGTATAAACCTCACTTCATTTTTTCTACTACTTTTCTAGATTTAGTATTGTATAATGTGTTTAGTGACATTCAAATAGTAGAATTGTCAAGAATTTGCAATTAAGATGTTTCTTTGGATATTCGGAAATTTTAATGAAGTATTTGGAGATTTTTGAAGTGATTCTAATTTTCATTGATTGATCGATTGTTCGTTTAATCTTGTCCTTGGTCTTAAAAACAAAATACAATAGCATTTTTTTTAAAGTAAGCATAAATAATCAGTAATTTAAATAAAGACGAGTTCCAGATTGAAATTAGTGCTCTTGTAATTTAACTTTCTCCCCTCCAGTTAATACTAGTACTAGGTGTTTCTGAGTAACTCTATTAATACTCTCTCTCTCTCTCTCTCTCTCTCTCTCTAGTACCAAGTTTCTGAGTAACTGTTAATCGAGATGTCCTTGAGATTGCTTAGCAGATTTGCTTTCGATTAATTATTAAAGTTCAAGTATTTGATCTCTAGTTCCTGAAAACTTTAAAAAGGAATGATAAACATATTTGACTGGAAACGTAATTTTTTTTACAAATAAATGATTGTTCATATTTAAATAATGAACCTGTAAAAGTTTAAAAAAATTATTTTACAAGATTTTTTTTAATGAAATATGATTTAATTAATATCCAGCAATATGAGTTTTCGTGTTCAAATTTCCACTTACTCAATACTTTAGCCATAGGAGCATCCAGGTATTTCAAAAGTACACTGCTGTCAATTAAAACTGTAATACCATGAAGGAAACTAAATACAAAAAAGATATTTATTGTACGTAAACAGAATGGCATGTAGACAAAATGATCAAATTTACAAGCAGTTTGGGTGTTACAAAGGTACGAAATTAGTAGAAGCAACTGCCACCTCTGGCAGCTAAAACGGCCATTATCTGGTTAGCCATGGAGTTGAACTAGGCTTGAATGACAAAAATGGGCTACTCATTCCATGCTGCTTCAAGTCTATACCACATTTCATCAACCGTATTAGCTGGTGAGGGGTGGCGGGTCAGTCTCTCATCAACCCAAGGCCAGATATTTTCAATAGGCGACAGTTCTGTTGGCCAGGGTAACAATCGAATACCTGCGTATCAAGAAAGGTCAGAACACGACGTTCAACATGTGGTGTTACATTACCTTGAAGGTAGAGGGTGTTTGGCCAAAGATAGGGCACAAAAACTGGAGGTAAGATGTCTGAAATTACCGATCTGTGTTCAAATTACCGTCGATCCGTTTCAAAGATGTACATGTCGTTTAACCGATGGTTGCCCAAACCATCACACCAAGTGCAGGGTCCCTATGTCAATATCGAACGCAAGCAGGTGATAAGTGGTCTCAGAGCGGTGATAAGCGGTCTAAGTATAAGGTGATACGGTCATCAGAGTACTCGTTTGAATCGACGTTGTGCCTCTCCTGTGTTCAGTTTTGTCGTTCGGTGCACCAGAGTTGCCATCTATGTAAGCTGCATTCTCAAGAGAAGCCGCAGTAATGGGCGCCGTGTTGACAATCCACTCTGCTGCAGATGTCGCAACGTACGAGAGGACACTGGGCGTTCTGCAAACATGCCCATTTCTTGATTAATAGTCCTTAATGCGGTTTTTCAGAGCCAACCAGTATGACTCTTAACAACCCATTAATTCTATATTCGCATGATAGTGGTTGGATTTCGATTAGTGAGACGAGCGATATGAAGGAACTATAATCCACGTTTTCGATAGGCAACTATCTGTCTCAGTCGAATTTCTACACTTGCTGGTAAGCATTTCTCATTTTTCGAGCATAACACAATATTCTGAGCAAATTCCGACCTTATATATATATATATATACAAAGCGCTTTCTGAATGAAAAATCCACTACACAACTTTTCTTTTATGCACTGCTTCAGATGTATCTTCTTCCTGCGTTGTTAACATGCTCTAAAATACTAATCATTTGCATATTCCAACCTCTTCTTCCTTTCATGTGATTTTGATGTTTGTCGGATCATTCCTTCTTGGTTTTGCAATTTTAATGACCAGTAATGTATTTAAAATTCCAATAAATATTAAACTGTTCTATTCTAAGAAATTAAAAAAAGCTTTTTTACTTCATTCATTAAAATTTTGTGCTGGCTGTTTTAAGAGGTCTCATGGGGCTTTAGATTGAGAATTACACATAAAACTAACAGTTTCCTAAAGTGTTGTGCTTTTACTACTTAAAAATATTCAGAAACACTTCTGCTAATATTTCTCTCTGTGTGTGTGTTTTATGAAACTATGGAATAATACATGTAGATTTAATTATGTTTCAGATAGGTTGTTACACGTATTTATATTTACGTTTGTACGTTTTGTATTTATTTTTGCGTATTATTATGTCTTATATATTTTTGTGATTTGCCAATGCATTTCATTGTCGAAATGAATCTATAAGTGTTCTGAAAGAATGCCATTTCACATACTGCAGTTGAAATTTTGCTTGCCAATTATGTAACGAAAGATCAACCAGCCAAAGCTGTGTAATGGTACGCGACTTGCAGTAAAAAATATGTACGCTCACTTTCAAAAGTTAAGCACGGAGAGAAAAATGCTAATTTCCGGAAGTCAATCAGAATTTAAGAGGATGTAATTCGCTGCAGAGGTAGATGGAAGTATGCGAATATGTTAGGTAGCAGCCAATGGTGCTTTCATGTCAAGAAATATGCAAAAAGTGCAGTCTTATAAGAAGCCAGCTTTATGAAGGGTTACAGAAGTTGATTGTAAGTGCTGATAGAAGGTGTTTAAAACTTTCGTACAATTTGTTTTCAAGACATACGTGTTTCTACGACTTCCAGAAAACCAATGGAAGATTCTGAGCGCTGGCGTGCTGTGGGGCGCATTGAAGCAGGACAGTCGATTACAGATGTTGCTCTTTTCTTCGGCGTTCATCATTCTGTAATTTCACGTTTATGGAAACAATTCCAAACCACACAGACAGTTGTCTGAAGGCCCGTAGGCGGTCACCCAAGGGTTACAACCCCCGCGGAAGATCGATATATTGCTATTGTAGCCAAGCGGAATCGCAGAGCGACCTCCATACGTGTGACATCTATGGTTACAGCGTCCATTGGTAAGGCTATATCTGCAGCTACTGTACGCCGAAGATTACATATGAATGGACTGTATGCCCGGGTACCTCGAGTTTGTGTTCCTCCATCCATCCAATCAAGTGGGGCACCGTTAAAGTGGTGCCGGGAATATGGCAATTGGACTATGTCTGACTGGGGCAATGTCATTTTTACTAAGGAGTCAAGATTTGCTCTGGACCCAGATGACAAGCGTATAAGGATATGGCGTAAACAAGGAACACACAATCAGCCTCAAAACTTCACCGAACATCACGCATTCCAAGGCGGAAGCATTATGGTGTGGGCAGGGATTTCATTAGGATACCGCACCGACCTTCACATCTTTAAACGGGGTCCTGTGACGGCTGTCCGGTATCGAGATGAAGTCCTAGAACCCATTGTGAGATTGTACACTGCAGCAGTTGGCCCTACGTTTGTTTTAATGGAAGATAGCGCACGTCCCCATAGAGCTGACATCGTCGATGATTACCTGGAGAGTGAAGGGATTACGCGTATGGCGTGGCCAGCATATTCGCTCGACCTTAATCCCATTGAAAATCTTTGGGATGCTCTCGTACTGTATCTTCAAGTTTCCCACCTCCAGCCACTCTTATTGAGCTGGAAACTGCTCTACAAGAAAAATGGCGATTGCTTAATTCTGTGGTGGTTGACCACCTAATTGAAAGCATGGTCAGAAGGTGTAAACTTTGCATACAGATGAGGGGGGATCACATACCCTATTAATGTCCTTTTTTTTCATTTTATGCTGTTTATTTTCACTTTATACATAATTCTGTTTAAATCTCCAGTATGACATTGTCTGATAACTTACAAAAATTTAATATTGTTTTCATTTCTGTATATACTTAGTGATTTTGTTTTATGTATAAATATATATGCTACTTTACTGCCAAATTTTGTGTCAATCAAAACAGTATTTGTTGATTTCTTTTGCATTTTACATCTTCGTGCTTAACTTTTAAAAGTGAATGTATATACTTTAACTGTTTAAAACTTTTTTTTATTTAAGTTAATGTAATTTTTCTTATCAGTTTTGCGCTGTTTATCATTTCTCTATGTTTATTAATATTTTAAGAGCTGCTTGAACCTATTTATGTATTTTTGCATTTAAGTTATTATTAAGATTAAATATCTGCAATTAACATATCTGTAATTAAACCAGACTATCCATTAAGAAAACGATTCCCATTATAAGACTCACAATTGGCTGGATGGACAAGCTCTTTTCTTTTCATTTAACCAGACTGAGCCACAGCAACGCGTGGCAGGGTACAACTAGTTTTATATAAAAACTTATCTATTTATTGGATTTATATACTACAAAACGAGAAAACAAATTTCGACAAATTGGATATACTAATGCATTTCTCATCTCGGAAAAACATCTTTTTAACTTCAATCCTCGGTTAAATGGGGTCAGTTGCATTTAAACATTATTATTTCATACTTTGTAGTATACAAGATTTAGCTTTAAAAAGTATGAAACTTCTTGTATTACATATTTTGAAGTAAAGTTTTCGTTTTCCTGAATGTTAACAAATCGAATTAATTATTCTGAAGCAGTGTAACTTCAAATTAATGATACGATAAATATATAGCTTCTCTCTTAGGCTTTAAAAAACTTTTTACATTTGAATGTTTTTATTTTGTAATAATTTGTTTTCATACATACATTCATCCTCCCTCCCCTCCTCGTATAGTTCGTGATAAAGTACCAGGAAATATAGGTTAATATTAAGAGACTGAAAATATCATTGTGATAAATGCCATGGACTACCCTATAAAACAGGAACATCTGATCGAATAAAACAGGAAATCAACTAGATAACTATTAGTTATTTTATTCGTGTATTTACAATACACTGTGAAAAATAGCAGGAGAAAAAAATAATAATTTAACAAACTCGTGACGGGACTACATTTAACAATCATTTTAATACTTAGTTCGAATATGAAATAACTATGCTTGCAAATTCATTTCTCAAATTTCAAGTGTAAACATGTTTCTACATCAAATTTTGCCAACATATATGACAGAAAATATTTGCTCACAAATATTTTCTAATCAGGAGAGATTTGCGCAGTACATTATTTAGTACAGTACATTATTTAGTAATGATAAAAAATTGTTTTTTAAATTATAGCATTACAATAACGTTATAGTTAAATTTGTGTTGTCTTTTATCATTGATTTACGTGCCAATAAGGAATTGATTTCTTCATACAAATTGAAATGAGTATTGAACTTTTCAATAGATGTTTAAGCTTAAGGCTGCAATTCATAGACTTTAACTGTGACTTTGCAAAGAATTTTTAATTTATAGTGAAAAGATGGTGTGCGGCATAAGTTAAATCATGCAAAACCCGAGGTGAACAACCAATACGTTAACGTATGGCCGTAAGCGGCCTTCAAACTGCAATATGTTTATCCTCGTTTCAGAATAACGTTAATTTTAAATAAATTGAAGAGTTTTGATCTGATACCACCCCCTTCCCCGCGAAAAGGTGTTTTTTTCCCCTTCCGACTAGTAAATGCAAAATTAATTTTAACTGTTAAATTAAACTTTTTAAGAATTTGATTTAAATGAAACATTTATATAAGAAGTGCTCTTATTTCTGAGGAAAAAAATATTCACAGAAAACAAAATTAGATATTAAGGTGAAAGTATTCCGAAAAAATATCTTTCGTTAATTTTGTAATTTAGTCCAAAGGAATATATTTCCCTTAACAGACTTATTCACAGCCATTTAATCTTGTCTTTCACATTATCTACCAACTCTCTATACCCCTTCACTTTTCTAATATCCGTATCCTATACATACTTCTACAGCTAAAGTTATCCAAGTGCCAAAATTGGCTGGCATGGGGCATTGTAATGGAGCAGAAGTTTTCCGACTGACGAAGCAATCTGAAGCGTTTTCACGCAATCGTTTCAAAATTCAAGTAATATCCGCCCCGGACATGGCTTTTCGACAAGATACTAATATCTTTTCGCCTCACCCTCGATTCGCTTCGCTTCACCCTCACTAAAATGCTAATTCGAATCGAAGAGCCAAGGCGCTTTGACAAATCATCCCGAGAGCGAAGCTAGGATTTTCTGAAGTGCAGACGATGTTTTGACACCACGGAAGCCCTCGGAAGAGGGGGAGATCCCCATATTTGAAAACTGGAGTCGATCTGATTTTTGAAAACCATTTGCATTTAATGCTACAGAAAATTGCGAAATGTTACATCAGTTTAAAAGATTGTCCTAACTTTACCATCAGTCCATAAAATGTTATAACAAAAACCCTTGATTATCATACAGCTGATTTAAAACCATTCATTAAAACGTCCTTTTTCTCTATTAAATATAAAATTTAAAATAATTTTGACAGTAAAATGACCAGATGAAATGGGGAATATATTGAATTCTTGGGAATAAACAGATTAGTTTTAATAGAAATTAGAAGAAGGATTTATAAGGTAACATTTTTATACACTATAAATATTATTATCTACCTA
The DNA here is from genome assembly GCA_019973975.1 of Trichonephila clavata. Taxonomy (NCBI): domain Eukaryota; kingdom Metazoa; phylum Arthropoda; class Arachnida; order Araneae; family Nephilidae; genus Trichonephila; species Trichonephila clavata. The sequence continues at coordinate 535,472 of BMAO01017081.1, read as the reverse complement.
AAGAATTATTTATTGTTTTTTATTAGGAGAATACAGCCTGAAATTAGGATTTTTTAATATTCTTGTTCCGATTAAAATTGAATCCAGTGAAATTTGTGTATTAGAGATTTCATCTAGCTTTCCATTAACTTTCTTTTAAGTAATTAATTGTCAAAAAGAATTTGTCAAATTGACTGTGAAAGACTGGATATTATTGATGGCTTTGAGTTTTACAGTAAATCAGAACTGTTTCATTACAGTATATTGTTTTTAGGGAATTTAGTTTGGGGTTTGAAATATCATTACATTAGAAGCTACATGAGGGTTTTAGAAACAGATTTCAAATTTTTGAGTCATTATAAAATGACGAGAATGACACCTAAGTTAATAACTCTTTCTTCTGTCTTCCACTCTATGCAGCGTAGAGACCTTGGGGTTCAGTTCCATTTAACGTGAAGTACAGCACATTTTACTCAGTATAATTGGTCTTTGGTGAAATTTAAAGTTCGAACTCGCTCCTAGACATAAATTTAAAATTCGACATGAATGATATGGGTCTATTGGGAAACACTTATTAAAAAACCAACTTGACCAGATTCTTTCTCTAAAATTGGGTTAAGATACGTGTTATCATATAATAAATAGTAAATTATATTTTTTTAAAAAAACTAAAAAACAAAACACCCTTTTATAGCTAATCGAACGAAGTTGTAACTTAATCGTTTAGTCGCTAAATCTGGAAATAGGGTCTGAAATTAGTCGCCAGATGGTGGGATGGGATGTGAAAATGCGAAATCGTTAATCCTGATGATCCTGATCAGGACAATGGAACAAAACTATTAAATTATTGTATTGTTATCGGTCCTGGACAAGTGAATTCAAATTAATCTGACCTTTTAAAGTAGGTAAAAATTGAGTTCAAAGACTCCCAAGTGAAACTTATAAAAGGGTGTTAAAAACAGATAAATCCGATTTATTATAACGCTTAATTTATGTGAGCAAGAGATTTAGAATAAATAAATGATCACACACACACACACAGAAATAGTCAATAAATCAATCGCCCAAAAGGAATCAAAGATTTGAAATAAAAAGACATTGCTTTATAGTTTCAACAGAGATACGAGTCGTTGCATTTGTTATTGAATTATATGAAATGTCAGCCAGGGTTATAATATCCGTGAGGCTGATTATATTGAGCCTATTGTTCTTTTGAGTTCAGAGATCAGTTGTATACTTGCGTTGTTCCAATTATTTACTTTTATGTTTGTAACTTTCATGTAAAATGCTGGAGAAATATTTTGTAGACAGAAAACATTGAGGTAAGTTTTTTTTTTTTACAGTTTTTAATTCAGAATCTAAGATAAATCAGTATTTGGCATAAATAATTCTATTACTCACAAATATTTCAACAATTTAAAAAAAATTAAGCAACATAGGGGACAGTAATATTATATACGCATTAATATATCGATAAACTTTTGCCACTTGGACTACAAGCTGAAATATTTATTTTTATATTATCAATGTTAGCAATGAAATCCCGCACATGTAATGAAGAAGAGAACATGATTTCATATAAATGTAAATTAAATATATATATATATATAAGGATGATTTTATCAAAAAACTTTTAGTCAGTCATATCAAACATCATGGGTGAACCTTGTTCTAAATGTTTCTTTTAATTTATCACAAAACTTTAAAATGAAAAAACTGTAGTAATACAATAAAATATATCTGGAGTTTAATTTTAATTTCAATTTATTTTTGAAGTAATAACCATTTGGTTTTCCAAGTAGATGATTTGAGCACTTCGATAATTATGTTTCTTAAATTAAATTTTTTTATAAAAAAAATATGAATTTATTCATTTTTACAATATGGTATGACTTATGAATTTATATAACATTAAGAAATTACCAAAATTAAAATATTTTCACTAAATTGTTAATTTTTTAGCTAACTATTATACCAATTTGTTGTTTCGAATGCATTTTTTTCAATAGCGATTTTTTTTTTTATTATCTATTTTAGAAACCTAGAGAAAAATGAGTAAAAAAACAAAACAAAAAAAACTATATTAACAAAAGTTGAATTAGGAATGCAATTTATGTTCTGTAATTTAAATATTAAATTTTAGCTCATAAAAATATTTTTTTTAGAAATTCATCGACAGTAATTCGAAAAAATGAGTTGAGTTTTTCATCTGCAAAAGGTCGAACTTGGATTGCAAATCTGTAATATTAAACTTTATCACTTTAAATGTATCAATATTTCTATAAATGCAGTTTGCGAAGGATCCCTTTTCTGTAATCGGCCTCTTTTACAGTCGGATGCCAACCAAATATCTGGCAAAGATGGTCTCACATAACTCTGCAGCAACAGATGCTTGTGACAACGCTCTTTCGGTAACGGAGGATTTCACTTTTCCCGTGGACGCTTTTCCTGGAAGAACTTTTCAAAATCTTCTATATTCCGATAGTTTCTCCGTTTTCATAAATACGTAAAAGAATATTTATTAATACGTAGATATGCTCCTAGATTTTGAAAAATGGCGAATCTGCAAGAGAGGAAGCGTTTGAAAGATTGCTGGAAGCTCTACAAATCATTTCACCAAAGACAGCTTATGTTTGAGTATGCTTGTTAAGTGTGGAGCTAAGTTTTATTAACTTGTGAATTCTCATTACAAAAGTATCACAACTCAATTGCATGAATCTTTGAAGCACACACAACAGATATATTTTTGAGATTTCTAAATATATAAAAATAACTTGCAATGAGAGCTGTAAATATTTTGAAACTAAGCAGATTGATTGATAATAAAAATACTGCATTACTTTAATCTAATAAAGTAGTTTAACTAGAAAAAATAATCCGAATTGTTATTTTCTACATAAGTAAGTTATTCTTTTTTTTTTTTGTCTTCAATGGAAACTTTCTTTGAAATTTAATAGTCTTATGTATACATTTACCTTTTTGAAAGCCTTTTTACAGAAAGAGAATTATGGTAAATGTTCCATTATGGAAATAAATGTGGACTCCACAGAAGGTTGCGTGTTCAAATCACGTGTGGGTCACCAATATGATAAATACTCCAATATGGAAATAAGTGTGGACTCCAGATCAGAAGGGAAAAGATCAGTAAAAAATAATAATGGTTTTTAATACCCTTTTATAAGCTGCACTTGCCGGTAACGAAATTTTTGAACTCAATTTTTACCCACTTTAAAAGGTCAGATTAATTCGAATTCATTTGTCCAGGACCGATGTCAATGCAATAATTTAATAATTTGTCCCATTGTCGTGATGAGGATCATCAGGATTAACGATTTCGTATTTTCAGATCCTATCCCGCATCTGGCTACTAATTTCAGATCCCATTTTCAGATTTGGCGACTAATTCCAGATTTGGCGGCTAAAAGATTAAGTTACAACTTAGTTCAATTAACTATAAAAGAGTGTTTTTTTTTAGTTTTTTAAAACTAAAATTTATTTAGTATAAACTTAAGCAGCAAATTACGTAATAACATCAAGTTAGCTCGTCAACTAATCCATGCATGGCTCGGAAAGGAAATGGTTGGTCGTTCGTGCATAATCATTCTTTTTATGCGCCATCCACAGTCATGGTTAACTTACCCATCCAAGGAATCTGCATATATCTTGGTTAGAAACACCACATCTGCTTATCTTGGTTGGAAACGCCACAGAGTATTTATTTAAAGTTCTGCGTAAAGATTGTCAGATTTTTGAATGAAAACCATTGTGTGCATTCGATAAAAAAAAAGTTGAATTTAAACCAACACATAGTATTCAAAATTTAAGATTCCTAAAATTCTGGCTCAAAACCAAATAACGCACAGTAATTAAATAAGATTATAACAAAAGAGCCTTGACTATGCAATTATATTATAAGTATATATTTTATATTTTTTAGATAAAGTATTGGAAGCGTTTTATAAAAACTGATAAGAAAGGTTCTTAGGTGCATATTTAACATTAGAATATTTTTGTATCAGATGAGGAGAGGAATGCTCATTTTAAAAGTATAGAAGGGGCTGTCCGGAAACTAAGTACTGTTTTGTTCTACTGCCACCGTACTGGTAGTATCGGAATTCAACTCTTGCGCATACATGTCTCTGGTTGATTGTCAGTCCAATGCAGTGATACCATTACAGCCAGATTGTGCTGTTTTTATACATGTTGGTGAGCCTTCAAAATGCTGAAGACACTTGCCGATCCCGCCGATTGTGAAGTGCGTTCCGTAATCCATTTTTTGAACGCAAGGAATGTTTATCCAGCTAAAATTCAACGTCAACTTGTAGAGGTTAATGGTGAAAATGTAATGAGAGTGATGGAATGATGAGAAAGCGTGTTCGACAATTCAATGATGGGTGTACTAATATTCATGACGAAGCACGGACTGGGCTCCTTATATTGTTAATGATGATTTGGTTGAAAAAGTGAATGAGAAAAATCGTGAAAACAAACTGTTCACATTAAGATTGCTTTGTAATGAATTTCTATAATGAGCTGTTTAGCAATGACGGTGTCTTTCTTTGAAGAGGGTATAGACAAGTTGGGGGGTTTCCCGATATGACAAATGTCTGAATAATGGTGGTAACTATACAAAGGGACATGCTCTTTCATGTGAAAATAAATTTTGTTTTGTAAAAAGATAATTTTGTGTGAGTTTTTCCAAAACGATACTTAGTTTCCGGAAACGCTAGAAACTAAACCTTTTATAAATTAAATAACCGTTTTGATTGACACCCTGAAATATTTTACAAATACGTTACTTTCAAATTATTAAAGCAATGGGTGTAAGTTTATTGTACTGCTCTAGCGATTATTATTAAAAACTCGATTCATGGTAGTATTTTTTATAGCTAAGTGAATCTTTTTTAATTATAATTTTATATTCAAAGTATAGTATATATATATATATATGGTTACATAAGAAGTATTGCAGATACGAGAAAAGAAGAAAGTGCATATATGGTTAGTAAAATAAACGCTTATTTCACACAAATATCTTTTAACGAAAAGGTTTCTTAAGAAAAATATTAAAACATATAGAAATATTCCAGTCCTTAATTTATACGATTGCTTTAATTTACTCCTTTGGAAAATTTCGAAACCCATTCAAGTATTATGGACCTGAAAGTGATTGAAGTGGAGGATTGTAAACATCATATAAATAAAAGCATATTAATCACTTCGTAAAAGATATTTTAAACATTTTTAAATCTCTAAAAGACTCCCCTTTTTTTATTTCTATTATCGAATAAATTAATCTCAATTATAATTTTTTTAAACCTTAATTTTTTTAGACAAATATATTTACTTAGAATGTTAAGTATAAAGTAAAATGATCGGATAATGAATTGTTCTCTTTGTTTTATTCTAAAAAGCAAATGAGTTTATATTAAGGCAATTGCTAAAATATTTATGACAAATGGGTAAGTATTTTTATTGAACAAAAAAAAAAATTCTCTTAAAATTATATTTTTGTCAATTTTGATTTATCATTCGCTTAAATCTATGTATAATTTTTGAATGTTAGCAGAATTTGAATGAAACAGAAATTCATGATAAATAAGTTTATGTAACTGAATTTTTAAAAAAAATTGTTTTATATTTTCATACAAATTTATAAATTGACAATGTTGTTAAATTTTCTTCATCGCTATTATTTTAAAACTTGCATAAAATAAGAAAATACAATATAGCAATGTAAATAAAATATGAATAAAGTCAATAAAATATGTGTGTAAGCAAACTTAAGTTACTCTTTTTTTATTTTTATCTTATTAAATTTTTTTGCACTATTTTCTTTTAAATATTGTTCAACTTTTTAAAAACTTTATTTCTGAATTCATTGACAGTATATGTTAAAAAATAACGCAAATTCCTCTTCCATTTTTTTTTAAAGTTATAAATCACTGGCATTTTTAAGCCAGAAATTGTTGTCATATTTGAGACACATTATTCTTTGAACACCATTTTTCACATTATTAATAAAGTTTCATAAACCACAGAAGCCCACTACAAGTCTATGACAAACATTTTAAATCCACATTATTGCATTCTGTACGCATCCAGAATTCAAATTATCTATTAGAAAGAAATAAAATAATTTCAGTTTTTCTCCTTTATAAAAGAATATTTGTTTAATACCCATGCCTGTATAACTAAAACGTACTTAATATGCTCTGGGAACACCACATCACTTTATTAAATGTGACATTCACTGTCCACCCTTGCTTATTAATTCAACCCGCTTTAAAAACTGTCTATAGAGAGAATAAAACGTTTGCTCAAAAGCTCTTTTGCAACATTAAAATCGCCTTAAAACACTCCTCCCTTGTCTTATCTCTTAAACTACTAGTCTTTCCACTAGGCACTCAAGATTCGGTTAAGTTTTCCATAAAGACGTGAGCGAAGTATGCACACAATTAACTATCTAACCAGTCCAAGGTGAAAAGCAGCGAAAACATTTTGCTCGTCCCTTATAACCTTTTAGTTTACTTTCAGAGGCAACGAACTAGGTCTGTCGTGAGTCACGTTTGTAATGTCGTGAGGATGCATACATGAAACATGGGCAACAAGCGTGAATCTTCATTATTTTCATCCGCCTCGTCATTTTTGAACAGAAGCTTGAAAATCATGAGCATTTGGAGTGTTATGTTTTAAACCTTTGAATACTCTTAACGTGGAATGTATTTACAATAGATTATTTAATAAAATTTCAAAACAGGAATTGAAATTGATTGAACCGCTTGCGTGTCCACAAATTTCATTTTAAAATAAATTTTTGTCCAAAAGTTTCTGATCAATAGAAAGAATTTTCGTTCAAAAATGCATAATTTATTATCTATCTCTCCCCTCCTAATTGGCATATGGCGGATTTATCTTTTATTTGATGCATCATGGTGAAGTTTTCCTTTGTGTGTCAGAAAACCTCAAACCCTATATATATAATTGGTGTAAATAAAATACCACTCAAAACATTAACGAAATTAAGATTGAAATGCATACTTTTGTGAAAGTTCTGAGATGGACAATTTTGTCATGTGATCTTTAAAAACTATCTTTATTATTATTCGAATATTAGTTTTGTTCTTGACACGCTGCTTAAGAAAGAAAATAAATGAAACAATTTCATTACTGCTCTGAAATTGTATAATTTGCGTAGATAATTATAAAGTTTAAAATTTTATGTTATAGCAATATAATATTACTACAAAAATGTTTGCAGGACGTTAAATTTGCGAAAACTCCAAATGTGTTCTATATAGAAACTTTTTTCCTTCGAATGCTATATAGTACATATAAAGAGAGAGAGCTCACAATTTTTGACTGATTAGCTGAAAAAGTTAGCTGAAATTGTATACCAATCTACCCAAGAGAAACCAAAAACTAGGAAAACCGAAAGATAACACCTAAGAATAAAATTGTTCATTAAAAAAAAAAAAAAACAGTATATTGTACTAGAAAATATAAACACCAAATAAAACAAATTTTAAAAATAAAAATTCAAAACATAGAAAAAAATAAACGTTCTGAATCTGAAAAAATACCTAACAAGCTCTTTAATTTTATCTCCTATGTTAAAGTAGAGAAATGAATAGAAAATGCGATGTAAATGAATGAATAATTATATAAAACCAATAGCCTTTAGATGTATAAGAAAAATTTATTCAACCTATAACAATAAACTTATTAAAAATGTATGCACTAATAAAAATAAACAAGATTTTCATGTTCCAGATAATATCTTATATATTTTTTAATGTTATTAATTTTATAGCTACTTTTTTTAACTAAATAAGTTAAAAATTCCATTAAGTATTACTGTTACAGTTACAGTTGTTATAAACTGTTACAAAAAGGAACTTAGTAATATTAAAATTACGAACATCTCCTCCACCAAAAACATTCTAATTATTATATTATCCATAATATGTAAAGTTGCACTTAGGTAATCATTAGTTTAATTTGGTTATTGTTAATTTTAATAAAGTTTAAGCAACTAGAATAAAGCAATATTTAATATATGCCCTCTATTTTTATCAGAAACTATCAAATCATCAATGTACTTATATAGATACAAATCATTATAGTTAGTATATAATTTTTCTTAAGAACAAAAGAAAAGTGTTAAAGTGCTGTGGGGGAACTTCGTAAGATTATTTAGATCATAATCATTGTAATTTTTAATAGAATCTTAACAATATCATTGATATTTTTTGAGTTAAATAGATCTTCACAAAATCCTAATTATTTGTTGAATAAATATCTCAGTCTCTTAAATAATTAATAAAGTCTTTACTATTTTTAATAATAGCTTTACCATCGTAATTATTTATTTTTCAGAATAGATTTTTATAATTTAACAGAAGTAGTGAGGTATGTTTTAAAACTATTAGTTACACAACGAAATTAAATGAGATACATAAACATATGTGATGAAAATTTAATACTCAACAAACTAACGTTTGTAAAACAAAACAAGCTAAAATTTCAAAACATTATGAACAAATGCAAAAAATCGCTTAGAATTATTCATATTTCAAAGTTATTTATTCCTTAAAAAATTTAAAATTATGTAATGTACTAAATATCCTTCTATAGTTTATTTGTGATATATTACTTACTCATATGATTTTGTGTTTTTATAGTGTTTTCAAGAAAGACGAAGACAAACTTATGATATAAATGCAAAGTTAAAAGTTTATATTTCATTAACTATTGTGTTAATAAATATCAAGAAAATATATAATAACATGTTAACGGAGTTTTAAAAAAATTGAGTAATGATCAAATTATGATTATTTTCAAATTATTATTATGATCAAATTATGATTATAATAAAATGTGAAAAATAATACTTTAGAGAGAAGAAAGTTATTTTTTTATGCGCCAAATGGCTGCTTTAATACTATGTGGTCTTTTTACTGTCGTAAAAACGTTGAAAAGATATTCTGAATTCTGAAACTAATTTTTTTTTTTTTTTGCTAACAGGAAGCGATATGCATGACCGAGAACTTCAACTTTACTTGAAGATAGGGGGTTGTGCAGAAGATTTCACTTTAAAACGATAACTTAATTCACCGTAAATTTTAAAATAAGGAGCTTATTTGCAACGAAACGAAACGTACTTAACGAAATTTTACGTCCCTTAATATTGCCCTCTCACTCTTTCACGAAGATCAAAGCATACATTTCAACAAGATAATGTCTGGCTGCTCACGCAATGCTTTTCTACTGCTTTTTTAGTGCTTCAGCAATTTTTTTGTCGGCCTGATCGCCTGGTCTCTTCCCCGATATGTCTCCGACTGCCATTGGATCGCGCCGATTTGAGGTATCCGACTACCCTAAAACTGTGAATTTTGCCAAAAATTGACAATTTTTTTTTTATGATTTTATTTTATGGACCATCTTATTAGCTTTATGAAAATACCAAGTGTATCATTTTCTGTTTACTAGAACAAAAACTACGAGTGTTTTAGTAAAAGCATATGCCATTACTTTAAGCAAGATGTCATACTTTAAAACGCGTTTTACACGAAATGTGATTTTTTGAAAATAATCAAACGGGGTCAGCGATGGCTAAAAAAGTTTTGAACATAATTAACTGAAATTTTTTCTGTAAGTTCTGTATAATAGTAGAATTGTTTTGACCTTCAGATTTATCAATCACTGTTTTATTACAAAATTTACAGTCCCTTATGTGAATATAATCACTGTCTTTTTAAGCATTTTCATACAATAACGAAGATAAAGTGCTCTAGTTTTTGTAAAAATTAAAATATCTGTTATCCTGAAGGTCGTTTCAAAATTGAATAATATAGCAACACATTAGATTGAAAAAATTGAAAATTTGTTCACAAACCTTTGGCACAGAATGAGCAGCGTATATGTTATTTCTTGTCAATTTTCACCCATTTTTTTCCCATTTTAGTAATAATCATTTCTTTTCCTCTTCTTACTTTTAGCACATTTTTCTTAAAATGCACTAAACAAATCTAAAAATAACAAAAAAAATCCCCATATCTCCTTTTTTTTAAAAAAGTTGTCGCAACCAGTCGGATACCTTAACTCGCCAATTGGAATGTGAATGGCAAATAATGTTGTAGGAGTTGGGCCAATACACTATGGATCTTTTTTTTTCTTCCTCTTGTGATTATATTTCTTGAATAAATATTTAATTCTTATAATAGCGTTTTTACTACAGTAAGATCCCATCTACAGATTTTTGTCTCATTCAAATAACACTTTTTTGTTGCGTCACTTTTATGCTGTACAATATTTATTATCTGTTAATATCTAATATTACATTAATTTCATTGTGATAACATAAATATTAGCCATTATGAAATTCACAATACTTTAATTATTGCTAAATTAAAAAAAAACATGTAGAAGAATTATGAAGTGTAATAAAGAAAAATATGAACACTACATGATATTTACATGAAATCAAAGACTGCAACATTGATATACAGATTAGATTTTTGGTATATTGAGTTTACTTTTATCATAGTCGAGGATTAATTATGTCATTGGAACTTATCAGTAAGTTATATTTGTAATGTTAAAAAGGCCTTTATAAAAACTTTTTAATTTAATTCAAAAGAAAAATAAATATCTTAAACTCTTTTCAATAAGATATTCATCGTTTAGATTTTAATAAAAAAAATCAATATCTTAACGATTTAGATTAAAAGATGCACTGGATGAAGCTAATAGAAATTTATAGTATATATTAATTTTTAAAAAGGATTATACTATTTAATTTCGAAATAAAGGCATAGGGCAACCCTAAGCCACATCAACAACTATTTTCAACACTTAAACCATAAATGCCAATTTTTCAGGGTCTTAAAAAATTCTGACAGAAAATCTATTTTAAATCAATTAAATGGTTTTACTTGTATCATTTTGCATATGAAATACATGTTAAGGATTTTTTCTTAGAATTTCCTTTATAAACGCTGTTAAATTCTGAGTTCGAAATTATAGAGATGATTATTAACATCATCGTCAGAAAAAAATAATAGAATTTAGAAAGAAAAAAAATGAAAATTATAAAATGGACAACATAAATCACATTTATATTCAGAAATATTCATTCAATATATATATATATAAGGATAATTAAATTAGATCTAAAATTAAATCCCTAGACCACTTTTAACTTTCATATTCCGTTATATCTTCAAGCATTAAATTTATTACTCACTTCTGCCTCTTGAAGAACACATGGCCCTAAACAGAATTTTTCCACTCCGACCATTAATTTTTATTACCTCGTATGCCCTGCTTAACTTTCAAATATACCTCTTTAATAAGAAGTGTACTTGAAAAGTACTTGGCCTATAAGTGGCCGCCGATTCTGATATTTAGCGCGTATCCGTTTTTCTCTCTTAGCAAGCAGATCCAAAAAATGTCTTTGTTGAATAAAGACAGTTTAAACACACACACACAAAATGCTTTGGTGTTGACTCGGAAAACACGATATATATATATATATATATATATATATATATATTAATTTTACTATAATACACATATGCAAATAAGTCATTTTTTAAGCGAATTTGCTAATGCTGTAATTCATCATTTTAATGATACAAATTAATAAAATTATCACTATACCTTGAAGATTTTTAACAAACTTACCTCTATTCAATTAAAGTTCTCGAAATTCTGAATACTTTAACATATTCTAATGAGTATAAAATATTATTTTTCCTGATTCACGGCTTAGAACTTTTGAAGTACAATAATCTATTCACCACTGGAATCTTTCGAATGAGATTCATTTGAAGGTAAGAAAATTTGAAAAAGTCTTTTTTTTAAAGTATGCATTTCAACCTTAACACAGAATTTTTTTTGGAAAATCTGATGTTATACACAGATTTCATAAAACTTCCGAAACCTTCCCTTCCCCCTTTCACTCTGAACAACTTCCTTTTAAAAACTTCTTAAGTTCTACACAGACCGGCTCGTTCTTAATTAACATTTTATTGTGTCGTTCTGATCCCACATACACACAAATTACCATTAAATCTATCGTGGCCTAAAGTTCTCCCGTTGGTGTGATGTAGTAGCTTAGATCCTCGTATAAACTGACCGTAGTTTAATATCAAGAGGTCCATCCCTTATGTTGCTTTATAGCGCGACGTTAATAAGCACTCACTCATTGATGAGATCAAAGGTGGGAACGATATCTTATTTTGTATTACTTTTAGAAAAAGGTGTTTTTTCCCTCTGTATTATTAAAATAAATTTACAGCGCTAGTGGGAGACTTTTCATATCACAAGCAATTCTAAAAGTTAGAAATCATTTAATGTAAATATTCTATCAATGATCAAATATATCTCTTATTGCCATTTTATAAAAATCGAAAAATGTTTCCTTTACGCTTCCTTTCCTAGCCACATTTCTTTTCGCTAAAAACCGTGACAAAATAAAAGATTTTTTTTTTAAAAAAAAGTTTTAAAAAATAGCATCTAATTAAGTTTGGAATTGCGTTTTAAAATGCAAGAATGAAATCATTTGACCTTGTCTGAAGAACACTGCTAACACATTTGAAGGTCGGAACTGATTCAGGTGTTGCACTTGTATCGCATGACGCGTCTCTAAAAGTGCGATTTAAGAAGTGACACTAATAAAAGTTTTGCAATGAACACTGTGAAATATTGTGAACCTCTAGATTTTCTGAAATAACTCATAGATTTATTTGAAAGAAATAAAAGCGTCAGAAATTAATAAATTGCTTGAGATTACGTGGTAAACATTTGAATATTTCAAACCTAACTTGGGAAGTAAAGTGATTTAATGATGGTCTTGGCCTAAATGACCCCGACGTAATTCATTGTTAACGTAACTGTTTAACCCTTTTAACATATGAGCGAAAAAGGATTAGCTTGTTAAGGAATGCATTCATAATGCGGAAAAAATTAATGACTTGAGATTGATTTCTTAAATGTCTAGTTCAAATAAGATTATCAATACTTCATATTTAAAAGTATAAAATGTATATTAACAACTATTTATGAGCCTAAAATATTATTTATTCAATTATCTTGAAAAATAATAGGAAGAAAAAATTTCATTCCTTTGTAAAAGCTTTAAAATAACTTTCATTGGCACAGAAAAAAAAATTACATAAATGGATTAAACAATAATTCAGAATTTATTGATATGTATTGATTATTGTGATCATTTATACCATAAGATGGGATATTATCAATGACAATAAGATCCTATCTAAGAAATGAATTTTTAATTTATTTGCACACGAATTGAAAAATAATATTTTGTTTGTTTCCTAACAAGAGTTTTGAAATGTATAATGTGCCTTTAAATTTTTATTTCGATTATAAATAAAAATTGAAGACAATTTTAAACAGTATATCCAAAGAAATAAATTTGAATTTTACATCTGTGTAGCTCTCAAATGTCTGTCATCGTATCTTGACCTCTTAACTAATATCTAACGTATTGGGTTGATGCATAATTATCCGGCGTTTTTTCAACAAATTTTATTTAACAAAATCAATAACAATATTTGACAAAAACATGTTTAAACGATTATTCGGGAGCGTAGTCACCGTCTACTTCAATTACTGCTTCCCATTTGCTTGGCAGACGGTCGATTCCACGAGCGAAGACACGATTCTTAGAAGCGATCCACGCTTTGACATCGGTCACCAAGTCCTCCGATCGTCGATCCCGAGCATGATCGTCAAAATCCGATGACCGTCCACTTTCTGGCTTGTCCTCCAAGTTAGTATCACCTGATTTGAAACGGGCAAACCACTCCCTACACTGATTTTCGCTGATTGTTCCTTTGTCAAAAAGCTCGTTGAGATCGCGAAATGACTGTGCTGCTTTCCATCCTTTCTCGAAGTGGTAGCTCATAATATTGCAAATATGATTATGGTTTTCGACACGCATTTTTCTAAAACAATAGAGAAGATTATTTTTATGCAAAAATAATGAACAAAACGCTACTTTTCACTAATGAAAAACGCGGTGATAAAAACGTTGGATAATTGTGCATCAACCCAATACTACCGAGACAGAATTTTTGAAAAATGTACACAGATGTATATGTTTGGCTACTTACTCTCTCTTTTTGTATTGTCTCACACATTTATTTAAGCTGACGCGTTCGGACCATAATTTCGTAAAAGCATAAAAAGAAAGGTTTTTTTCTTCATATTTAGTGTCACTTAAGTTAGACTATTCGTATAAAATTGTTTTGAGAATATTAATTAAAAAATCATTTATATGCAATTTTCGGCAAAAATTAAGAACAAAATGACATATTTTCAAAACATTTTCCTTTTATGAAAAATGATTTTATAATGTAGCATGGATATGTGCACTGTCGCATCCTCCTTCCCCTGTTACGTCGAGTGGAGCAATAAACACTGATGTCACACCCCGCCAATACTGCCCGACTAGGCTCTGCACGGGAAATCACTCAGACGAACGCCTAGAGACGCTAAACACTAGATGTAGGAGAAAGATACGATCTCCTTTGGTATTTAATATATCATTAACTATTTCATCATTCATTGTTAAATAAATCATTTATATCATCCTAAGGTTGTAGTCATTTTCCCATAATAATAATAATAGTTTGCATATACATTATAAAATATACCTGTGTTTAGTTTCTATTTAAATTAACTATAAAAATGATGTGAGTTTTTGAAAAATTCTAATTTGGACTCTGTGGAGAAATCCTAGCTATATGTATGCAGAATGTTTTTTTTAGAAGCACTTTTCATAAAAACAGTGTCATTACTTTTCAGAAAATATGTCATTACTTTTTCATTTTTTGCCAAAACATTTTGTTTAAATAATTTTTTATTGTAATAATATTCTTTAAACAATTTTATATGTATATTCTAATTCAAAAGACACAAAATATAAAAGAATACTAGTTTATATGCTTTTTCAAAATTACGGCTCCAAACGTAGTCAACATTTATTTCCTATCACATTCGTGAACACATATTACAGCTTTTTTGAAAACTACTGTTTCGTAATAATATTAAAGTAGTTTGCTCTTTACGAGAAGGTTTCATCACCACTGGTCTGCGGTTTGTTAGGAAAGGAATCATGATATGCCCAGGGAAAAATTATTATTTCAATATACATCAAAGCAAATTTAAAAAAGCAGAAATTAAGTATAATAATACCCCGAACTTATACGTGATAGGTGTTACTGAGTGATAACCGCTCAAGTCTAATTCATGTAGACTAAGGTACGATTTCGCACATAAATACTTATAAATTATTTTTATTACTGAAAGAAAATAATAATTAAGGTGGACAATGCTAATTAAATCTTAGATAACACAAATTAAATAACAGAAACCGAAATTATTTTGATGTATAGATAGAAGTTTCCATAAATCTAACAAAGTATAGTCTGCCAGCTCAAAGAATCTTCTTTTCCTCCCGCAAAATTTCCTCGTAACATGATAATAATTTTTTTTATTCCTCGTTTTGTTGAAAAATACGCTCATTGTCGGAGTATATTTTCTAAAACTTGTAACCCCTTTTTCAATTAAACTGAGGTCTTCTGTGTGTCAAATTCTCAACCGTCACATTCGATCTTCTGATTGAACTGGGTCTAAGTTCTTCAACATCTTGTTCTTGCATTTCTATGAGCTCATTGATCGTCAACTCCTGATTCTGGGAATCCAGCAGTTCTTGAACGTCTTCATTATCCATTTCTAAATTTATTTGTGTGCTGTGTGTTTCATCCTGGGATACGTATGAAAGACGAGAGGTAGATGAACAGAAACATACAATACAAACACAGAAGAATATAGACTTTATTATACAAACGATGATCCCAGCATAGAACAGAAGGGTTGCGCTGCTTTCCATTCGAAACGAGAATCCATTTCAGATGAAAGACCGACTTCTTTTCTCGAAGATACATCCATGTCTTATTCGGGATTCGAACCCGAGCCTACTCAGATACAAGCCGAGTGTCATAACCACCGTACTGGGTGGGGCGGGTCTAAATTTATTTGTGTGTGTCTGTCAAGATTAACAACTTCTTCAATCACATTACCAATTTCATCAACTTTACCATTTTTTCCCCTCAAACAAAAGACGAATCGACGAGATTTGAAAATCGCGTAAGTCCGAGTTCGCGTAAGTTGGGGCAGCGTAAGAGTCGAATTATTTCTGTATATAGTAACTTATACAATGTCTTTTCTTGGTCAGCTAAACTAAATGACTTGACAGAAGCGATTGTGAATGCCTAGAAAAATTGGATCGATAAACTGTTTATTAACGTCACATTTAAAAACAAATAAGGGATATACAAAATGTCGGAAACTTCCGCTTTTTAATGTGGATATTTATACAGGTAGAGAGAAACTCAAAGAAAATAATACAGTTAATGGATGGATTTAATTTATAAGAAATAATTTTGGAAAAAGAAGAAAGCGAGGAGTAAGTTAACAGTAGTGTTGTCGAATTTATGATTATTTTCCTACCAGATAATATGAATCAATTTTAAACAATAATTGTTACGTATCATTGAAATTTAAATGTGAAACTTCTTCAGGTGCTCTCGGGCGTTGAGAGTGAATGAGAAATTTCCCAATTTTGCGTTACGCTGAAAAACTGAACGGGAGTAGTGGTGCCGGGGGTTGCGCAGAACTCCTCCGCACACAGGGAGGAAAGCACTGGTGAAGTCAGAAAGGGGGTTCTTTCACTCCAGTTGAGTAGAATTGGTTATGAAAAAGAGGAAAAAATATCATTTATATCTTGTTACTTTAAATATTACTTGGGGGAAAAAATTTGTTTTTAATTTTCATTTGCGTTGAATTATTATTATTCGTTTGGTAACTGTTGAAGAAGATATGACTAACTTCATTAATGGTAGAAGAGGCTTATCACTCTTGGCATGTAACCAGTGCCGCACAGAAGGGGGGGGGGGGCTCGTGTTCGGACGATTGAATGATTTTTTGATTGATGATAATTCTATGCATATAGTACATAAAATTTAACAAAGTATTTGTTATTAATAATTAATTTTATTAATCAATGCTAATTATTTATTCAATAATTAATTTTTTACTATTTTTTGCTCCCGAAAATCGACAAAATCAAAAGAATATGTTGCGCGGCGTATTGGACGAATTATACGAGAATAGTGGACTTTCGACTCTGCCCCCCCCCTTGAAAAATTCCTGTATGTTCTACTGCATGCATCTATATATCACCAGGTAGTTCTGTCGCAGCGGTTATCACCTTCATCCATAAAGTTTTAGTTTTGTACACATCAGAGGTTGCTACAATCATTGGATCCAATGATGATAAAAAGCTGACTATCTTAACAGGGGACTTCAATGTTAATTTTGGTTCAGAAGAAGCAAAGCCACTCATTGAATTCTTGAAACGGACATAATTTGACAATGAATACTGATGCTAGAGAAGGAACAACAAGATGCGGAACCACGATTGATGCAGTTTTCTGATGTTTTCTTGATCTACTACAATCAAGGATTTTCATATCCTACTTCATTTACCACAAACCTATTTATCTGTCTTAGAAAATGATGATGTAGAAAATTGAATAAAAATATTATTTTTTCTTACAATAAATGAAGTTCGAATTTTATTTGATTAAAATAAGTTCCCCCGACATTTTAATATAATTCGATCTATCCCTGCATTTACGGCTAAAGTCGACAAAGAAATTTCACTTCTATCGCGTGTGGCGTTTCACGCACCATTTTTTTAAATTTAAAACATTCATTCATTTAAATCATTTCAATTTGAAAGTCATTCCATTTTTCGTATAAATTTGTGACGTAGTAGCAAATACACCCGTTCATTATGCTGTATTTTTAAAACTTGTAAATATTCCTAAAATACGCTATTCCTCATTTTAAAACACATAACATGCAAGTTCATTTAACATTGAGATACTAGAAACGAAAAATTTATTCCATTTGTATTAGAAGCAAGATATCAATCATTGGCATGGCCAAGTAATTTTAGCGCGTTTTTCACATGTTGTATTTTACAATAATGCAACTAATGAACTTTTTACTAACAGAAAGTAGTGCGTGTGTGTAATGTAACACTCACTCCTCGAAATGTACTACTATTGTGCTGAAAAGAAATAATGACACAAATCTGTATCAGAACTATAAAAAAAGCAAATTAAAAAAATTTTTTTTTACAGAAGCTACAAAAGCCCGGACAATAAAATCAGAGCCTTTTATACTTGTTTTCTGAACATTTTCGTAAAGATTTCCTCATGAAGATTTCCTCCAAAATGCAGGTAGATTTTTTTAAAAAAACTTTTTGCAAACAATAAATTTACTAGGTAAAATTTGAGAAAATTTTGTTATTATCTAGCGAAATTCAGGAAAATTTGTAGGAAAATTTGGGAAAATTTAAATATGATTCGGCTCCTCTAGGGCACAAATGCGACCAAATACCGAAAACCCGAGGTCAATTGGTTGCTTATTGGCTGAGAAAAAGGTACGACAAAATATGGAACGAAGACGAAGACGAAATTTGCGTCCTAATAGCGCTTTTGTTCCACAACGTGAAAAACGCGCTAAAAAGTGTATCAATTTATACACAAATGAGTAGCATTGTAAAATACACTGTTCTTTAAAAGATAACAAAGTCATAATATAATTTCAATCTTTCAAAGCTTCTTTGATCTGAAAAAAATGTTCAGAGATTTTGGGTACTGTTTATTAACATTATGAGAAGACAGCCTTAATGTTTTGCATAGTTGTCAATATTTAATTAAAAAGTACCATTATAAAACTCTAAAAAAAATTACACCACCCTTTCATTCCACTCCTTGATCAAAGTTATTCATTGCCGATTCGTTTGAGAAATTTACGAGCAAAAACATAAATGAAACGTGTGATTTATTTCATCAAAAAGAATTCTTCCATTCTGTTCTTTTATTTTTCACATCAATCATGAAAATGGCACGCATTGCTATATTTTGGAGATTTTGATAACGCCTTTCGTGTTGAGAAAATAAGGTCTTGCACGTTGTAAGTTTTATCTCTTTTATCATCTAATTTTTTAACTGTCAGTTTAAAATGCAGGAAATTTATTGTTGAAATTACCTGTAAACTTCAAAAGCAAATATCTTAAGGAGTTGCCGATTTTAATTCGCACCATTTATTGATAATCGTCTTATCTAAAGATTTTACACGTCTAGACCATAATATTCAGGGGTTAAGGTAGTAAGTTGCTTAACCACACACAGTAATGAACAACCAATGGCGATTCTCGAAACAATGTCAAATCATTGGTTCAAGTATTGATTCCAAAAACCATTGCAATGCAGAATTATAAAACTGCTCTACATTAAATCTAATTTTATCTCAACGTCTACACACGAATTGGTGTGGAAATCCTATGAAAGGAGGTCTCAGGTGTTACCTTCTCTCGACATCTGAGTTGGGGTTAGATCGAGGTTCTAAATTATGATCTCCGTTATATTATTGTAATGTGACAATAATGAAAATAAACTATAAGATTTCTATAGAGCTTTTATTATGGAATACTGTTAATGTCGAAATATGTAACAAATGTGATTAGCTGCCCTGGTTGGTGTTAATATCTCAAATACGGAAAAGATTTTAAATTCTTAGAAAGGCATAGTTGATTACAGTTTCTGTGTCGAACTGGAGCCGATATAGACTAGTAGTTTATTCCTACGTTTAGAACTTCATGGATCACTAATTATACAACTTTACATTTAGCAGATCACACTAATATGATTGGTTTCATATGTCGGATTACTATAACACTATATTGTCACTTATTGTTTTTTTAGGTATCTATTTACATTTCCATATATCACTGAAAATGAACTTCACGAAAAGCAAGAACAAACCGACAATGCAAAGCAATAACAGCAAACTGAAATGTTTATGGCGCCAATTTACCATAATTGCCAGCTCTCATTTTCAAATATCGTTAGCTATCCCCGCAAAAAGTAGCAAAAAAGTAGCTAAACTTGGAAGAAATTTCGCTAAAAATAGTAGCTAAAATTTGAAAAAAAAGTTTAATGCATATTTTTTATAAAACAGTGTGCGTTACCAGTCATTATTGAAACTGATCTCATAAAAATATTTAAAAAATGTACCTATTTTCCTGCGGAACATCGAAAATTTCATGGACTACGGGTTGGCAATCCATGGCTTAATTCATAAACTTCGTGGTCAGTAACGTTCAAACCGATTAGCATGTTCGACTTTTCATATCACAAAAAGAAAAAAAAAACAGTCGTTTTTTAAAATATTAGAACCTGTTAAACAATGTATTAAAAGTCCCGAAGTCGAGGCAAGCTCAAGAAACTGAATTACCAGCTTAACTATCACACACATCCTCGTTCAAATTTACAAGATTATCACCATTAACTACTACCTTTTAGCCTCACTATTTTTTTAATTCTGTATTCATATAAAAATTAAATTTGCAGCGTTTTTATGCCTTTTTAATTACTTTCTGCTGTTTTTAAGATCTTATAAATAATAAGACTATAGCGTCAGCATTTCTTTTTTATTTAGTTTCTTATTTTATATTTCAATATTTTTATTAAATATTTAATATTTTTATGCACTCACTTACGCATTTTTGCGTTATGTCTGAGTGGTAATTTTCAAGATGTTTGAGTGGCTGTGCAAAAATACGGATATCATTGGTTCGCTAAGATCTGCGCAATATTCCTTTCTGCGCTACGACTCATCCCACAGTGTGCGAATTGCAGCAGGTGTCTTCCTCTCTGACACTCCTTCATCGTCTCTGTCATATACTGCGCAATTCTAGGATGATATTGATTTCCTAACTTTCAGCAGCAGGAGTGCGCATCATGATGAGTCTCCACCCTCTATAGTTAGAAATTATTCGCGGCATCCTTCTATTAAAATATATATTAATTTTTTAACAGTTTTTTTTTCTTTTTTTAAATTAAGTATTGGAATTTAAAGCCTATTTTTGTTACTCTGGTATGTTATTTTAGATTGTTTTAAACAAGAGAAATAAAATACTCAAGAATTATACTTTTCATTTCATTTTACAGCAGCGTTTTAAATAAGAAGATAGCAGTCTATAGAATTTTTGTCTTAGGCAAATAGTGATCCTATCTAAAATCGCTGTTTTTAATATTGAAGTATTTTTAAATATCTAAAGGTATTAGAACCGTATTAATTAAGATAGTTTTTAAGGAAATTTTTTATGTGTAACTGTGTTTTCTTTAGCGCCTGCATATGGAATAAATATCATGATATGAATTAGAAGAAAAAGATCTCTCTCTAATAAAAATAACCTAAAGATTAATTGGGTCAATACAATACAAAATTTAATATATACAGTAATAGTTAATACTATTATACTTATTGCTCTAATTTACTTACATTTCCTACGTAAACAAACGCACTCTGACACACACATATATCTTTCCTCACACACACTGACACTTGTACACCAACTCACTGGAATATACAAGCTTTTTTTTTATGAGAGGAAGTGAGTGAATACGTTTTTATTAAAGTCTCACTCTGAAACAGTGCGAGGGTTATTGGTAATGGATCTCGGACAAATGACGAGGACGACACATGAGCTGGTCCCCTACTCACCAAACTTCCACACCATTCCAATGTATTGACTTTGAGCAATGATAGAATTAAACATCAGTTCGTCCACACGACGAGTCTTCAGTGACATCAAGATACGAGCCTGCGACTCGACAGTGCGTTCGCAAATTCATGACCATGACCATTAGGCTACCGTGGCTAATTAATGATCGGCAGGTTAAATTTAAAAAAAGAAGAAGCTGAAAATGTCAAAATATGTAATCTTTATGCCAAAAACAAACAAAAAAAAAAGATAAGAAAATCAAAAACTTTTGTCTATGGGAAATTTGATTCACTCCGTGTATACCTTTAGTTCACACATATTTAACTGCGCATCACTTTTACACAACACATTTACACGCGCTAAGTTACACATACACTTATCTGCACAAATATATTTACTATTCATGCATTTAAGCATATTTACTTCGACATTTGTGACTCAATTGAAATTTTATTCCCGTCCTAAGAGTATTAATTTTGAGATCAAGACAAGACAGTTTGACTTTTTTAATATTCACTTTGTGTTTCCTTCTACTTTTAGTGTCCTACTTTATCCTCTTAATATTAAATTCTGTGTAATCGCAAACGGCAAGATTATTCTGAAGTGACAACCGATGCTGCAAATTAATCTTGTGAATGACAGATATTTTCAAATAGAATACATGATTTTAATCATCTGAAGTGTCTTGATTTTAGCACAAGCTAATGCATCATGAATACAATAATTTCATCCAAATTGCACAAAAATTAAAACTATTCATCGTTTTTATATGACTACATACGTAATAGAAAATAAATAGCTTTTAAAATTCCAAATACAGTCGTCTCTCGATAATTCAAACCTTCGATAATACGAACCTCTCGATAATTCGAAATATATGCTCACTCCCTAGAAAAATTCTTGATATTTCGAACTAAAACAATACGTTTTGGTACTCTCAATATTTCGAAGTAAAATTTGTGGCTGGCCAGACTACAACACGCTATAACTCGAAGTTATCTTATAAAACCCTTGACAATTCTAACACTCACTATCATGTACACTCTTGTAGCAAACAGGTTGGAGCTTACAAGTTTTGCGTTGAGTTGTCTCTGCGTGTCTCCCCTGTAATAACCATCTGTTTGCTGCCCTTTCAATGTTTTCCGATTCTTCAGGCGTAAAGACACTTTTATTGTTTTCATACCTTCAAGTGGTCAATAGACCAAATGCACCTGTTGTCAGCCGTCCGTATCTTTCGTTTAACACGTGGCCTTGCTACATATGTGTTCAGAAAGGATGGTCCGCCGTTGTGAAGAAGAGATGAGTGGGATTGTGTATGAATGTATTCTTAATACAGGACTTTTTACTCCTATAAAATATTTATACTGTATAATATGTACTTTTTAAAAAATACTTTAAAATAATTTTATACAATGTACAATCGTTGTTTTATTACATAGTTTCAAATTTAAATGTGTTAGAAATAAAATTTCTCTTCGTGTGTTTTGGGAATTTTTTCCACCCTCTTGATAATTCGAAGTTTTTCATTGGTCCTTCCAACTTCGAATTGTCGAGAGTCGACTGTAGTATCATTATATAGAACGCAGCTATAATTAATTAATATATTCGATTATTACGATTGCTTTACAATATGAAGCCTGAAGTGTAACTCTGAATAATTATTTTTAACTTTTTTTTGTGGAAAAAATCTTATAAAATTCGCCTATTCATACAATTTTTTAAAAAAAAAAATTAAGAAAAAAAACCTTTCTTATTTCGTACCGTAGTGGAATAGCAAATAATTTATTTTATCAAATGATATATAGCAAGATATGATTACAATACTTTGATAAAAATTAACTATTATTAATAAAGAAACATCATTCAATACCTAAGGGAAACTTATAATTAGTTTTGTAATTCAGAATTTAAAGCTAGGTTTGACTATATATTCAAATATTTAAAAGGACTAAACATTCATAAAGCATCAAAATGTACGGTATTTGTCCACAATAACTTTTATAAGATTGTGTGTGTGTGTGTTTAATTATTTGTTGTAAATCTAGTTCAATACATCAGAGTCTTATGACATTCTTCTGAGAGCTTCTAGTTTTTAAATTTTCGGTAATAGGGCTCTCAATACTTAATAAAGACATTACGAAAAAGCAACTAAATCCAAAAACATTAATAGTAGGAAATTAAATCGTTCTTTTGGAATTATTTCCCCTAGTCAACTTAATGGATAATAAATTCTGATCAACTTTCATGCTTGTAAAATGCGTATTGGAAGTAAATAAAAAAAATCATATAAATTTTCAGATTTAAAAAAAAAATTAAGATAATAATCTCTGTTTTTTGCCTCATTATTAAAAATATATAACATCAAGAATGTGTGTGTTATGTTATTATCAGAGTAAAAAAAAGTGAATACCCCTTTTTAAATAATTGAATAATTCGAATAAATTCAAAGGAGCTATATTTAAAACAAAAATAAGATAAAACTAAGCTGAAGATTATATAAACAAAAGATTGGATTACAGTTCATAACAAAAAGCTGAAATCAACCCTGAAGTGAAAATAGCTCAAAGAAGCTTGGTACAAAAGCTAGACGACTGCTGATGCACGTGACTCAAATCCTCTAGTTGGTGTGCTGTGTAAGTTTGGGAAGGGTAATGAGACATCTCAGGTGTCGCCTCCTTGTCGCTTGACCGAGGCTGAAGTAAACTTTGTGCTTTAGAGAACAACTTTAATAAAAAATTATGTTTTTTAAAGGTTAATGTAGAATTTAAAGGCAGAGAATAGAAAACCGTGGGCATCTCTCTAAAAACAAATATAATTTTTATTTTTAGCATTTTGCTTAAAAATGCTGTAATCAATATTATATTGATTTTTTGCCAATATTGCAACTGTTAGTTTTATTATATAATTTTAAAATATAACACTCTTAAATTGAAATTTTTTCAATTTTTTGAAAAAGATATATGTTAAAGCCTCAACATTTCTGAGCATTTTGATACCAAATTGTTGTTGATACTGTAAAAAGTTCCGAAGTTATTGAGAAATAACTAGAGAAATTTAAACAACATCCCTATCTCTTTCGTATCTTTAACTTCATTTTTCTCAAAACAACAAATTTTAGCTTGCGCGCAGAAATTCTCAGAAACTATTTATGAGATCGATTTGAAATTTCATACACGTGTTCAAAATATGGCTCTTCATAACTTATACTTCAATTTTCAAAAAAAAATTTAATAAATTTTTTTTTATTTGAATTTGAATTTATTTTTTTCTTAAAATTTTAAAATTTTCGTTGTAATTGTATTTAAAAAATATATTTTTTCTCTAAATTTTTTAAAAGTTTGTATAACTTTGAAAGTGAACATTTTTATACCAAGTAAAGTTAATTTTGTAAATTTTGATCAATTTTGTACTTCAGACTTTTGCGCGCTGTAAAATACTAATTTTCAAATTTTTGAAAAATTGTCCAATTTTTATTTCTTTATAAATTTTAAAAAAATTTCTCAAATTCTCCGGAAATTTGAGAACGAATGTAAATATATGTGATTATCATGTGATAAAAATTTCAAATGATTGTTTTGCTTTATTGCTAAGTTACATTGGTTTCAAGAAGGATATTTTTTTCGAGTGCACAGATATATGTTAAGGGTCCTAAGACCCCTTAAATAACTTTTTTTTTTACTTTCTCTTCAACAAACATAAAAAAACTAAAACCTTGCTAATGATTAAAGTATGAGTAAGAAATATAAATAATTACCAGAAATACCTGCAATTTTTTAAAATTTAAGTATTCATTATGCGGTTAGCGAAACACTCCAATAAATAATACAATATAAATTCCTAGCAAACAATATAGCAATTAATTTTATCCTTATCTGAAGAATCTATAAAATCAGATTATTCAGAGAGATTCATTTTTCAAAATCATTTCCTTCTTGATCCATTTTCGACTGAATAAAAATTAGATTTTAAACATGCTTGTTTTTAAATAAGATGTTTGATCGGATATTAGTTTAGAAAGTGAAAAATAGATGGCGCGATCAGCTTATATTTATTCAGAATGATAAATACGGTGATGAAATATATTTGCGGTGCGTGTAGAAATTTCACAGTCGGTTTCTCGAAGTGATGTAAAAATTACACTATGAAGTAGAATTTTAGAAATTTAAATTGTTTTTTAATAACTTTTTTCAATGAAATAGTGAAATGTTATAAATTCAACAAAATTCAATGTTTTTATTCCATGTTTTAGTTGATTTTAATTGCTAGTGATGTCACATTCGAACTGTTAATTAACTTATAAGTTAATTAAACTAAAAGGTGTTTAAACACAAAATTGCTAACTCTTGAAGCATAACAAAAAAAAATTAATATCAAACAAAAGTAAATTTTGAGGGATACGCTTCAAAATGTTTCAATTTTTTTAAAATAAAATTATGCACAACGAGAGAGAATTGAATATACTTATCACTTTCTTTTGAGAAGAAATTGCCAATGCCTTTTTAAACATCAAATCGATTTGTAGTTAAAAAGTCCTTAAAAATTAGAGAAGGTTTCAACTTTATTTAGTTACATAACATTTTAAGAAAATACAAGTTGCATTTTAAAAATCCAATTTTTGAGCTATTAGACCTACAGACTTGAAATTTATTAAACATGTTTCTTTTGCTCAGAAGAGATTTACTAAGGACACGTTTTGAGGAAATCGTCTCTCAAGGGGTGTTGCGGGAATGTTACAGATAAAATTCTCGTTTTTGAACAATAAAACCTAAGGATCTAATATTTGATAAATAGTTTCTTTGTTGGGTTGAGATCCGTAAATAATTGTTTTTTCAGTGATCGACTCCAAAGGAGGTTGAGAGGAATTAAGGAGTATTATAGACGGGGAAAAAAATTCCCTTTTTTGAACTAATAGACCTACAAACCTGAAATTTGACAAATGTATTTCTTTTGTTGAGTAGAGATCGGCTAAGAACGGGTTTTGAGGAAATCGATTCCAATGGGGTTCTGTGGGTTCGTTATGGATAAAAACTGTCGTTTGTGAATTAGTAAATCTGCATACTTGAAATTTGGCGAGCATGTTTATGTTGTCGAAAAGAGATCCTCTAATAATGGGATTTGCTGAAATCACTTCTGGGAGATGGCATAAGGGCGTAAAAGAAAAATGTACATTTGTTTTAGAAATTCAAGTTGTGTCCTTTTTAAATCAAGAGGCAAGGGGTATGAGAGTATTTTGCAATATAATAGAAAGCTTAATGGCAGAAACAGTATATAGTCACACAGAGTAGCGCACACAAAAATTGTTCAAGGGGGAGGGGGTCCAGGGTCGAAAGTCCCCCAACTCGTGTCATACCTGAAGACAACATCAATTGATTCTTCTGATTTTGTCGATTTTGTTAACAAAAAAAAAACAGTAAAAAATAAATTATTGAATTAATAATTAGCATTAATTCATAAAATAAATTGTTAATTACAAGTACTTAATTAAATTTTCCGTTATATGTATGTATATATATATATATATATATATATATATAGAATTATCATCAATCGAAAAGAACTCAAGGGCTCCGGACCCTTCCGTGGCACCACTGGTCACGCAACATCAGGAAATACCCAGAGAACTGGGTGGAGGGTGGATAACGGCTCGTAAAATATATCTACGTTCAATTTCTTAAAAAATTTGAACCCATTAAATTTGTAATTCTATTTTGTTTCCCACTTGGATTATTTTTTAAGAAAAAAAAAATGGCTTAATTTTATGAAAGAGAATGCATCTATTATAGTACATTTTTATACAGAAATTTTTGTAAAGATCTGTTAAACTTTTAAAATTATATTGTTAAGCAAGATGATATGAATGAGGCTTATTCTTTTTGTGCAACGTATGAATGTTTATTAACGATGCATTAAGAAACAAAAGGAGAGATATTGATGACAACCTTCGTATTTTTAAACTACGATCAAGTAACGAGGATGATATAAAGTATGGGAGCCCTATTCTTAAAACTTCCGCACTACGCCAATGTGAGATCCTTCAGTCTTGATAGATTTAACGTGTACCAGGACATGATAGGTTTTTCTTGCCATCAGTAACTGCACCACGACATGAATAAAATAATAAATTATAGTTTTAAAAAACTGAAAAACATCCTTTTGTAGTTAATCGAACTAAGTTGTAACTTAACCTTTTAGTCACCAAATCTGGAATTAATCGCCAAATCTGGAAATGAGATCTGAAATTAGTCGCTAGATGCGGAATGGGATCTGAAAATGGGAAATCGTTAATCCTGATGATCCTGATCAGGACAATGGAACAAAATTATTAAACTATTGTATTGTCATCTGTCCTGGACAAGTGAGATTAATCTGACCTTTTAAAATGGGTAAAAATTGAGTTAAAAGATTCCATTACATACAAGTGAAGCATATAAAAGGGTGTTAAAAATGCCGGTTGCGAACTTGTGACCTTGGTTATTCGGCTACCGCAGTGTGGCCTCGTCTGATACGCATAATAACTCACTGTTTTCCCCCTCTCGCTTTGCGATCAGATGGGAAAAAAGCAATATAAACACTTTTACTGGGTGATTTTACAAAAGGAAGGACTTGCCGAATTTGCTATAAAATATTTAAAACCTATGACTAATAAGGAAAACTTGGATAGTAATGATCTAAATTATCACCCATAACAACACTAATATTTGTTAAATCCCTCAATAAATTTGACAAAACGTGACCTTAAGCATATTTAAATAAACTTTAATAATAATAGTTTATTTCAAACATTATCAAATTTCTGGAACATTGCCCATGGTCCACATTTAATGAGGACGATCGACAAGTTGAAAACTATATACTTTCCGTTTTACACTTTTATTTCTTTCTCTTAAAGATAACTCAAATTATTAAAATATTCAAAAAGTGTTTAAAATTTGTAAAATAATCTATCGCTTTCGATCTGAATTCTCGATTTCTCCTTCTTATGTTGCCCTTTGAAGATACAAAAAAAAAAAAAAAGATTATTTTGCTTAACAAATCCATTCTATTCACTTACATACAACTTCTTAAAATTTAGAAAAGGATTCAGTGCGCAAATTTTCATTCGTTCTAAATAAAACATAGGGTGCTCGAAAAGTATAAATCCATTTCCAAAAATGAATTAAAATAAACATAGATTTTCATTTGCGGTTTTTTAAGTTCCATAAAGAAACGATTAGTTTCTGTTTAATAAAATGCAAAGTAGATGGTGCAATGTCCACGTTTTATAACATTCTCGTTTCAAGATGGCTTCACCGCAAGGACAAGCACAAGTTGAAGCATGGTTTACCGAATTTAAATATGCAACACATGTACAACGTAAATGGGGTACCATCACACTGGAGTTTGGAAGTGAGTAAAAGTTCCCTGCGTCACCTCAGGAAGTTCAATTCCGTGGCCTGCTAGATCTCTTGACGTAATACTTTTCAGGGGCGGCTCTAGGGCCGGACAAACAGAACCTCTGCCCGGGTCGGCAAATTCTAAGGATGGCATTTGGATCGAATTCGAAAAATATTTTTTGTTACAAAAATTTGATACATTTTCTGAAATATTATTGGGTGTGAGAATTTGATATTTCATTTTTAACGTACCTTACTTCCTTATTTTGTACTCTGCATGTTAAATTTTAGTTTTCATGTTGAAACATAAGCGTTCGAGGAGGAAGTATATGTTCAATTATGAAATTTGATAAGTTTACACATCCTTCACTAGTAACTTTCTCTTCATCCCGGAGTATGGTCACAACGGGCATTCTTTTCGTTTGTACGACGTCTGGTGTCAGCTATCCAAAAGGGGTCAGGGGCAATAAGAGTTTTTGTAGGTAAAGAGTCACCGGAGATGTTTTATTTTATTCTTGAGTGTAGTTACAAAAGTTGAAATAAACGTTTGTGATCCCCTCCATCAGTAGATTCTTTTTAGGAGAAATTGGCATGCTGAAATGGGCAATCCCTTCTCTTACACTTTATAGTATTATGTTCTTAACTTGGAATTATTTTGTATTTGACTTAAAATAATATATATATATATATACATATACAAAGAGCAAAAAAAAAAAAAAAAAAAAAAATATATATATATATACCCCTACATTTTGCAATGAACTCGCCTGGATGACGTGGAAGGCACGTGATCAGGTGGAAGTGGTATTTAACTGCTGTTGGAGAGTCTGAAGAATCATTCTTTCACTTACTTCTGTGTGTGATGGGAAAGGCTGCGGATCTAAGCGACTTTGATAGAGAGCAGATTGTAATGACTCGAAGGCTCGGAACAAGTATTTCCGAAACTGCACGACTCGTGGGTTGTTCGTGATCTACAGTTGTTATTACTTATGCAAAGTGGGTGAATGACGGTGAAACCAGCAGTAGACGACATGGTGTTGGACGTCCACACGCTATCGAAGAAAAAGGTCGTCGGAGACTGTCTCGCATGGTGAAGCAAAACCGGAGCCAGACAATGGATCAGCTGACAGCCCAATACAATGTAGGGCCAAGTAGAATAGTATCAGAGCACACTGTTCGGCGGACACTGTTGGATATGGGGCTACGCAGCAAACGTCCCACTCGTGTGCCTTTGCTGACCAAGCTTCATCGCCAACTGCGCCTGCGCTGAGCCCAGGAATATCGCGATTAGTCCACGGATTAGTGGGAGAGAGTTGCCTGGTCAGATGAATCACGGTTTGTCATTCATCACGCCGATGGCCGTGTCAGGATACGCCGTCTTCCAGGCGAACAGTTGCTCCTTCAATGTACAGTAGGTCATACACAGGCCGGTGGTGGCGGTATTATGCTTTGGGGGACGTTCTCTTGAGCGTCTCTGGGACCCGTTGTTGTGGTAAAGCAGACCATATGAATGCTACAGGGTATCTGAACATCATTGCGGACCAGTTGCACCCTTACATGGCCTCTGTTTTTCCAGCTGGAAATGGAATGTTCCAACAGGACAACGCCCCGTGTCACAAGGCTAAAATTGTGTAGGAGTGGTTCCAGGAACATGATGCTGAATTCCAGTTAATGTCCTGGCCGCCTAACTCACCGGATCTTAATCCGATAGAACGCATTTGGGATGTCATGGGACGGCAGCTCAGAGTTCAAAGACCACCAATTCGCTATATCTCGGATTTGCGTGACCTTTGCTTAAACATCTGGTACAATCTGTCTCCGGCCATCTACTAAGGACTTGTGCATCCATGCCAAGGCGGGTTGAAGCTGTGTTGCGCGCCAAAGGTGGACCAACTCGTTATTGATAGGTGGTCATAATATTTTAGCTCTTGAGTGTATATTTCGCTTTTTTTATTATATATCAATTAATCTATCAGTTATACGCAATGTATTTTTCAGACTTTGTAACTGTTTATCACTAGTTCGCTAGTTAATTTATGAAGCATAAAAGACGTGTTTCAATGTGTCAAATTATTTTTCCTTTAACGGTATGTCGTTAATGAATGTATGAAATACCTAGTTTATTTCATAGAATAACTAGGTAAAGTGTGAAATGATTAATCTATTACACGCTTCCTTTGACTGAAGTTATTTTTTTCATGAAATACTTAGGGATTTTTTATGAAATAACTAAATTTTTTTACGTTTTAGAGGTACCATATATGCTACTTTAAAATATGTCAAAAGTGCCACTTCGTGATATCCAAACATTGTAACATTCTTGAGTTTATAATACGCTGGAGCAGTAACTCATTGGAATTGTAATAGAATATTTATTAGTTTATGGTTACATAATTGAAATAATATTTTTCTCCTTAAAGTTTCAATTCTTAAAAATTTAGTTACAATTTTTGATCTTTCACAACACTTTTTTTTATCAATTATAACGGCACACATAATATGAATTTTAACATCAAATAAAATAATTTTTTGCTATCAATCACCAGATTTATATTATCATTAATTTTTTTGAATGAGGAATTTGCATCATTTGTGTATCTGCGATGTAGTTCCTTAAATTAGCTAATCAAACTTTTATGTTCATTCATTAGGATTTTCTATCAAAGATATTGAAATATTATTCTTTCAAACCTAAATTTTACCCATTTGAAGTACTTTCTGTGTAATTCCTTGGATTAAGTTGTTGTTTGATGTATTCCTTCAAAACACCTACACATTAGCTGGACAGAGCAAATTATTAAAATTTATGCTTCTTTACCGACTTAATCTTGAGGAAAAGAACCGAGTCAGATGCTGTAGGAGTACGTCATTCATTCATGGCTTTGGTGGTAACATCCGGATATATTTTGTCTCCCATGGAAAATTAGGTGACTCTTAAAGGTTAATTCAATTCAATGGAAAGGTCAAACCTGGCTCAATTCACAAAAGAATTCTTTTCAGATGTTTAAACACGCCACTTTATGACAGAGTAACCTCGTATAAAATTGTGGTGCAAACGACCAGTAATAAAGTTCTACGTAAAAAGGGAAGGGAAGAATGAGAAAAACTAAGTTAGAAAAGATTTTTAAATTTATTATTCTGAAGTGTCATATGTTTTCTGAATCATAGCTCTAATGTACTGATGCAACAGAACAACTTAATACGTTCTCTGGAAATCTGTGCATGCATGGCTGTTGTTTGAGATATTTACTGCCAATCTTTTGACATGCTTGTTTTTTAATATAAGGAGAACAAGTTGCCACTTATTTTAATTCCAAAATTCCTTATCTAATAAAGAGCGTCCTAAATCACAACGTGCTATTATGAATTACTTATGTACTAAAAAAGGAGAAATGGCTAATTTTGTTAGATAATAAAAGTTATTCATATTAAATAATGATAATTAAAATTAATAGTAATAATAATAAATAAAAGTAGCTTTTTCTGGACTTTAATGGAATTACGACGAGGTAATTGGCTGAAGCTAATATGGGAAAAATAGATTCATTTGTAGTTTCTTTATAATTTATCTAAAGCTTCACCGTACATTTTTTTTTTCAGTGTGCAGCGTATTGTACTATTTTTTTTTTCGGTTGGAAAATATAGAAGTATTTTTTTTTGCAGTTAGAAACACTTTCTTCATTTTCTTTTTACTTTTTGGTTTTTTTATACTTTTTTTTTTTCGGTTTTTCATGCCTCTCTGCTTATTTTTTAAAATACTTTTTTTACAATTTTGTTTTGAAACTATTTTTAGAATATACATCAAATTTTCTTGCGTCAAACAATTCTATGTTTTTAAAAATTTCCGAATTTGATAAAAAAAACCAAACTTCAATTTAACCTTAAGAATTTAGGAATATTACAACAATAATGTTATAAATAACATTGGTTACAAAAATTTTCATCTTCTTTGAATAATTTGAAGTATGAATTAAAATATTCCAAAATATAAGAATTAGAAAATACGTTAAATACGAAGTACTAAATTAGAAAGTATTTAAATATAACTCACTAAAATTTATTAAATGCAAATAATTACTAAATTAATACTAAATAATTGTCATATTGAAAATATTATACATAAAATGAAGTTACTTTTAATGTATAATAAATATCGTTTTTATTCGGAATATGTTTTTATATACATTTTTCTTACGTAGTTCATGATTAAATGGCAAATACATAACACTCTTTAAAATACGTAAATGATACATAAACTTAAAACTTGTGATTTAAATAGTCTAGAGTTTAAGAAGCCAAATATTTATTCAAAAAGACTAAACATGACATAAGAAGCAACCCCCCACTTTTTTTAAATCTGAATAATAAATTTAAAAGCCCTGCTAGGGTGATATAATAAGGCTTGACCGCAATGTATTAAAGTACAAAATTTGTTTTCTTCAGTTCTTATGATGTTTGCATAAACTTCTTGAAAAATAGAATCCATTAAGAAAATAATAAAATCGTGCTAAATGGAGTACGAATCTCACAAATCGAAGTCCAAAAATTCACGCGAAAACTATTCTTTGCTCCATGTAGCTAATATTTCCTAGGTATACAATTGGAACCATATTACATTATTTATATAAAACCTTCTAAAAAGGTAAGAATTGCATTAAGAATTTGTCATTTCGATTTTTTTTAAATTAAGGGGACGGTGGACCATTAAAACTAATTTCTTAAATTGTTACCTTAATTACCTGAAATTAGAATCAGTACAGTAAATGATTATTATATTTCGCAATTTAAATATATACTTCTTTAAAAAATATTATAAACTGACTTTTTTAAAAAAAAAAATTTTTTTAAATTTTAATTTATTTCTAAAATGCGTATTTAGTTTTGTAAATAATTTAAGATATCTCCATATATTTTTATAGATATTAATGCACAACAACAAAATATATCTGTGCATGGACTTTATATTCAGAATAAAATTTGATGAAAATAAGATAAATTTTCTACACCTTATGAAATATTTTTCACCAATTATCACACCATTCAAGATATTCAAAACAACCCAAAATATGATCCGTTAGATTTTTTAGAAAACTAATGCACAAATTTGTGAATTGTTTCATCTTTCATAAGTTGTGAAAATTTCAAACAGATATTACGTAATATGAAACGCAAGAAGCGCTTTACGTAACAATGAAACGAGAAAAATTTTTATGAACTAAGAAAAGTACATTTTAAACATTTATTTTTGAAAAATAAAAAAAATAACTCAATAATTATTAATCAAAATGACAAAATTCCTTGACAGAATTATTCAATGAAATATAACGAATATTATTAGAATAAAGAATCAAAATCACAATTTTGATCAAAAATTTGACATTGTGAAGGCCCGCCATCTCCTTAATGATTCTTTTCGAAAACAGAACAATGAATTAAAATAGTTTTATATAGAATTAGTACTTATTGTATTAAATAGAATTAATTTTAGAAAGGAATTTAAAAAAGCGTAAAAAAATAGCTAGAAAGCTCGAACGTTCCGATTTCTCTATCTTTTTGATGCACAGTAGAAAAAGAATCGCTACATCTCTATCTCGGGTAGTGATAGAACCATGTTTCATATGTTAGTGACAATTTAATATATAACTATCCCATGCTTCAACGCCGTGTAAGAATACTGATTTACAAACAACCGTTATTTAATATTTCTTCTAAGTAACATACGCACTTCCGTTGTGATTTACCAATTGGCGCTGTCTATTCTTCTCATTATCTCCACTTGGTGAAGTACCATTCACGATGGCGTCTTTGGCCTGGTTGTAAATTGGCGAAGAAAGAGAGGCTGACACTAATTGGCGAATGAAGAAAGTTTTATATACATACATTGTTCCGTTTAGGGAGTGATTGTCTTTGTCCGCCAGCAGTTGAGAAATCGTCTTGAGTCCTTGTGTCTCGTTGGAATAATGGCTTCATTTTCACTCATTTACTTAGCCTCAGGCTTCTAATAGTAATAACTTTCTAGAAAATGAATCCGACGTGATTAGAGTTTTAGGTTGCATAATTAATGTGTTTCTGTAATGGCGGATCTGATTGTCTCGATTATATGATTCCTAAGTGACTTATGGAACGAAATCGAAAGGGAAGAAGCGAAAGTGATAACAATAGAAATTGTTCTATATTCTGTTGCGTTTAACGAGCACGCTTTCCCCTATGTTGGTATAAGTTCTGTGATCAGCGCTTTCGCTTCTGGATGTTATTTAGTAATTAGTGTAGAACAATGCATTCTAATTAAGCGTGATTTATTTCTTGGAGTTTCAGAAATGAAATCTTGTAAAGTTGAACAATAAGAATGATTCGAATCAGATTTTTATAGCCAATATAAATAGCTAAATGTTAATTGCATTTCTCAGATAAGTAACTCAATACATTTATATTTTATATAGATGATATCATATATTGTTTTTAAAATAAAAAGATTGTAATCGTAATAGAATAATCTGATTTCATTGTCATTGTTTTGTGTGAATTAACGAAATTTAAATTTTAGAGTAAAGTTAAGTTTTATAATCATTCTAACCTAATTGTAAAAAGCTGTACAGGAAAAATAAATTAATAGGAAATGAAGTTTTGATTTCTCACTATCTAAGAATAATTAATACACTGTGCCGTAAAAATTTAAAAAAAAATCATTTATAGATTGGCTAACATAACAATTTATTATTTTTTAAAAATCTTTCACAGAAAAGCATTGGTATATTACTTATTACGTTATTTTGGTAGTGAATAAAATATACTGAAAGAAACTATCTGTGGAATTTGTTAAAACGCTTAAAGAGC
Organism: Trichonephila clavata; assembly: GCA_019973975.1. Classification (NCBI taxonomy): domain Eukaryota; kingdom Metazoa; phylum Arthropoda; class Arachnida; order Araneae; family Nephilidae; genus Trichonephila; species Trichonephila clavata. The sequence continues at coordinate 499,607 of BMAO01017081.1, read as the reverse complement.
AAAATTAAAGAATATTGATAATTATCAATAATAAAGGCAAAAATCATTGTAAAAATAATTGGTACAAATTCTATAAGATAGAATAACGGTAAAAATAATTTATATAAATGTTTAAAATTTCAAAATCTATTAAAAAATATATGTATTGGAGAAAACTTTTGAAGCATGCTATGAGTATATGCAGTTTTCACAAAATATTTTTTACTTGACTAGAAATCAAGCCTTTTATTTGTTTCTGATAGAGAAAACACACATTTAAAATTTATTTATTGTGTCTCAAGACACACAAGGATTTATTTATAGCTTAACTTTTCATTTAATATGATTTTATAAATAAAAATTCATGATTTTATAAGACAAGTTTTTTTCTCTTTTTTTACATTTTTCATTTAACGAAATGCGTTAGTTCCTTATTTAATAATTTTTACATGAATGACTTCCTCATTCATGTATACATCAAAGAATATAATTTGATATTTATATTTTGCACCAGGAGTTTTAAATATTTTTGAAAGCAAACTTCTTATTCATTCCTTTAAAAATATATATCTCCATTTCAAAATACTTTTTTAAAACGCAATTATAAAATAATTTAAAGTTTTTGCAAACTGTGTACATTATTTTCAAAAATTGTTAGATTTTTTTTATCAAACATTAACGTGAAATTTTGCATCAATGAGCCGAGTGCTTACTTTTTAAAAGAATTTATAAAACTATACTTAATTACTTCAAATAATGATTATATAATAATTTTAATTTTTCATTCGATATATTAAGCTAATTTCAATTAATTAGAGAAAACCCGTTAAATGTCCTTACCCGTCTCTTTCTCTCTTTTAATGAATTTTTTTTTTCATTCTTTGCAAAATAAAATTTCTTCAATAAAATCAGAATTCGTTCATTTTAATATCAGCAAATGACTACTTTCTTAGTAAAATATGCTATAGTACTTGCCTTTACCCAACCCCTTAGCTGGTTACTCCAGGAGATTGTAAGACTATACATTCTTTTCAGGCTATTTTTATCTAAGTCCTAGAATTTAGCTTTAGATTTATTTAAAGCATTCTGATAGCCCTTGTCTCTTCATTTGAAAACGACAGGACTTGAATTTCTAGACAAGAAGTACATTTATCATTTGCACCCCTATAGGTCCCCTTCCTCTAGTAATCTGTTTCCTCAAACACAGTTTTTAGTATATCTCTATTCAACAAATGTAACATGCTTGCTAAATTCCAAGTCCATAATCCTAATTCTTCAAAAACTATAAATTTTTAACTGTAACCTCTACAAATCCTTTTCGGAATTGATTTCCTCAAAAAACCCATTCTTAGCGGATCTTTCCTCAACAGAAGAAATATGTTTGCCAAATTTCAAGTCTGTAAATCTAATAGTTGAAAAAACTGATTTTCTTATCTATAACGACTTCACAACCCCCCACCCCTTGATTGTAGATTACCGCAAAACCCATTCTACTGGATCTGTACTGTTGATCTGTAGAAGAGACATGTTTTCTTGGTTTCAAGTTTGTAAGTCTAATAGTTCGAAAATGGGAAGTTTTTATCTATAACGCCTTCATAATCCTTTGAAACCATTGTTTTCCGTAAAATCCATCCTTAGCGGATCTCTACTCATAAAAAAAGCATTCTTACCAAATTTCAAATCTGTAGGTTTAATAGTTCGGAAATAGGAATTATCTTTGTTTATTACGTCCCTGTAATTCCCCTCGGGCGTTGATTTCCACATAACCCGTTCTTAGAAAATCTCTATTCAATAAAAGAAACATGTGTGACAAATTTCAAGTCCTTGGGTGCAATAATTCAAAAACAGGAATTTTTACTGTATAACGCCACAGCATCTCCTCTTGGGAGTCAATTTTCACAAAACCTATTTTTAGCGGATCTCTACAGAAAAAAAGGAACATAACTCCAAATTTCAACCTATAGTTGCGTAGACCTCGTGACAAGGCAGAAAGCGAGTAATTTTCCTCCTCTCTGTCTCTCTCTCTCTTTCTCTATATGCAATTTTTCAACGACCCATTAACGACAACTATGGAATTCAAAGTCTTTATTGAAGGTATGGGGTTTCCTTTACAGGGAGAACACTGGTACAACGTGTTACAATGCTTTTTAACAAGCAAAAGAGCCCCGACTTAGGGGGACGATGATATTTAAAAAGGGAAAGTCAAAAGAGATAGCGAACAGGCAAATTCCCCAAAAGCCATGATTTATGGGGTTTTCCAGTACTCTATTGTTCTGTGCCTCTAAACAGAGGTGGTATTAAGTCTATAGGGAAGGTAGAGAAATTTTGACATATAATAATAAATAATATAATTTTTCATATATATATATATAGTCAAAATTCTCTACAAGAAAGAGATGAATAAACATGATCAAAACTGAAAATAATTGAAATTGCAAGATAACCAGACAATATATTTTAAAAGGATATATGAAAAATTAAAATAATAGAGTTAAATATAAAAGAATGGATGCTACAGTATTATAAAGATTGCTGACTTAGGACACTTATATATAAAATAATTTAGGGTTGAACATGTTTTGTGACCATCCAACCATCCCTCTTTTAATAATACTGAGCAAAAACCTATTGAAAATAATGGATAGGAAATCTAAATCTATTACGAGAAAAAGGTAACTTACTTAAAAATTGCATTCAAAAATGCAGAGCCCGCGCTAAATCTGAGTACAATAAACAAGCTATTGCCAGATTCTGGACCCAAATGCAAATTCAAAGAATAGTAATGGCTGAATAATAGCACTCAGCAAAAGTATGAAAAGAATAGAAATAATAAATTAAGAATTGTAAGCATACCGCCATTATCTCAGGAACGCTAAGCTTATATATGATTTAAAAAATAAATTAAAATAAATTTATATATCTTAAGAAAACACTAAGAGAATAAGTATAATTTTATCTAAAATTAGAATTTGAAGGTAACTATAACTATCTAGGGGAAAAATTTATATAAATAACATATTAATAAACTATGGAAATTTAATCCTTACTATTTAGAATTTCTTTGTTCAAATATCTATTAATAAAATTATTGGGTATTTTTGAATTAAGCAGTATTTAGCTGAACCTAGAAATATGTACATTACTCTCCCAGTGTGGTACTTTTATAATATAGAATTTAGTCTTCTCGTTTGTCATAAATATTAGTAACTATTTCATTATCTTTTAATTTAATTTTTATACCAAGAAAATTTGCTTCATAGTTATTACTAGTTGTCTGTATTAAATTAAGATATTTGGATGAAAATTAGTGTTAGGTTTAAAGTTGTCTTGCTTGCCAAAAATGATTATATCATCTATAAAGCGAATAATTGTAATTTTGATTAAAGATGATTATATATATAATCATCTTTAATTAAAATTACAATTATTGTGGGCGTAACAGGGGTACTTTACAGTCTTAAACTACAATCACTGAAATATTGATATAGTTAAAATATTTTTGAAAATGACCTTGTAATATGTTAAAGGAAATTTTATTTGAGTATTTTAGAGTTCTTGGAATGTAAAATGTAAGGTAACAAATTTCTAAAGAACTTTGCTCTTGTAGAAATTGCTACCCTCTAAATTTTTTTTACAAGGATCATTATTTTAAAAATGACAATATTTCATAATTTGTGGAGTTTTTTCTTTTAAATAAGCACAATTCAAATTCATTTAGTCAGTTAAATTCAATCAGTTTGTGAAGAAGATAACCATTTTTTTTCTCATTTTAAAATATGATCAAATATTCTATCCTTGTTTCTTAGCATTTTATGAAATATTTAATTAGATAATTAATTGACAGGATGAGAGTAAAAAAACACAAGAATGGGAATTATCCAAGTTTGATATAATATATTATTGTAATTCATTTTATTCTGTTTTTGACATATTCGAATGTTACACACAGATGTTCAATAATATAAAATTCGAATGTTTGAACTTTTGTTTTCGCCTTTTGAAGGCTATAGCAATCAGATAGAAGGAACTTCTTATATTATTGTAAATAGATGTGAATTTAGAGAAATATAAAAGAAACAGTAATCTGTAATATATCCTTGCGAAAAATGTAAACTTAGTGATTTGGTAATTTTCCTAACATATGTTTCTTTGGGGAATAATGACTTTTACTTAGAAATCTGCTTCTTAAAGCAAGCAATTCTCAGCGAAAGTGTATTCATTTACTATTAGAAACCTAGGTGATGATACCGTGAGTCACGAATTCAAAAAAGGTAATAATAAAATAAAAAAGTACTCTTGAATCACGAATTTATACACTCTACGAATTAAATAAACGAAAAAAATTGCTAACATGTCTCGAAATAATCCAATAAAGACTCACGGCATTTAAATGGGAGTTCGGAATTCGATTTGTAACTTCCAAAAATTGTTCTCTTATCTTTAAAGATTATCGATAAAAGAGTAAAAAAATAACGCGCTAGATTTTGCCACATTTTCCATGCCACTTTCCATTTTAACCATTTAAAGGCACGCGCGATTTTTCGTTGTGCATTCATCTGTCTTGGAACGAAAAGCCAAACAACGAAAACGGTTTAACACACGCCTGCAGATTAAAAGAACAGACAACAGTCGATCGACAAACGCGCCCTATGATATGCAGAACGGTGTCACACTGTTGCCATGCCCTCATTATAAAAAACCAAGACAAACGATTTTGAATGTTGATAATGCACGAAATAAGGATTAAAGCATTGTTTACTGAAAAAGAAAATGGATAAACATAGTGATTTCAATAAATTCCAGGATAGGAGATTAATTGTATGTGTTCTTAAAAAAAAGAAAATTTTTCAACTTCTTAGATATTTTAATCAGCTGATATATCTTCAAAGTAGTTCGAAAAAATCGATGAAATAAATTTAGAATTATATGAAAATAAGAGAAATAAAAAAAAACATATATTATGTACCTAAAGTTTCAAACAGCAAAATATAAACGTTGTTTGAAAATTCGATTTTTGTGAAAATATATGATGAAACAAACATAAAACAACACAAAGCTCATTGATTTTTTGATAAAGCTCAAGGTGTAAGTTGTTAAAATGGTATAAATGAAAATCATTTCCTAAAACATTTGAGAAATACTATAAAACTATTGATAGTTTAATTTTTTTATATTGATCTTTGGTGATTTCTAATTTATCTGTAAATGTAAAATTCTAAATATAAATTTTCTTTATAGGTGTGGCAATAAATAATAAAGCGGCCAAAAATGGAAAAGAGATTAGTTGTTTAATGACATGTTCTTTAAAATAAACATCTGAATTTATTTTAAAAAACACCATTTAATGCTTTTCAAAAAGTTTCATTGTATTATTATACGAAATTTAAAACGGACTTACTCTTTGTCATAGATTTAATTTATTAGAACAGGAAAACACTGGACTAAACAAGATTATTATATTCCAATGACTTTTGAATATCCATTTCGAATTTTATAGCGTCATTTACATGATTAACATCTACGAAATGCTTTGATAGACTTTTGTAAAATAAGGATTAGCCGGAAAAGTTAGTACTAATTCAAGAGCTTAGCCTTCTTCGATTCGTGTATAACTTGTTAGGTTAATACAATGAAAAAATTGTAACTATTTCAATTCTCACATATAGTTTCTTAAAAAGGCACTAATTATGTGTATAAAAACTTTTAGACATCAATCGCAACAAACGAAATCGTGATCAAAGAAACTGGGTGTAACTTCCAGTTTTGAAATAAAACTTTTAATTTCTTTTTTAAAGTTCTGAATGATTTCAATGAATGTTTCATTTCAGGAAATGTTATAGAGTGTAGATGACTTTGTTTTATACTATATTAATTAGAATTGTTACAGAAACAAATCCTTTATTCTGAAATAATGCCTATGAGAGATTTAAAAAGGTCCGCGTTAATCTTTGGTAGACCCAAATATTTCAAACATATTGGTCTCTTTTAAAATTTTATAGTCGTTATGTTTATAGATTGTCTAATAATAATAATAATAATAATAATAAAAATGACGAGGTCTAAATCTCCAAAGTGCCCTTAGGCTTCATCCTAGTAGGCTTTATGAATAACAAAGCCTTGATCATTCACCTTTTTTAAATGACCTGAATTACCTGAAGTGTGCGATTACATCATTTAGTATTATGACTATATCATGTGCTTAGATAGGAATTCAATTAACAAGCATTTCTATTCATATATATAATTTTACAGTTTATATATTTTACAAAATTTTACAGTTTATAAATTTTACAAAATTTTTTACAATTGCTTGCTTATATTTTGAAATGATGTTCTTTTAAAGGTTTTGAGTCTCAAAATTGTTTTTTAATCCCTTAACTGCCACCAACGTATATATCCGTCTCACTCAACCGGTACTTTAAGTGCCTCGGACGTATATATACGTCTTTCCGATGTACGATTCCTTTCTATCTACCATCTTTTTGCAGTTACTCCGAAGACTTTCGAATGTCATAAAATGACATTGAAAGTGTTTGTAAGGGATTTAAATATTTAAGAGAAAACATTTTATAACAATACTGTCAAAACTACAGTATCGAAAAATATTAGGTATGGTCATAATTTGAAATCTGTGTATCTTTTGTTTGTTATCTTGAGAAAATCGAACAAAAAATATAAAAACCGTGTAACTGCATTAAATCACGAAAATATTAACAAGAACTTTAAAATTTGGAATTCAAATGCAACTTGTATATTTTGCACATGTTTCATGGAATTTTTCATAGAAAAAGTATTTTGTTTTTGCTCTCAATCATATGCATTTTCTGGGAGAAATTTTGAAGAATTGTAATTTAAGATTTTATTTATAATGGAATTCTTCTTTCTCTAATGTCATAATTGAGCTACATTATAAGCCTGTGGTGCAAATAATTGCAATATAAGATTTTATTTATAATAGGATTCTTCTTGCTCTAATGCCATAATTAAGTTACATTCTAGGCCATTGGCGCAGAAATTATTTAATTTTCTACCTTCTATTTTGTGTACAATTTTATCGTGACCCCTAAATAGACCGTCGATTTTTTTTAAATCGTCAACGTAGTTCAAGCGAAATTCTCTTTGAGATTGACACTTATAACAGTGCGCTTTTGTTTCAAACAAGCTTTTCTTATAAAAGAAAACTTGTAAAATAAATTTTTTTGATCTGACCAAAAATTTCTCGTGACTTCCCCAAAAGGTCGTGACCCACTGCTCTAGGACACTTGTCGAGAATGACACGTGATCTACTACATTAAAATACGTAAGAATATTGGAGTTCACTTCTATTTAAAGTGCTCCTCCTTATCTTTCCAGTAAAACCATATAATTTTTTTTTGAAGAAATCAGGACTCAAACTCATGATTTGTTATTCAAGCAAATGAAATTTCAGGCACTTCTGCTTATTTCATTTAACTTACAGGTGAGAAGATTTCAGGTTCCAAAACTCATATTCAGAGTTTTTATAAAAATAGCCCCTCCCCCCCAAACAAAATAAGACAAGAATTGGAGAAAAATAAATATGTATTACTATAAAAGAGAATTTATGTTTTCATTAGATTTTATATAATTCATTTGACTCACAATTTTTAAAAATTCTCATGTTATATTTATTCTACGAAGAATGTGTTATTTCATTCATTAACTTCAGTTACCTATTTTGTTATCTTGGTCTTGCTTAAGTATTTCAGTTACATTGAAAATGCCGTATAAAAGATTGTAAAGCGTCTTGCATTTCAAATAAATTGAAAATATACTAAATATAATTCTGTGATTCGTTTTGTAATTTAATTGACCTCTCTAAAAATATTTGGAATAGGTAATTGTAATGCTATTTAAAAATTATAACTGCATTTTTTTAAAAATCATTATAAATACACTAAAAATAAAGCATTGTCATTTTATCAATGATTTCAAAATTTTCCACTAAGTAAACTCGACCAAATACTTCAAATTCTCATATATTCTTTTTAAATATTAATATCAAGGTAAAAAGATGAAATTACTTACCATAAAATACTTTCTAAATATCATCTTGAAATCGTAAAACAGTAAAACGCAATGAAGCAACACATTCCGAAATACATATTGTCATAACCAATTAAGTAGTTTTTTGTTCTCATACCCCTTTAAGTTACTCCCTCAAAGTTCAAAAAATATTCTACAAAGATTTCACTTGAAACTTTAAATTTAATACCCTTTTTAAGATTATCATTGACCTGGTATCTTATTTCCTTATACACAATAAATCACATTTTTAATAAATTCAATATGTATATCTATCTACCTTATAAGTTATAACTTAATTAGACACTGTCATCATTTGTTTCAGGCAGTCCCTCAAGCGAATTTGTAACAGTTCGTAGTTACTTTGTATCGAGGCTTTTCTACTGTGGTTTTCCGTTGAAAAAACTGCTAAGTTCCAAGAATCAATCAATCATTTGTGTGTTATCATAATATCGATCAAACCACCAGAGACAAATTGCGCTTTTTTTAAAGCAAAATACTCAATGAAATTTACTCTGAATGATGAAATGATGAATTTTTGAATATTAAAATGCTTCGTTTCTTTCTGAGTTGTAGCTGACAAACTTTGAGTGAAATGATGTGATTGAGATGCAAATTAAGTAATAGGGAGGATCAAAAATAAATTTTTTTTTCAGTATTTCAAAACCTACTTATTAGGAAAAGATGTTCTCTGGTATATAGATAAGGGGTAAACAAAGTAAAAAAGTAATTTTTATAATAACTATTGTCACAAGGGAAATGAAGATTAGGTATTTGAGATCTCTTATGGTAAAAGGTCAAAAAAGTATTTATTAAGGGAAAACAGGTACAATCGAACCTCTATATCAGTGATTCCCAAAGTGGTCTATATGGACCCCCAGGGGTCTATGACGACCTGCAAGGGGACCACGGCAGTGAAAAAATAATTCGGGGGTCCATGAGGTGTAATTGGGGATCTAAGATAGCCTAAACCAGATTGTGACTTTAATTTTAATAGAAAATCTAATAAAGTGTAAACCATATTTACCTATTTAACAGCTTTATTTACTAAATTTACTGGGGTTAATTTGCAATTACAAGGTGACAGCATACATTTTATTAAAAAAGGTCCATCATTTCAGTGTTTCTTGCCAAATCAAGCGAAAGGAGTATAAAACTGGACGTCATGAATTTTAACAGTTTCCCATTTTGCCACAATCTGCCAGAATAATGACGTTTTAACCAATGTTCAACATTTAAAAGCCCTTTACTCAGGTTTTGAAACTAGGTTTGAGAATGTTTTGACCGTGGTAATATCACAGTAAGTAATGAATTCATGTTGTCATATTTAAAAAAAAAGAAAAGAAAATGTCTGATTATATATACACAAAAGGAACTTATTTTAATGACCCTAACGAAGATCTTAAAGTATAGAAACGAATGTCAGCAATTTTGGCTTTAAAAAGATATACCTGTTATTTTTTCGAATTATGGATAATCTTAAAGTTTTTAATTGTTTTTCCTAGAGAGGAGGAGTTTCAGCATAATTGCCAATCTCCAAAAAAAAAAAAAAAAAAAAAAAAAGAAAAAAAAGAAAGATTGGATCCTACTAACCGAGGAGATTGAGAGTTAAACCTGAAAAGATTGATGCCAAATGTTTAAAATGTGTTATTGAAGCACCAGATTCATCCCACCCATTAAAAACATTTGTTTGTTGCTCAATTACTTTATGCAACAATTATTTTATATATTAAATTAAAATTTAATTAACTAATGCACGTATGTGTTTCGTAAGTTTTAAACACACTACTTAATTCCAGTTAGAAACATAAAACTTTTAAAGTAAGTAGTGCTATACCAGCGGTCAAAAAAACATTTAAGTTGATAAATTTGCAAAAATTTAATATTAGGTAAGTAGGGGTCTACACAAAACTGAAAAACATGGTAAGGGGTCTATGAGACAAAAAAGTTTGGGAACCTATGCTCTATATTATGAACCTTTAAATTGCGAATTTTTCTATACAGCGAACTTTTTCCTGGAACCAAGAACAATTCACGATTTTCTTCGTAAAATAATCTCTCAACAGCGAAGTGCATTTTCTATATAACGAACTTTTTCTCTCTTGTGATTCAATTTTTTTCTCCCTAATTTTGAAGTATTTCTGGACATTTCAATTTGTTCTCTCTTTTAGCACATTTTATGGTGGGCATAAATCTTGAACTGGTTTTGTTAGAAGCTTACCTCGCCGAGAGCAATAGAATTATGGGCATTTCATCTAAGAAGTGCAACTTTTAATCCCCATTGTCCAGTTCTCTGGAAACATCTTCGCCCTCAGTGGAGTCTCGTGTCCTTGAACTAGTCTACGTTCATTTGTAGTGTTGATCAGTAGTACTGGCAACTTCGTTACTTGTAACTCGAAAATGTCAAAACGTAAGCGCTTGAGCCCCAAAGGAAAAATTTAATTCTTCGGGAAGTGGATAATGGCGTCAGAAACCTTTCTTGCAGTTTTTTTTATAGGTATGATATATATATATAATAAATATTATATTAATTTACAAAAAGGTGTGAATAATTTCTTTTTTTAATATATAGTGTTTATGAATTTAAAATTTGTTTTATGTGGTTTATAAAGAAAGATATAAACCTCTATGTAATGAATTTTCCATATAACGAAATTTTTTTCTGGATTTAGCGACTTCGTTATATAGAAGTCCGACTGTATTTTAGTACTTTTTAACATTTAATACAATGAGAGGACACCTTCTAAATAGTTAAGAGAAAAAAAATCAGGTGCATTTTTTAACAGCTTCTTTTTAGTATAAGATTTTTAAAAAATGACGAAATTACAGTGCACGCGATAAAACAAGGAAAAAAGACTGAATGGGACTTATTCGAGGGTGTGGGAAGATAGGGTTGGGATTATGAAATGTTGTAAAAAATGTACATTGTACTTTCATCGTTCAGTACTCTATCAATAATCATCATCTTTGGGTATTTATATTGTAGAAAAGTAATTATATTTTGAGTCTAAAATCCTTCAACCAAAATTAAGTAATTTCCTCATTTTTATCGAAATTTAACCCCTTTTGTTTAAAAATTAAATTTGAAATTATTATTTTTTTATATAATTATTTTTCTTTTAATCTTCATATCATAGAATATCTTTTTCGCATAGGTAGGCTCCGATTAATAACAATTTCCCCCCTCATGTAACCCCGATCAACCCTATTAATTAATTGTATACATTCATGTTTTGATTATTAGTTAAAGCGAATTATTTTGGAGAAAAATAGCCCAGGAATGTCATTTTTGCTCAATATATTGTTTGAAATGATTTTCACGTGTGAAACGGTTTTGCTCCATCTTTTACGTGTGTTTTTCTCATGTTATTTATCCATAAATAAAACATTTCTTTGAAATATTTTTACTATTTTAAACTTTTTCATTCATTTTTACCAGTCTTCTATTTTGTAATCCCGTAATAAAATAATGATAGAAAGTTTTTCTGTTATTTAAATTGCAGGCAATGGGTGGGATATGGTTTAAAGGCATGGGAGAAGCTCGCAATCTCAAGGACATATAAATTTTCCATGCAAATCAATGTGCTATTTAGCAAAATACCTTTTTTATATATTAATAAATTCACGTATGTTATAAAATTTGCTTATTCTTACTGAGGTACACTTCCTTTGTCACGCCCCATGTATTTAACTTTGCATAATGAATAAAGACCTATTAAAGCCCTGATGCTTAAATAATTCAGTTAAGGCTTTTACTTCATAATCCTAAAATACTGGATTCTAATTTTTAAAAGAGAATAGGGATAAGTTTAAGTATGGTTAAACATAATATTTTTATTTTCATACTGAATTTTTAAAGCTTAATAAATACGTAATGTTTCAATACCGAAGTAAAAAATCGGTTTATGTTACAATTGACTACAATACGGAACACACCGTGAACAAAACAAAACAAAAATTATTTATTCAAACAGAAATGACTGCCACTAACATAATTCATATTCTGTACCAGGGGTCATCAACGTTTTAGCTGTGGTATGTCAAACCAATCTACCAATATGATTCAGGGTGCCATGCTGTAGATCCGGGGTGGGCATTACGTCAATCGCGATCGACCGGTGGACCGCTAAAAATTTTACCAGTTAATAACTATATACGGAAAATTCAAGATTGGCTGACAGTACGCAGACTAAGCCTTCTACTGACTATAACTACGAAATAAACTTTAGACAAAAATATTTTATTTCTTTAAAGTATTTTGAATTGTTTCATAATAAATGTATCATTTGATATAATTATATTTGTAGGGCTATTATTATAAAGTTTGTATCGCGTTTTGCTTTGAACGCGGTTTTAAAAGTGTTTTTTTTAAATTTTAGTTCTGTAGGTAAATACATATCCCGTACTTATTATTAAGTTATAATAATAACCTTTTTCTCCTTACCTCATCACACCTACGACATTGAGCAGTACCGTACACAAGAATTTTAAAAGCGAAGGGGGTCGAGGGTTGAAGGTCTACCATTCTCGTATCATAGCCCAATACGTAGCCAAACATATTTTTATTTATTTTTTCCGATTGTCGGGAACAAAAAGCAGTAAAAAATTAATGATAAATTAATTTAAAAAAATTAATAACTGAATAAATAATTAACATTAATAAATAAAAAGAATCACTACTATCAAATACTTAATTACATTTTACATACAATATACATGGGACTATAATGAATCGGAAGAAAATGAAGGGTTATGAGAGGGAGGGTCCGGACCCGTGGACTCCTCACCCCCCCCCTCCCGCCCTTGTGTGCGCCATTGACACTGGGTGGACCGCAACTCTTAAAATATCAGTAGTAGCCCGCAAACTGAAAAAGTCTGCCCCCCCCCTGGCTGTAGAATATATTTTAAACAATTCGATTCTTACAACAATGCATGCATAATTAGGGAATAGAGGTTAAAAATACAAATTTAGAGTTTTATTATATATTAATTATGCATCATTTAAAGATATTTATTTCATAAAAACATAAAATATAACTATTCTTCAATATAAATAAAAGAAAAAAATTGTACATATATTAAGCATTTTTTTAAGTATACTTATTAAAATAAGAAATGATTAACGTAAAATATAAGTATTCCTTCAATATAGTTAAGGGGACACATTACGATTCAATTGACAAAAATCGATCAAGAATTCAAATATAATTTTTTTAGCCTAAGCCATTCCTTATATAACTTTCTATATTCTCCCTAAATTTGAAATCTCTAAGCTTAAAAAAAATCAATTATGATATCTGTTATGTTCGTGTTTATTCACATTCTAATGGATAAATAAAATCTTTAAGCGGATTTATCTCAAATAAATAAATAAAAAAACTAACCCATTTATCTTCATTTAAAATGCTGAGGCATTTTTTATTGCACCTAACGCTTTGAATTTTCTTTACCTGTTGCTAATAGTACATGCAACAAAAGTTGGTATGCAATTTTGAATAAAAAATATGCATATTTTTTGAAAAACAACTGAACCCAAAGTGTGGAAAAAGCTGAGCTCTTGCAATTTTCTTCAAACAAAATTAAATTACATCTCACAAACTACAAGCAAGTAGATTCAACAGAATCATTTTATAACTAAGAATTGGAAGTAAGAAATAGCCTTTAAATAAAAACGCATTTGCCGCAGAGAGGAAAGAAGGAGCGCTTTAACTTATATCTCTTTTATAGAGTGCCACTGAGAATTCCTCTGCGTGCCATATCTGACACGAGTATCACAGGTTGCCGACGTATGTCCTATACATTAGGGAATTCATAATTTTGTATTTTTATACAAAAAAAAAAAATATTTCGTGGATTTCAGTTTTTTATGTCGAGGAAAGATAACACTAAGCATTACGTATACATAAATAATATTTCTTCAAAGGATGAGTGTTGTATAATCTAAAGCTTTATTTTTTTTTCGAAAATAAATTTTTATTCTAGTATATCTATTTATATTAAAATAAATTTATTTAACCCACATTAAACTAAACATTCGAATCCAATTTGCGCTTGCGCTGATATTTAAAACGCAAATTCCTTTTAAGTGCAGTCTCCTTTCTCTCCAAACCCTTCTGCACTATTTACCTTGCATCGCTTACGTCAAACATATATTTATCTACAAAAATGGATGCTAATACACACAATCAGTCACTCATCTGCATTAAATACATTTACTAAAAATAACGTTAATACACACATATCTTTCAAAGAAAATTCATCAGTTAAGTGTTACAAAAATAAGGCGTGCGTCGTCCACTCTTTGGTTTACATAATCCTCCACGCGGCAGTTTGATGGATTAATTCGAAACTCACCCTATTCTCATGGTTCCCTTCGGCGTGGTTGATCTACACACCTGAACAGGGGAACTGGCGACCTTATTTTCCGGTAAAGGCTTTCTAACCAGTTGATGAAGCCAGGCCACACCTAGATTTCACCCTTCTTCTCTTGGCTTCTCCACTTTCCCTTCTATATCTCTCTGTGATCTTTTTAGAAATGGGGGGTGGGGCTGTCAGGCTTAGGTCAGGCGCTATGCCCCTCCAAATGCGAATCGTTTTTGGAATGGAGTTTACGAAAGCGAAAGGATTAGCATCTGCTGCAGACTGTTTTACTGGGCGTTAACGGAGACGTCCATTTTTTTTTTCTCTCTCTCTACAAATCTTTTCACTTTCTTTCGAGAGTGGAAAAAGTATGTTTAGTTTCCTTTAAAAAAAATTTCTCTGCTTTGCGGAATGTTGTTTAAATCTTATTCAATACAAATTTAGTTTAAAGTTTATTCAAATGGAAATCGTGTTTTGATTATCTGAATTATTTTTGTAATGTGATTTTGAAAAATAAAAAAAAAAATTCTTAACTGAAAGTGGTTTTTATTGAGTAAGTCGGACTGTTAATGGCAAAAGTAATTCCAAGCGCATTTACTATTATCTGTATAAATCTGTACAGAAAATAACAGTTGATTATTAATTAGGGAAAATAATTTTAAAAAAGTGTGTTCCTTGATAACAAGGCAAAAGTGAAAAATAAAACAAAACAGAGTTGTTGCGTTTTTTAAGACACTAATTTATTATAATGTAACTATTAGGGCCCAACTTTTATGTAAAACTAGTCGAAAGCTAATGGTTATTATACTCTAGCTGGTATAGCCATTCTTCGCACGGGTGAATTGAAACATCATAACAATCGAGGCGGAAGAATAAAAGAAAAAAAAATATGAGGTGAAAGTTTTAAATTATATATTTTGAATAATTTTAAAGCAATTAGGACGAAAAACCGCAACAAACTGATATCAAATTAATGCACCTAAAATTTGTAAATTAAAGAAGTTCTAAGTTCTTATATACACTTTTAAGCATAAAGCAATTTATTTCAGAATATCCTTGCTTCTTCAAAAATTTTCAGTGTAATTTAGAATTCTAAGCAAAATTCCTGTTGCCAAATCACCAAAACTAAAATTAATTTATTGGAAGAATAGTTTTTAAAAAATTATTTATTCGAATTACAATTGTAATTCTGTCACAAAGGGAAAAAACAATGAATAAATACTGCTATAAATATATATAATTATAATAAAAAAATATCTCACAATCTTAAAAAAAAAGCTGCATGTTATATAAAGTTTTGCATTCCGAGATAGATTATATAACGTCATATCGCTACAGTTTGGAAAAATAGATTAAAAATTGAATAAAATAATATAAGGTGAATTTCGAAAAAAAATCTGTACAGTATCACAACTTAAACCTATAGCGTTTCAGCATTCCATCTTTCACACGCCTGGGTTGTTTAATTTTTGTGCCACATCCAAAACACACACACAAGCTTTTATTTATTTGTTTTACAAATGTCACACACACTACAAATAGCACCTATGCCATTAGTTTCATACCATAATACAATAAAGAACCATTGGCAAAAGATTGAACTGTAACACTGTGTGTGTGTGTGTACACTTAAAAAACTTCCTTCTCCTTACTATTAAACGACAGCCAGATGGCGCTCTTTGTTCTTTTACAGGAAAATTCATTCATTCCCAAATAGTAGTTCGTGTTAGGTAGCCCGCGCAGTAGGTAGAAAATAAATTATAGTTTTAAAAAAAAACAAAAAAAACACGCTTTTATAGTGAGTTGAACTAAAAAGTAAAAAAATAATTATTTTTTATGAATAAAAGGATTAACGAGAAAATTAATGTCATTGGGGTAAAAGCGTGGGATGCTCTATATTAATCGTTACAATTTCTTACTAGTTCTATTCCGGAAAGCTGAGTTAGTGTAAAAATGTAGTACAAAGCACCCCACGCTTTTACCCCAATGACATTAATTTTCTCGTTAATTATTTTATTCTTATAGTACGAATTATTTTTTACTTTTTAGTTCCACTAACCATAAAGGCGTGTTTTTTAGTTTTTTTTTTTAAACTATAATTTATTTTTCATTTTTTAGTTCGATTTACATTAAAAGCGTGTTTTTTAGTTTTTCAAACTATCATTTACTCACATTTGAATTTATCCTTGATATTTGGAACCGGGAAGGGAGGGGGATTACCTAGCTGCAGGAATTAGTCTTACTCTTCAATGGATTTTAATTAATGGGTCTGAAGGGTATTTATCCTCTCCGTTTGCGGGGCCTCGCTGATCAGTCCCCTATCGTTATATTTCAAAGATTCCGTCTCTATAGATGCAGGCCAAACTAATAAAAGTGTTTTAAGAAGAAATATAGTGTCAATCGTATTATCACCTTTTAAATGTATTGCTATAATGTTAATTCGTTTCATCACTTCTAAACAAATTGCTTCATAAAAATAAAAAAATATTTAGCAGTTAGAGCATAAATTATTTTTTTCAGATGCACGAGTCGTTTTTTTTATTTATTTTCATTTTCAGAAAAACTAGTCAACTGTATATATTACGGAAAGAAATAGCTGACGCACTCAACCTACCCATAAAGAACACTTTTTTGTTTGTTTTATTTCTATTAACCACAAGTGTATTCGTTTTTAGGGTTGCACCTTAATCTTTTAGTCACTAAATCTGGAATTAGTCGCTAAATCTGGAAATGGTATATAGAATTAGTCGCCAAATCTGAAAATGGTATATGCAATAAGTCGCCAAGTCTGGAAGTGGCATATGGAATTAGTTGCTAAATCTGAAAATCGTTTTTCCCGATGTACTGATCAGGACAATGGAACAAAATTATGAAATTATTGTATTGTCATCGGTCCTTGACAAGTGTGAAAAATTTCGAATTAATCCGACATTTTAAAGTGGGTAAAAATCGAGTTCCAAGATTCCGTTATATACAAGTGAAACTTATAAAAGCGTGTTAATTAATTGCCTTTCTCCTTCGTAAGATGAAAGATGTGTTTAAAATATGTTTGGGGCCATCTATTATGCTATGGAGCCTAAGCAACGTGAAATATATTTGTACCTGTATATATCGAGTTTTTTTTATTATCTTATCCAAGAAATAATAACAACCGTGGAGGACCACAGAACTATTTTTCTAAGATCAAACTTGAATTCTCTGCAATATCAATTCTTTTAAGTTTTCTTACAAAAAAAAAATTATTTTTTGGAATATTT
The DNA here is from genome assembly GCA_019973975.1 of Trichonephila clavata. Taxonomy (NCBI): domain Eukaryota; kingdom Metazoa; phylum Arthropoda; class Arachnida; order Araneae; family Nephilidae; genus Trichonephila; species Trichonephila clavata. The sequence continues at coordinate 481,968 of BMAO01017081.1, read as the reverse complement.
CAATGTAGTATATGAAAATAATGAATTAGAAGTATTAAAAATCTGATGATATAACACATCATATCAGAAGACTGCTCGCGGAAAAGAAATGCTTCAACCTAAGATGGATAACTGAATCCCCTGACACATGCGTTTTGATTGATAGCTAACAGTCGCCCACACATCCGAAATTAATTCAATTTTCATCTAAATTAATTTCTTGGAATGAGAAGATTAAGACTAAGTATTACTTTCATTCGAAACCAATTCATTATTCGGACTACTTTAAAGTAATTTTCAATGATCTATTTCTTTTAAGCAATGGAATATTAATAACGAGCTTATTCCTCGACTACATTAGTATATAAAAAATATACTTAAAAAAGCTTTTGAATATTTATAAAATGACCGATTGCAGTCCATTTAGATGAATTATCATACATTTAAATAACATGATGCTGCAGAAAAAGACTGAATATTCGGAGAATTATTTTCGAACTTGTGACTTTTGAATTAGATTGTGCCCGCTGTAATTGTTACGTAGAAGCTGTCACACCTGATTCATTTACAATTATTATGAACAACGTATCCGAATAAAACTAACTGATGAAGTGGAAGTATTAAGACCCTGCAGCTGTGAAGTGGTCGGTTAATTCTTTATTCTTGAAAAATTTGATTATAACAAGCTATCTAACAAGAAAGTCTTGAAATTGATATGATTTACATGGTCCTGATTGTTAATTTCTTTAGTCCTTTCAAATTAAAGAGCATACTTTAGTTTTTTTTAAGGAAAGTTTTCATTTACATTTAAACACATTATATACTATTTAGAATACGACAAAAAATAAAATAAATGCTGTTTAAAAGAAGTTATCATTCTTTTTATTCTTTTATAAGTTATTGTGTTGAAGGCTTTCAATTACTGCTGAGTAATGTGAGCAGATGACAGGTACAGACTTATACCGAGAATTTTCAGAAATCTTCATACATTTTGATGCAGAAATCGGAAGTGTTCCAATTTTGAACTTTTCGCCATCCATATTTGAAAAATTAGTTCTATGTAAAGAACAAATCGTTGATGATTCGGGTCAGATATCTTTCATGAGTTTTAAAAACAACTTTATGTAGTGTTTTAATTTTTTTTCTGCTTGTTGTTGGTACTCATGCCTCCTGATCGGCAAAGGCCAGATCAAGGCTCACGAAATTCTTCATGGCAAAGGGCTAAGTAACGCCTGTCGTTAGCCTTAGCTTTGAGGACAATTCATGTAACAGTACGATTTGCCTCATTTCCACCCTAATTTGAGAAGACCACTTTGAAAGGGGGGGGTCAGGAGACTCCCACCTTTCTTCCCCTTCCACCATCATCACGCGAGGACTTGCGGCACGATAGCTATTTAGAGAACCCCATGCCGCAAAGGCACTATCGATTTACAAACGTCCATGCCTTCTGCGGGATTCGAACCCAGGCCCAACGGCACAGCAGTCAGCGTCACTAACCACTATACCGGATGGACACCTTTTTTTTCTGCTTAAAAATCTCAATTAAATTTTATTTTATTTTTCATCATACCCGAAGCAAAACAAAAATTGTCTGGACAACGTAATTTTGAACAATGGTCAAGTAACGAGTGAACTAGTGCCCTCTTTCCAATCACGCTAACAGGAGGACTTAAAAATCTCAAAATCACTTCCACACACATAAAATTTAAATCCTGTTTTTGCATGAATATTAAATTTACAGTGAGAGCAACAATTTATACATTTTGTTTCAGTTGTGAATAGCTATATAATTGTATAACATATATAATATAAAATTACTTAAACAGAGTATATACTTGAAGTAAAGTTTTATTATTTACTATTATGAAATAATTTACCTCTTATTTACTTACGTTGCAATAAATTTAGATTTATAATATACTTAATATATATGTGATTTAGCGTTATTGTGTGAATTAAAAAATAATACAGTAATAAACTTTTTAATTATTTACTACAAATATGAATGAAAGAACGTTTTGACATATATATTTTTTTATTATTATTATTTGATTCATAAAAGTGAATCTAAACATTTTAAAAATATTGTACTTCTTCCAATGTAATACGCGTATAAATATTTATGTTCTCGATTTATGATAAATATATATACAAAATTAAGAAATTCTCAAAATTTACTTAATTATTTTGCAACTGCCATTCTTCAACTTCTTTTTTCATTCCTACTATTAGTTCACACTCTCCCAATGTATATTTATATATCTTGTTCGAATTTTCAATTGTAATAAAATATTTTTTATTCATCCACTCAAGTACAAATATATTTTTTAAAACTTGCAGTGAATGACACTTGATGTTAATATAGTTTTTCCAAATATTAATTCATTAATTAAATTTAATTCATTAGTTATATTTTAAGAGATATATTTCAGTCGATATTTTTCCTCTAGATGGATAGCACTATTGGATAAAACAGTTTTGTTAAATTTGTGATGAAGATTTAACTTCTTAATAATTATATACTAGTTAGATGTCACCATTCCTTTTATACTGATTTTAAGCTAAATTCTTGCCTATTATATTCAACTTTATTAAAAAATGTAATTAAAACTTTAATGTGGTTTAAAATTTTTTAAAGTTAATTAAAAAGGTGTTCTGCCACTTAATATTGAGATTCTGTCATGTGTACATACATATTTATATTAATTGTAATCATTTAATAAAAAGTAACTAAAATAAAAATTTTCTTTGTTGACCCAAGTAGGAATTGACTTTAGAAATTTCTTTTTACATTACTTGCTCATCAAGTAAAATTACATTTTATTTAGCTATAAATATCCATTTCAAGAGTAAAACCCAATTGGACTGAAGTAATGGTATCTTATATGAGAAGTATCATTTCAGAAGTGAGTGCTTACCAAGTTTTAAAGAGTAAATGCAGAGTCAAGTTTACTTAGCTAAGAAATTTATTTGCCATTTTCAATGATGTATTCTACTCTAATATGTTTCAAAGTAAGGCTGAAACTGATGGCTAATGACTATTATATGCACAGCAATTAAATAATCCCTTTAGTCTCCAGAATTGGATGCAATAAAAATTCATGCCATGAATAAACATTATTCAAATTGTAATACCTGTCTATTAATCCTTCCCCTGTTTCAAAAGGCAGTTACAAACAAACAAAACAAGGTGTAGAGTAAAGTCTTTTATTGGTGAACAATAAATACGATGCCATTTTAGATTAATTGGTTTTAAAAATTATGTCCAGTACAAGGGTGGTACATCCAATAGTGATACCTTGATGAAATCTTTCCGAAAGTTCAGAACATTTCCCCTGGCACTATTTTGATTTCGTCTGATGAGGGCCACTTTCACTTATCAGACACTGTGAATATACAAAATTTTCTCTACTGGGCAGCAGAAAACCCTCAAGTGTACAAACATCGTCCTACAATCCTACAAGCATTAAAGGACGCAATCACCCAAGCAGTTGTTGCCATTCCTCGGGAAATTACATGAAGAACTATGGACAACTTTTGGGAAAGACTTCGTTAATGTATCACCATTATAGAACGGCATTTAGAGGACATAATTTTTAAAACTAATTAATATAAAAATGGCATCGTATTTGTTGTTCACCAACAAAAGACTTTTCTCTGTATCTTGTTTTGTTTGTTTGTTACCCTTTTGAAACAGGGGAGGGGTTAATATGCCGGACCCTGCATCATACAGAACAGTACCTAAAATTTACTTTGTAAGAATAAGATTCATAACCGGGGCTACACGGGAGGATTTAGAGGAATTATAGTGAGCTCGAATGCAAAGCGAAATTAAACCCAGATTCCTTATTTTTAATAATTTAAATCTAGTCTCATTTGAATTATTACTTCCGTAATTAACTTTTTTTGTCTTATAAATGTGCTTTATAAATATAATTTTATTTGTCTCATTTAAAGTTGAAATAATAGATATCTTTATATATTTTGATATTCAAAATCAGTCGCTTCTTTCTATTACAGAAACTTTTTCTAGTAAGATCGTCTTTCATGGAAGATACACTTGCTATAGAAAAAGTCTGCGTACTACGTACTATCGCTTACATAAACAACAAAAAAAATTTAAAAACTGGAATTTGAATTTTTTAAAAAATTATATTTTGTTTAATTTATTTCAAGTATTGAGAATAACTAAAGTTAACTCGATTTGCTTTCATAGCTTTTAAAATAAAGACAGGCCTGTAGTGATACTAACAAAAATCACGTAGAAAAAGTCTGCGTTCACTTTTTTAGTAGTAACTATAAAATTTATTAAAAAAGGATAATGAGCTATTTTATAGCTTGTTGGGTCTTTTGAGAACCTCCTGAAGTCGTTCGGCTTCAGGGCTTATCTTCTCTCATTCGTTCTTAAGAACACTTTTCAACGTATCTTTGCTAGATATATTGTGTTGACGAATACTACGCTCCAGAAAATCCAATAGATGTTCTATGGGACTCAGACCAGGTGACTGCGGAGGCGAGAGCAGTTGATTTGGGACATTATACAGGAGCCAAAGCTTCATAATCTCAGCGGTATGCTTAGGATAGTTGTCGTGTTGGAAACGAAACGACGATCCTAGGTCGAGTTTGGTGGCATTTTCCTTTAAATTGTTTTTAGGACATCAAGATAATCATATTTGTTCATAATCGATTCGATATACTCCAACTTGCCAACACCCTTACTCGCCATGTACCCCCACACTATAACTCCACCGCACCGTACTTTACCGTTGGTACTAAATGCCCTTTTTGAAGCACTTGTACAAGGTTTTCTGCATACCAGTTTACAATCTTTTATTCCAACGATACAAAATTTGCTCTCTCGAAGAATATCACAATTCTCCAGAACTCTGGAGGCTTATGTATATGCTCTTTTGCAAAAGCTATCCATTAGTCTTTGAAATATAAGACTTTTTGTAAGCTACTCGGCTACGGTACCCGGCCTTTTTCAAGATTTTTCTTGCAGTATCCGCACAAATGTTTTCCTTAAACTTCTCGTGAATGTCTGTTGCTATTTAAATTGCAGTCAAACGAGGATTTTTTTCCCACTACGGATATCATACTTCATTTTTCTCTGATTGTGAGTTTAAATGGATGACCTGAACGAGGTTTGGATGTGTAAGCTTTTGTATGATTTGTTATGGGTGAACGCAGACTTTTTCTAGCTAGTGTATATGTATAAAAGATACATATTATATCAAATAATGTTTCTCTTAAATTGTCTTGTAATGCTGTGATGATGTTCAATTATAAAATGTGAAATCACATTTCTAATTTAGGTTTTAAACGTTATTGCAAAAAGATTTTACATAAGCATCTGAAGCTCATAATGAAAAGTGGTGAATTGTTTTCTGATACATTCGTTTCTTAAAACGACTTACACAAAGCTTATAGGATTTCAGAATTTAATTTTAAATTTCTTATTCTTTAAATACACTTATACATGATTATTATTTAAATTTGACAAAAAAATTAATATATTGCTACACTCTGCATGGCATTGAAAATACTGCATCAAAGAAAGAGTGGTCCAAAGTAAAGAAACTCAGTAAAGAAAAGAAGTCAGCAACGAACAGTATGTGAGGTTTGTTTTGAAATACTTGGAACACACAGAGAGAGAATAACGTCAACTCATTGGGTTGTAGGACCATCATGAACCGCGATACATGAAGTCTGGGCATTGAGTCAATGAGAGTACGGATGGCATCTGAAGGGATGGTTTTCATTCCCTATTAACCATTTGCCATAATTTGTCCTCTGAACGTGGGGGTGGAAGGTCATGCAAGAGTGACGTTCTATGAGTTCTCTCGCTGTTCTATAATTGAGAGATAAGGGGAGAATGGTGGCCATGGAAGTATTTATACATCTTGCAGTGCATGTTGAATGGTGCTTGAAGTACGTGGTTGGTCGTTACCTTGCTGTTAAGGGGCATTGGGAACCTCCTGATTGAAGGGGAATGTCACCGGTCCCCAGTACATCATTTAGGTATGATTGGGCCATCATGGGAAAACAAACCAGAACTGATCTGTTATCGTACGTGATACTGCCCTTTACCACGATTCCATAATTTCACATGATAGAGTGTACAACAAATGCGGCCGTATTTGACCTGTCATAACGTTGGTCGGTATATTCGTTCACGGTGATTGTCTGTGGACAAATAGAAACACGACTCGTTTGAGATTTTGATCCTGAGTCATTCCGTCGTCCATGTCACACTAACCTGGCACCACTGCAAACAGAGTCCTTTGTGATGTGGGGCCAATAACAATCTTCTTAACAGACACCATGAGTGCAGGTCACTAGTAACCATTGGAACATAATGATTTTGGTCGATGTAGGGAACATTAAGGGTGTTCTGCACGTACTGAAAAATGTCAGCAGACGTGGTTTGCGGAGCCGTGGTTGGTGGGCCTCTCAAGAGCAGTCGTTGTATGTACTTATAAAAAGTGGTGTATAGATGGTGAAACGACAAGTCGATCCATCGACTACAGAGCATTGATTCTAGAGGAGAGTGGAGATTATTATGCTTTGTTCACCATGACCTAAGGGTTACAACGGCTAATATTACCAACAACTAATAACAATGGCAACCTAGACAGTGTGTGTCTCATCACACAGTGCTGTGTACACTTCTACGTATGCAATTACGCAGCTGGTGTCAATATCGAGTCCAGCATTGAAGGCTCGTCATTGCAAATTGCGCCTGCAATGGCATGTGTGACATCGTCCCATACATAAAAATATTACAGCGATATCCTGGACGATCACATACTCCTATTTATTTTTATTTATTTTTGATGATAATTTGACTGTCACATCTATTTAGAAATCTTCAGGTATCAATTATCTGTAATGTTATTACAGTTTAACTTTCCCAGATACCCCTATTCTTCTGATTTAAATTTCAAGGATTTTTAAATTTGTTATCATAGTAATAATCTTAGAAAATTATGCATAATTTAAATATATAAGAATATTATGTAATTTTCCTGACTAGAGCATTGTTAGAAATATAAATAATTAAATATGTCCTTGCATAGTAAAAAGGTTCATCACATTTTGATCTAATTATTACTTTTAAACTTGATAGAACAATAAGTAACAAATTTCAATACAATAAAATCTATTTTTATCTATCTTCAAAACAATTCACTGCTTCTTTCGCTTTCCTATAAAGAAATGATTGAGGCACCTTGTGACAGGTAAATCGTCTGAATCATTTAACCTCTGACCTCAAAATGACCTTGGCCACGCGACCATTTCCCATACTGACTGAGATGCTCGTTATTTGTTATTAACTCAAAAGGTCGTGAGAATGAGAAAATCTATTACTTCTAATCCTTTGCGCGAGATGAATCGAGGTTACAGAATGAGAGATTCTTAATTCATCATTTAACGAAAAGAAAGGGCATTGGGTACTAAGTCATGAAATTGGATGTGTTTTTGGTATTTTTCATTCCGAACATTCGTGGCAAAATCAATATTGAGAAGTGTTGGTAATGCTTCCTCACGATACAGGTTTTCTTTCGGTTCAAAGTTCTTACTCATCGTATAAGTTACGTTTATTTGATTTATACAATATTGCCTGGAGCTGTCAAATAGTTGAAAACTAAAGAGTTTGAAGAGCTTCTAGTTCTTTAAAATAAATTGCTTTGCCTTGAAAGAACTTGTATTTATTTTTTTGTTTTCTTATTAAAGTAAAAAAAAAAACTCATTAACTGTGTTTGTTTCAAAATTTTAATTAGTAAATATCAAAAAATCAAATATAACATCTTCAGTCGCTATTAATAGCAGTGTAACATTATTTATAAAATTTTATTTTTGTTTAAATTCAAAACCCTTTCCTTCTAAATTAAAATAAAAACGATAAAGAAATGGCAAAAATGTGATAAATATTTAAAGAATGTCTCTTACATCTCTTATACAAGGGAAATCTATCTGAATAATTCAAAGCGAGGGCAATGAATTTATTGTGGTCCTAGATTCTCATAAATATTATTATTCAATTTTCTTGGAAAGAAATGCATATTTTTGTGCAATGGAATGAGTCAATGAGTAAGTGAGTGTTTATTAACACTAGAACCACCGTTTGGGTCCTTTTGGCGCTTTTTTAAAATTTTCCGTGCTTTATCTGAACATACAAGCAAGCCCCACAGCGCATATTTTTTGGCATTTTCTAATATGCTTTCAAGCGTTCTGTGACAGTTTTCCATATTTCTATTTTAATTATAAAAATAAAGAATCATATATGTACCTAAAACATCCAAAAGAGGTCATTTTGACCCTCATAAGAAAAATGACTGCTTTTAAATTGAAATTTTGTTCTCGACTTCCCACTTCCCAATCTCTTTCTCTCTATTTTCTTTGCGTGGAAAACTAAGCTACTTCTATCGTGAGGATTAAGGATAGAAAAGAAACTCCTCTTTAGCTTATTTTAGATGATGTATAGTGATGAGGAAGACTACTCATCTCTCCATTGCGTGCACCTTCAGTTAGCAGTGTCACTCTAACTCTCCTAAATCTACACAAATCCAATGGCAATGGTGTGACACAGAATTTTTTGAGAAAAAATAATCTTGTTAGAGCTGAAGTCAAAAGCTGAACACGATGAAGATGTTCGTGCTGCTAATGGGAACTTACGGAATGGGTTATCATGGGAAAAAATGGCAGTGATGCTGCGGAACGTTCTGGCATTGTGATTTTCCCTGTTATTCGCAAATCAGAATGTTGACGTGAACATGAACGTACACAAGGATGACGAAATCACTTACCAAATCTATCTGCTAACGTGAAGTACACGTCAACCACACATCCAATTGCAAGTAGACCAACACCTTTTGCTTTTAATAAGATTTGGACAAATCCTGTTTCGGCCTAGAGTTTGACAGTGAATGAAGCAAAACACTAACAAGCATGTACCGTTGCTGAAGTACGACATCATTTTGGAGATGACAAGTGGCATGTTATCTTTTTCGCCCTGTTACGTGCCTCTAGAGCTCTAGGTCATTCAAAGTTTTATGCAGATTATTTATGGTACAAAAATCGCGACAATCTGTGTTCAAAGAGACGATGGTCCACAACCTTTTCGGTGAAAGTATGCGATATATCACATCTGATGTGTGAAGTAGCTGAATGGAACATCTGGCCACGTGTAAATTTGCTCTAGCTTCTGAAACCTGGTAAATGTGTGTGCTGGTTGAAAATTTGTTATTTGGGCTATAATTCTGAACAAGAAGTAACCATTGATGAACATTTGTTTCCTCGTAAATCAAGATATATATTCATCCAATACGTGAAAAATAAACCGGACCAATTCAAAATCAAGTTTGTGCTAGCAACTGATGTAAAATTTAAACATTTTTTAAACAATTTCCCTTATTTGAGCAAGGATAAAAAGCAGTCAATGAATTTACAACTTAGGTAATTCAATTGTTCGTCCTTTTCCCAACATCTTTGATATTTCTGCACTGAATTCCTGTATAATTTCCCAGAAATCCTCATACACCTTAATTTCAAGTCCAGAATTCATTCTTGTGATCATGAAAGAACTACGAATTAGTGCTTTCAGCAACAGATGCCCCTCTATCCCCCAAATAATTCGAGTGCAAAAACTAAAATGAAATAAACATAATTTCAGTGTTGTAGAGACAAAATAAAGCTTCTAAAAGCTTTGAGAGATTCCAGAATCTAATTTGGGGAAAATGTGTTAACATTTTACGATTTTTTGCTTACGCATTTTGTAGCTACGCCCCTGTGTCATGCGTACATATTTTTTATTTGCGCTAATGTCTAACTATGGAGCATATAGTGTTGACAAATTCATGGTATTTGTATTTACGAGTAAGGATTCAAAATTAACGGATTGAGCCAATAACGTAAAAAAATTTTTCAAGTAGAGAGACTACGATAACATTTTTGTGTTACTGCGTTCTTCCCCTTTTCTAAAAAAAATTTGTCCGAAATCACGTGGTCGGTGGCTTACCACGGTGTCGTATTTTGTAGGCGGATACATTTAGTAATCGGCGATTGAAAGAAATTGTGTTTGTTGAGCAGAGAATGAATATCGAATTCTGTGTTCGCTTGGGAGAGAGTGCTATGGAGACAAATGAATTGTTGAAGCATGTGTACACTATCGCGAACGCAAGTTTTCCAGTGGCATCGACGTTTACTGACGGATACTGACTAAGGATCTTTACATACATAGGATGTGTCAACGCATCGTTCTCCGCATGTTAAATAAAACCAAAAGGCAATTCGAATGGAATTGACGGGAGACTTAATCTCACCTGTTGAGAAAGATCCTTCCCAGATTGGCAGAATTGTTACTGAAAACAAGAAATGGTTTACTTATCACCTGTTTTTCAGCTAAAATGTTGTGTAATAGAATATTTTGCATTTTTTTATTGTTATTTATATTCTGTCACTAGAAAAAGTACACTCAGAAAACATGAAGAAAATGAATTTTAGATACTAAATAAATAAATAATTAAAATCGACACGTTTTTAAAAACCCTTACATATTGTAATTTCAATTCACAATTTGACAGTAAGAAAATCATTTACTTTGATTTGGCTTGAATTTCTTATTCGGGTCAAATTGACCCCAATGGCGGTTTTAGGTAAGTCCAAATCCGGCTACTCTTGTGTTAATGTCACACTAAAAACAATACTAGGGCTATTGGCGACCAACCTCAAAAATTTTAATGACGGTCAAGTGACGAGGAAGATATCTGAACTGGAATACCCTCACCTAACTTCCACACTACACCAACGGGAGGACTTAAAGCCTCGACAGATTAACGTGCCTCAGTCCCTATGTACGGCGGGTCTTCAGTGGTGTCAGAACTTGAATCCGTGACTCGACATCGCCAGCCACGAGTTCGTAATCATGACCACTAGGTTACCATGGTAACGGAAATGGTTAGTAAAAAATGAAATGCAAGTCACATTGAAAGTTATTTTGGTCTTTCTCTTAATTTTCAAAAGGGTCCATGTGGAACAGAGACAACAACAATAAAAAAGGGTTAATAATTATTTGTTCAGATAGTTGCATGCTCTCTTATCTACCATAATAAATCAGTTTAATTTTTCTGAAGAAAATCTAGAAATTTTACCTTGTTATATAAGTAAAAAATTGCACAGATCTTTGAGAGAGATTACAGACGGAACCCCGGAAGCAATTTTTCGGTTATTAGAAACTTTAAAAATAAATCCAACACCAGCAAGGGATCGTTAGCTAAATCCTGCTTGGTGAGCCCAAGGCATTCGAGGGTGGGAGCAAGCGAGGTCGGCTCAGAAGAACAGTTGGTACACATTTCAAAGCTCTTGGATTCTTACAGAACAGTACAGAAAATACAGTACAGTATACTATTTTGTTGTTACTTATATATACAGTATGTTACTTATATGCCACCTGATAGACAGTAATATCAGATCAAGGTCCACGAAATTCATAGCAGTTAGGGGCTAGATATTTACGCCTGTCGTTAGCCTAAGCTTTGAACACCATGCAAGTGACAGCGCGGTTTCACCCCAATTTTGAGGGAGAGCACCTCTGTTCCTCTTCCTCCAACCTCATGAAACCATGCCTTCTAAGGGATTCGAACCCAAGCCCTACGACACTGCAGTCAGCGTCACTAACCACTATACCGGATAAGAGCGGCGTATTGTTTTGTTATGATTTAAGTTGTCCTCTTAATAACTGTACTTGGGTCTAAGGTTTCAAGTATTAAAAGCTGTTAGATATTAAAATGTGTAAAAGTAATAATGTACGTCTTGAGATATGAGGTTAGTTGTGTATGTGTGGATTATTCTATCGTTCATCATAATTGAAGACAGAACTTTGCATAATCTATCTTCCTTCACTTTTAACACCTAATAATTAACAAAACACACTTATTTCATTCTTTCGAGAAATCTGCGGTGTCAATATTGCTTTGACGTCAAAGGAAAACCCATACTTTAACAAATACCTTTTAGGAGACATATAGTGTAGAAATCTCTTTCATGAGATTGTCTTACATAAAAAGTAACGAGGGAAAAAGAAAATAATAAAAGAAAAGGACTTCTCATTTGCTATTCGGAGGATCCATCCATTTCGCAATGGGCTTCTAAGTCCATTGTTCATAATGGGCTTACTACAGGGGAGGCTCTTGGAACAGGAAACGGAAACTAAACGATGATACGATATTCATCTTCGAATGAAAATAACCTGGGGCGTTTTGCTTTTTATCCACGAGTGACGGTCGTACAAGTTGCTCAATACCTGGTGTGTCCGCGTCCAAGGTTAAGAAGATATAAAAATAAAATAAAAATGTACGGGCTTCTTCTTTATTTTCTCGCTTAATTGAACAAGCTGATGACAAACAGTTGCGAAATTTTGGGTGATTTGAATAGCTTTTCATGCTATTTAGTATTTATCATAGGTATGGGTATATGCTGATAGCTTTAAGACATCACAACGTGTATTTGATGGAATCTGAGATCCATAATAAATAAAATTAAAACCATATAATTCAATTCATATAATGTCATTAGGCTTGGTTAAATTGCGATTGCTGTACAGAAAGCTCTATTATAATGCATCTTCTATTAGTCTACTTGTGTATTCATATATTCTGTTTTTGATTATAAAAGCCCATCTATCTTTTTCTGAATGCGCATGTAATTTTCCATATTTTTCAACAGTATAATATTGTCAAATTATCGGCATTTACCAATGCCTCCATTTTGAAAATAATACATTTAAAGAGCTATTGGTAGTATCGCTTAAAAATATATAGGAATTAAAAGTAAAATGTCAAAAAAATTTTGAGCTTGCATTGAGTTTTTGAAGAGAAATATTTGCGTATTTAACAGATAAATTAATTAATTTGTATTGCCGTTGAAATCCGGCGTATGACGCGCACCTATACTTTCAAGCTGCATTTTTTAAATTTTAAAGTATATATTCTCCGTATAACGCTCACCCTTTTTTTTATGATGGAATCTACAATGTAAGTTAGCAATGCTATTATGTTTTAAAGCCAGCTATTCGAGGTATTTCCACGATTTTGAAAAAATAGTATATTTCCAGAAAACAACCTTCTATAAGTTCATAAGGTATAACATTTCTTTTAAATAAACAGTATTCAGATCTTCGTAGAAGTTTTTTTTCTTATTTTTGAAGCTATCATTTTTATATTCGGCGTATAACGCGCACCCGTAAACTTCGATCTTATTTTTTATGTTAAAAGTGCACGTTATACGCCGTATTGTACGGTATATATAATTACTATTCCATAAAATTTTTCAAGATTTTTTCTCATCTCATTTCTTTTTTTTCACTTGAATTGAATAAAAATATAAACTCAGTTTTTGTTCTGAGAAGTGATTTGCATTATGGCATAATACGTCGAGCATCTTATTGTTTCCTTAAGAAAAGCTTTGTTTTTTCGACCCCCCCCCCTTTTATGAGAAAAAGTAATTCGCTGAGGTTTGTGATTAAAAATTTCCTTTATAGTAATTGGAAGAGGGGGGGGGATGTCCGCTGTCCACTTAAGGTCGGACCAACCTCCAACGTACAAATTATACAATTGTTCCTACTCATTGCTCAAATTGTAAAACTGTAATTTACATGCACGAGCATTGTGTAGTTCTGTTTCACCTGAAGGAAAAAGTGAATAATAACATCGCATTGTTCAGCTACTCAAGGGCTTTTGGAGATGGACCACGTAATTTTAATCCACGGTCAAGGGACGTGGACGACACCTGAGCCAGTATTCCCTTCTCCTAACTACCACACCACACTAATGACAGGACATTTGAGCTCTCGACAGATTTAACGTGCATCCCTCCCCTACATGGCGGGTCTTCAGCGGCGCTGGGATCGAACTCAGGACATGTTTTCCACCTCGGTCATTAGGCTACCGCGTTCCCGGAAAAAGTAAAGGAAACAGCAACGGATCTGTATGAGAAGAGTTAAAATTCACACAAGTTGAAAGTCATGTTTACTCTTCAGATAAGTTCTAACATCAGCTTTTCTGTCTATAGAACCGTTTTTTGTTGAAATGATAGCAGCTAATTCATTGCATGACAGTTTATTATATACTTTAGGAAGATCTTTAAGGCTTGTATAAAAACACAGTCTATACTCTTGATCTTGGTTTTTTAGTTTGAATTTCATTCAAAGTTCTACATTTTTCTACATATGAATTTTTATTCATAAGTGGCTGTAAAACTCGCAATACATCGTCATGTTTAACTATTTTTGCACGTTCATGCAAAGTCTTACAATCACATCATAAAAGTAATTATTGTTCTCGTGTGTGTGTGGGATAAAAAAACTTATTACATCATCACGAAAAGCGTTTTTATAACAGAGATAAATATTACATTTTCTTGTTTAATAAGCACGAGAAAAAAAGCTAATTTTTTTGAACATTTTTTTCAGAATTCAAAATAAACATTTGTTACCTAATCAAGATACTACAATAATCAAGAAAGAAACAAGCAATTTTTAAAAATAAATACGAAATGAAAGGAATAGCTTTTCATGATGATCTCATAATCAATGTGCACAATTTATACTTCTACCTGTCTTTGTTTTATATCTGCTATCATAGAATTTTTCCAATACACGCTATCAGGAACACAATCGATTATAGCATGAAAATGTAATGATCAGAAGAAGTGTAAAATATTTAGTTTATAATCAAATGATCACTTTTTTGTTCAAAAACTTTTTAGTTCTTTTTTTAGATTATTTCGCATTATCTTTTCATCGTTACTCTATACACACTTTTTGTTACAAAACAACATAGAAGGACATGATTATGTATGTTACTAGCTACGATATTATGGGAACATTTTTGAATATTGACACGAAAATTCTAAGGGTTACAGCACAAATAAACAAAAGGAGTTTCGTTAACTCGTGCAAATAGTAATTCAACTAGTAACTCAAGTGAACAGAGAGAAATTAATTACAACTCATGTGGAACTCAGTATTTATATACTAAAGGAATAAAATAATCCTCGTGGAACTAAGAAAGAACTAGAAGTTTATGGAACATGTATATATAAACAATGAAAATAAATTATTTTAAATTAAAATATCAGTTTCTGGATTAAGTAATCTCAGCTGAAATTTGTGTCATAGGTATATTCAAAACTGAAGTTGCTTTCTATATCTACTGCTACGGTAACTATTAGTAGAATTCCTCTTAGCGCAGTAATATAACTTATACATATGTTAACAGAAAACGTATTATGGTGTAAAATTTGCTTTTTCTCATTTAATGGAAGTCATAGAATAAAGAAAACATTTTTCTAGCTTGTGTGTGCATGATATTGGTATATAATATTGATAAAAAAATTAACTTGGTGCATAATTTGCTTATAGAAGCCTTTGTAATTTTATTTCTCATAAATATTTTTAAGTGGTATATTAATTTCTGTAATATTTAATAAAATAGTAGTCAATGAATATATGTGTTAACTGAATAATAATTATAATAATTAAGATAATTTTTCTTAATATTCCCATGTATGAAAATAACTTTGAAACTTCGGTGTGTATTTTGATTGGAAAAATATTTCGAATCAAGTTTTTTTTAACAAATACAGAGGACGAAAATTGGATCCATTGTAAGATTTGAAATTTTTTACTTTGATACATTTAGAATTTAAGATTTCAGTATATGGGGGAAGAAATAATTTACGATTGTGAAAACTTATAACCTACAATTTCAATGAGTTAATCAAGGAAGAGTTAAGTAATTGTCTTATCTTTTTTGTTTATATGTATTGCACAGATCCTTATTGGTTATATTCATTAATTGATAGGCAAAAAATTAAATATATATTAGCTGGAGGTAAGCAATTCCAAAATCAAAACAAACAATTTAGTTATAATAAAATGTTAAGAAAGATATTCTGTTTTCCAAAATAATCTTTTCCCCCTTCCTACTGCAAGTAACTATATCTAAAATCAGATGAGTTGCAATGAATTTATAAATTCCTCACAGGGTATTCTGTTTCAACATTTAAACGTAATCGTTCTCTTTCTATAATTCTTTTCGCAATGCTGTAATAAATTTGTTTACACTTAAAGTATAATAGTAAAAATAGGTAGTAAAAGTGTTGAATTTAACTGAAGAGGAGTGCCAAGGACGATCGATTTGCCTAGCCAAACCCCTCTACCTTCCAGCGCTTTCTCGAAAAATTGACTTACGTCAGGCATGTCAAACTCATTTGATATCATTACACATGAACTATTTTATATTAAGTTGAGGGTCGCATGTTTACAATGTTCAAAAACTTAATAAACCTGGATTTTTAGAATGATTATATTCTATATTTATAAAACAATGTAATATATATTATACATACATAATCATTTAATATTTCATTTTATTTTTTAAAATATACATGTTTATATTTTTTTATATAAAAAATAAAATAAAAGTTATAATACGAGATGCAATTTAATGTTACTTTTAGAACATATTTGACATCGTTTTTTTTTTCTCAGAACAAATCATCAAAATTTGGGGGAACATAATGAGTTGATGTAATTTTTAAAAAATGATGATAAATGTTAATCATTTAATCTTGACCTTTCTGAATTTTTGTTAGTTTTCATTAAAGAAAAAAAGTTTCTCACATAAATAAATACTTCTAAACATGGTCATTCATTACACGTGTAATAAGTTGTAACATTTTAAGAAACCGATCTACAGATGAATAAGTACAAAAAATCTAGAATTTCAACTTTCAAATGTTTTTGCTACAGCAGAGAATCACAATAGCTTTCAATTAACTCCATTTGTAAGATTTCATCTACAATTTAAATATCGATAAATAGAGGGGAAGTTAGAAAACGAAAAATTGTAATTCAAAATTTTTAAAATCGAAAAATATTTGATCGAATTTTATTTCTAACAATTTAATTTGGTGAGAATATTCTGTAAATTTTGATTTAAGCGATTTAATCAATAGATTTTGAAAGCTTTCAAAGTTGGAACAAGTTTTCTCTCTTTCTGTTTGTAATAATTTGTCTGTAATAATTTTTGTTTGAAGCGTTATTATATTTTCAAATAGCATTGTAACAAAAGGAGTTCTGCCCTGAAGCTTAAGTTAAATTGACTTGTACACTATCTGGCCAAGGTATCGGGACACCCAGTGGTATGGACTTAGAGCGTCCTGAAGCACATATTAATATGATGTTGGTCCCCCTTTTGCATGGATGACAGCCTGCACACATTTGAGAAGACTTTCCACCAATTTTTGATAGGTAACCATAGGAATTGCCTTCCAGGCGTCCATCACAGCTGAAGTGAGTGCTTGCAGTGAGGAAGGTCGATTTGGCTGTCTAATCTGCGCTCTAATTCGTCCCAAAGGTGTTCTAGGGGATTTAGATAGGGCCTCTGAGAAGGCCAGTCCAGTTTTTGAACACCCATTTCGTCAAACCACTTCTGTGTAAGCCTCGATGTGTGAATGGAGCAGTTATATTGCTGGAAGAGAAATGGGCATTCCCCGAAATATTACCATAGAGTTGGGAGTGCAGCATTGTCCAGAATGACCACATACATCTCAGAGTTCATGTTTCCAATCACAGGAACTAACGGACCTAGGCCAAACCACGAGAAACACCCCCACACCATTATGCTTCCACCACCAAACTTAACAATCGCACAATGCAGTCACTAAAGAAACGTTCACCGGGGGGCATCCGCCAAACCCAGACGCGTCCATCCGACTGCCAGACTGTAAAGCGAGATTCATCACTCCAAAGAACAGTTTTCCACATGTCCACAGTCCAATGACGGTGAGCTCTACACTCATTGCAATCGATGCTTCGCAGTCTGTGGAGTGATGTTTGGCTTGTAAGCGGCTGCACGACTATGGAATCCCAAGTTTTTTAACTCTCGACGGACAGTCCTGCTACTAACACTAATTTCTGATGAACTTTGGAACTCTTGAGAAATTTTCACCAATGAGGACTTGCTGTTTTGTTTCACTACCCTTTTCAGAGTTCTGCGGCTGCGTTCGCCAAGTATTTTTGGCCTACCGGTTCGTTTTTGTGCCGTTTCACTGCCTCGACGTTTCCACTTTACAATAATATCACTCACAGTGGATTTAGGCTTCTGTAGAATGTCCGCAATCTCACGAACTGATTTCCCACAAAGGTGGCATCCTACTATACTGCCACGATCAAACTCACTAAGCTCCTTTGACTTACTCATTGCCTCACAAACTCATAAATACAATCTGACAAACTACTACCAACACTTTTATAGCCTTCAATTACGTATCAAATTGCGTCACTCGCCAGAACCACTTTTTTAAAGGTTGTCCGGATACGTTTGGCCAGATAGTGTAATATCAACTGAGAAAGCCAGGAGCTTTACCCAATGTTCATCTTTTAATTCAGCACATTCATAATTTTTTTTGTTTCCAAGAAAATAATGATTTCATCCAGCAATTTAAAAAAATCATCTTTAGACTTTATAACTCGAAATCCATTGAATTTTCGTATAATATGGTTGACCTCTAAATTCACATTCCATAAATCTTCCAGAAATAAGGCAAATCGACGATACTAATGTCTAAATGGTTGAATATAGTTTACAATTTTGCTGACTATTTTAAAACATGTCCAATATCCAAGTAATGCCCAAGAGCAGTACTTGCTATGGAATAATATGATGAAATTGTTTAGAATTATTATTGCTCTGCTGTTTACTTGCTTCTTTCTGTTTGCTTGCAACTCCTTTAGTAATTCTGGTTATGCTAGGTACACTATCTGTTGCACAATAAACCAACTTTTCCAAGGAACACTTCATCAGAATTTTAAAAAATCCTTCAAAAATATGTATTACACATAATACATGACTCGACTCGACTATAACTCTCGATTAGTTCATCACTTCTGATGGTTACAGAATTTCGACTTAAGCTTACAATTTTAAAAATTTTTTTATTTGTGCTGGACATAATACTGTTTCTTTTTTTGTTCCTTTTTTTCAAATTTAAGCCACCATCGTTTTTAAGCCTCACCCCAAGTTCTCAACAAGTTTTTCAAAAATGAAAAATAGTGTAAAATGGTTTATCGATATCAAATTTTACGAAATTAAAATAAATTTAAAATGAGAACTAATAAGAAGGGAATAATTAGTTATTTTATCAGTATTATAAGCTTTTAATTACATTCATGAACCCATAATTTCTCTAAATACCCCATCCAACAAATTTTCTTCTCTTCGATTCTAAGCCGCACCCGATTTTCAGTAGCATTAACATTAGAAAAAAAGGGTGGCTTAGATTCGAGTAAACACGGTAATTCTTCCACTTTAATTAAGCATTCACTAATAAGTTCTTTTTTAGTAAATGGTTTCGATCTGCTTGCGATTAAAAAAGGGATAATATATAACCAGTTATAATGTCTTCAAAAAAATTGAAAGTGGCCTTGGTAGCCTAGTGGTCAATATAACGGACTCGAGTCATGAGTTCGAGCCTTGTACCGCTGAAGTCCCGCCATGAAGAAGAGGCCGATGCACGTTAAATATGTCGAGACTCAAACGTCTCCCGTTGGTGTGGTGTGGAAGTTAGGAGAGGGGGTGCCAGCTTAGGTATCGTCCTCGCCACTTGACCATGGTCCGCCCCCAAACGCCCTCGAGTAGCTGAACAGTGATGTTAATATTCTCTCTCATTCACTCACTTAACAAATTTAGTGACTGCATATTTTTTTTTATTTTTGAAGAGTTGATTTCAATTTCGGTAACTCGTCTTCACTAAGTTTCGCAACATATTGCTTATAATTTGTTTTCTGATTTGTGTCATAGTGCCTTTTAAAATTATATTTTTTAGCAACTGAATTACAGTTTTTACATATCAGGCACAATATGTTATTCCTGTTTTGGACATCAAAATATTGCAGTTCCCATTTTTTCTTGAAAATTACGATGTTCATCTTCAGTTCCTCTTTTCTTACTCTGTTCTTGAAGTTTGATCAGATTTTTATAAAATAACTTTTTAGTTCAATATGAATAAAAACCAAAATTCACTTTCATTCACAAACGATTGAGTAAACACTGGGTCATCTTGGGGTTTTTTAATTTAAAAAAGTAAATCTTCAACTGTCTCTCATGTCACGCTATTCGCATCTCGCTGATTGGACACTTCAAAGAAATAAAATTCGCACACATGATGAAGCGTAGGGCGATCTATAGCAAATAACATTAATGCATTTAAGAATTTAGTAAAAATTAATTTTTTATAATAAAATTAAATGAAAAAATTTAATAAAATATTAAAAATAGTTTTTTTGAAGGCTATTTCTATAATTAAATAGGATTTTCTTAGAAACAAGAAAAGATAACAGGTTAATATGTTGTAATTTTTTTAAAAAGGTTCACCACAGAAATAAATTTCAAAATAAAAAAGCCCTTAAAGATTGATATTTAAAATTTTGCAAAATTCCTCCACGGGCCGCAACCTGTGTATTGGTGGGTTGCTTGTGGCCCGCGTGTTTGACATGCCTGACTTACGTCATAGATCGTGATGTTATAGATTTCTCCAGTAAAAAAAAAAAAAGAAGTATCCATATAGTCGCCAACAAGGTTCCTAAAAATGCGATGTAGACGAGAAATTTATTATTATTATTATTTTGGGGCTTGTAATAAATTGCAAAATAAAAAAAAATAGTACAACATAATACATTTAAATATCAGTTTTGCGATTTGAGCAATGGGTATGAACTGTTGTATAGTTTATACAATGGGAGTTAGTCCACTTCAGGGCTGATAGAGGATACCCCCTAGTTATATTAAAAATAATACTGTCTGCCTATCTATTCTGTGTATAAGAATATGAAAATAACTCAACTATTTTCTAATCTGTTTGGCAATACATTATGCGCAATTTACACAAATGTGGTTACAATTTCAGAATATTAAATTAGAAGCTATAATCCTCTATTCTTCTAAGTGTATGCATTTTATTTGAATTCCGGGAAAACGCGGGCACGATTGCTTCCATCTAGGAATAGCCTCAAACCATGAAGCCTTAAAGGACCCACGATGAAGTGCGGCTGATTAAATGTGTAGTGGACATTAAATGTGTAGAGGCTCAAAGTGTACACTTTGGCATGATGTAAAAATTTGGAGACTAGAGTAGGTTCTGAGCTGAAGTGTTATCCGCGTCCCTTGACTGGTTCACAATCAAAATGTCCGTTGCCAATAGCTCTTGTGTATCTTAAAAGTGAGATGTTAATGAAAAGTCAAATCAATCAAAGAGCTCTTGTTGGTGTGGTGCTAAGTTCTCAGAAAGTGGAATGCCAGTTCAGGTGTCGTTATCGTCAAAATTATGAGGTTTCCTTTGCTTCGTAGGAGTGAACTTAATAAAGAATCTGAATTTCGAATTGAAAATAAAATAATCAAAATAACTAATAATAGGATATCTAAAAAATATTTTAAACTTATGTATAATTTACGAATCTCACATCTACTGAATTATTTTCGGCATCAATTTGCTGATGCTCACACAAATATTTTTTGGAAGTCTTATATTAATAGAAATTTTCAACTCAATAATATTTTGAACATTTTGTAATAGTTGGATGAGGAATTATATGAATGAAAAAAAAAAGATTTAATCTAAAATTAAAGATGAGTCAAGGATGTAAAGTGATTAATTCTCCGATTACATTTTAATAGTAAGTTCTAGAAAAAAGTATGATGGAGAGTTACCAATATCTTATTCGTTGGATGGTGTTAACTGATGATTTATGTCTAAATGTGTCAGTTTTAACATGCATGTCATAATCTTCGTTGTGCATTTCCTATTCTTTGTTGTAAGATTTCAGCTTCAAGCTGCTTACATCTGCTATTCCATACATATATTTCAGATTAATCTGTTTTATACATAATGTAGCCTATGTTACCAGCAGTTTTGATTTTTAAAAGCTCTAAAGGTTTTCAAAAGTTTCAAGCATCTTCCAATTCTTTCTGCTTGTATTCATAAATATTAAGCAAAAAATACTTCCTGTGTTCTATGCGAGTCCTTATGTCTGCTTTTGTGAGTGAGCCTTTTGTGTAGTTTTACCAACACTTCTGCTTGCATATATCACTTTAAAAAAATTAAAGAAAAACAATCTTTTAACATAGATCAGAGCAGAATAATACACTAATTTTTTCAGTGACTTTACTTTTTTTCAAATTTTACGAATTGTCAAAAGAAAAATAGAACTGAAAGAATGGTTTTAATTTAAAACTTTTAAAAATGACAAAAACTGGAAAACTCTAAAGAACAGTAACATTTTGTTTTGCTGAAAAATTACAAAAAGTTTTTAGTGTTTATTTTAACCAATTCACTGCAAAAAAAGGTTCTTATCTTGAATAATTCCTTCATCTAAAATAAAGGAATTAATAAGCGAATGTCTTACGCTCAAGAAATCCTTAATTGTAAGCTTTTAAATATTAATAAATAAAGCATTAATGCATTTGATACATAAAACTAAGTAGGCATCGATATAGTTTTCTTAATCCGATTTTTACTCTACTATGGTATAACGGTAATAATATCGAATAACTTCACTTTTTTTACGAAATATATTTAAGCAAATCTTTATGAGATGCCAATCAAGTAGGGTTTCTGATTTCCCGGGTTTTTCCCTTCCCGGGAATGTAATTGTCGTTCCCGGAATTCCCGGAAATACATCAAAATTTCAAAAAATTTATAAGCAAGTTACATTTAAATAAAATCAATAAATATATAAAATAAGGACACATATAAATTCCAAAATTAATACTTATTTATATAATGAGCTAAAAATACATAAAATATATAGTATGTTGATTATTCATTTTTAAAATAGGATTTCAGAAAGCATAAACAGTTTATACAAGGGGTGATCAAATGAAAAGGTACGAAACGACATAAAAATGAAACAGTTAAATATTTGCATATTCCGCCAAGGGAGAATGTAGCGAGACATCTCGGGAGGCCATTGGAGACTCTGACTGGGATCGGATCATGCGCGGGTGCCCGCATGCGCAGGAGAGAGCAAAGGCTCTTATAAAAAGCGGCGTCCAAATGATGCGAGCACAGAATGACTCGAGCACAGAAAAAGCATTAACTCCGATGTGTACTGTGAGACACCCCGCTCCTACGCAGGTCCATCAAGAACAAAAGACCGGGGCTGCTCACGGAGGGTGTGGTTCTGCTCCATGATAACGCGCGTCCACACGTCTCCAGAGTCACACAAATGGAACTGGACAAGTTCCAATGGGAGACGTTGGACCCTCCGTCCTACAGTCCGGACATGTCACCCTGCGATTTCCATGTGTTTGGTCCACTGAAGAAACACCTGAAAGGAAAGTGCTTCAACTCGGACGACGTACTCAAGGACACTGTGAAGGACTGGGTCTCGTCACAGCCACAGGAATTCTGGGAACAAGGAATCCTGCGGCTTGTTCATCAGTGGGATCGTTGTGCTCAGGCCTATGGTGTATATTTTGAATAAAGTCTATATTTGTACCCACCGTGTCGTTTCGTACCTTTTCATTTGATCACCCCTTGTACTTTTATCACTCAACCTAGTTCTAAGCTTTGAGTCGAACAATCCGGCAGCAGAAAATGCTCTCTCGGTTTTTCGACTGCATATTTTTTTAAGCCAATTTTTTACTGGCCTTAAGCCTGCTACAATTGTCGTCATAGTTTCAAACTCTACATTGACCATCATTTGTCCTTCTTTAATGTCAATTAATGCTTTTAAAATTACTGATTTTATTTCTAGAAATCTTTCAAGCATTGCCAATAAACCTTCTTTTCACAGCCAAACTCTTCTTTAACATATTTTTGTAAAATATCATTCTTGTGACATGATTTTCCGAATAATTTTAACACGTTTCTAACCTTTTTTTTTAGTTTCATTTATGTTAGTTATAGAATTTTTTTTCTGCATAAGTGATATAAAACAAAGCATCTGTTCTTACACGCTTTCAAATTCTAAATCTAATGCTTTGTCTAACGCTAAATCTAATCTTTGCGATTCCCAGGAAATTCCGGGAACGAAGTATAATTCCCGGGAATAGAAAAAGTACAGAATTCTTATGATTCCCCGGGAAAGAAACCCTACAACCAAGAACTTCGTAATGCAGCGTTTCTCAAACTGTGGGACGGCACCCCCCTAGAGGGGCGTGATAACCCTATATGGGGGGGGGCGATTGTATCGAAAGGACAAAAACAAAATATTATTTAAAAAATTATTAATTTACTGAAATGAAGCAGAACAAAATACATTCTGATATAATAAAAAAATACAGATTTACTCTGCTATAATACACTTATAAATGTATCAATACTGCACAATGTATTTGATAATTAATTTAACAATACTAAGTTAAGAAGAAACCCCATAGACATGTCATACAATTATATACAAATTTTAATAATTATCTTGTCAATTTGTACGGTTTATAATTAAAGTAGTATTATAGCTTTAGCGTCAAAGTATATTATTATTGAATTCAAAACATGTTATTGTATGGGAGGGGGGGGGCATGATGAAAACTATAATCGAAAATTGGGTTTGAAAGTTTGAGAAGCACAGAGTCGTAATGAACTTTATCTGGGTGTTTTATTTATTTATAATGAGTTACCATGAAAACAAAATCGGATAAGATTAAAGGTGATTATAACAGTACATTGAAAGCTTATATAAGTGACTCGGTATGGCTTTCCCAATATCTCTTCTATCCGTATAACATATTTAAAGTAAAAATTAATACTTGAGGGGAAAGATTAAAAGGATTGCAAATATTTCTAAGTTATGTTAATACGTATTTTTAAACACTTTAATAAACCTTTAGTATTAAGGGTTTTCTGTTCTTGTATTTTTCGAAGCTATAATCCTAAAAATTAAAGATAAAAAGAAAATTTTCGTCATGATCTCTGAAATATTTCCGCAAAACCTTTTTTTTTTCACGCCTATCTCTTAATATTTTCACATGATATCTATGAATTTTTTGTATTTTTGCAAACCAAATTGTCAGTCATAAGAAAAAAAAGAAGTTGGGTAGTACGTTGACCCGGAACTATTTTCCTCTTCCGGTGCTTCACCAAAGAAAATGACCGAAAACGCATAAAAATATGATGATGATGACCTTGAAAAGAAGCACGTGCCCAAACGATCTTTTCCATTTCTCGAAATGGGAGGTCATCGGAAAGCGTCTTCAAACTGCCATCAGCTTAAAGGAGGTTTGGTGGATGAGGGAGGGCGTAGGACTATTTTCTTTAACTCTTATGTTACCAGTATCATCATCATATTGGTAAATAGGCGGTTTCGACTATTGGCTGGGGACTTGGCGAGAGTTTTCTGAGCCATTGAAATAGTTGGGTCCGTGAAGCCGTTTATGCTGGCTGCCTTTGGGTCAGACGCAACTTGTAGCTAATGAAAGACCAAGATCTAAATCCAGTCTCTTCCGCCGTCCGAGGTCAGGTTGGGTTGTTGCTGATGTATTGCAATAGTAATTTTCTTTTTTCGGGGGGCAATTATTTGCGCATCACCCACAAGCTATATTTTGATGGTTCTTTACCGTTCTCTAATACTATCATCAAGTGAGAGAGGAGTTTGATAAGAAATACCGCATGTCGTTCAGTTCCACGTCATTTGCTAAGGTGAGCATAAGGAAATAATTTCAATTTTTTTTATTTTTTATTCCCCCATACTAATGGTGAAGAAAAATGAATTGAGAGGAAGTTTGGAGAAAATTGAATTCTTTTCTTTTCTTTTTTTGAGGGGGAAAAAATCACCCTCTCGATTTTCAATCCTGATGTTTTGTTTAGTTTGGTTCGAAGAATATCACGTTACAATTGGATTGAGGACTTTTGGAGTGGGGCAGTCAAATAAAGAAACGACACTTGAAATGCTATCTAATTTTTCGCAATTTAATACGTTGTCGCTTGAAATTTTGAGCATTATTATTATTATTATTATTATTATTTTTTGAAAAAGCTCAAATTATATTAGAGACTAAATCCCAATGCATCACAACTCCAGATTTTTTCTGATACTGAATTATATAAATAATTTTATAGAGAGAAACCGCGTTTTCCTTTCAAAATTATAATAATTAACGGAATTATTTTAGATTTAAATGAAGAAAATTAGCTAGCTGCTTATTTGATGCATACAGAAAGAGCTATATTGCTCTGCAGCAATTTTTTTTAGAAAAATAAATGGAATTTAATAATATTTTTTTTATTTTCCGGGGACTCTACCTGAGTTCTTTCGTTAGAAATCATTAATCATTAATTTTATATAATTACTTAATTTTTTAGCAAAATTTTATTTTTGGATTATTAGATGTTATTTTTGAAAATCTAATATTTATCATTCAAAAACTGATTAGTGGTCGTGGTAGCCTAGTCATTATGGTTGCGGATTTATGGACGGCATGTCATGAGTTCGAGCTCTGGTGCCACTGAAGACATGCCGTGTAGAGAGGCTGATGTTTGTTAAATCTGTCTAGGCTCGAAATCCACACCTTGGAGTGGTGTGGAAGCTCGGAGAGAAGGCTGCTAGATCTGAAGTGTTTTTCTCGTCACTTGACCCTGCTTTAAAATTACGAGACCCATCGTTAATAGCCCCCATGTTGTCTCATAGTGTGACGTTAATAAACATTTCCTCTCTCAAAAAATCATTTTTCCCCCTTTTTATTAAAAATATTTTTTTATTTATCTTATTGAAATCAATGGTAACAGCAGTAATGTATTTTTTTTCTTTTCAAATTTGCAAAAATACTTTTAATTGATTAACTTTTTGCCATAATGCAAAAACAAAACAAAACTAAAATTCTAATTAAGCAAACATTAGAGTTCTTCAATGACAATTGAGAAAGCGAAAGCAATTGAAAAGAACAAACTAGCATTAACGCACAAAATAAGAAAAAGAAAAAAATCGTGGAAATTTTTTCCATGTGCTCAGAATCTGAATGAGCTTACATAAGCTCACATAATAGAAGATAGGTGTATTGCTACGGATAATTGAGACATTTTAAATATACAAAACAATTTTATGCAAAGCATGACTAAAAAAGACAAGATATTTTAGTATCGAGATCGACCCCGCTCTCAAACCGTTCCAGCTAAAACGCTACATTGTTAATAAAAAAGCGGATACAATATATTCGCCTTGCGAACGGAAGCTGATTTTTATTAAACGAGCGTAGAACTAAGTGATAACCATCCGATGACAAGTGAAAGTATTTAAAAATGAAAGAAATAGACTGAATAGAAAAAAATATATATAAAAAATAAAGAGCAAAAAAATATAAATAAATAAATGCAATACATAATGGAAACATTTTTTATGTGCTTGGAATCCGAATGAACTTGTAGCAACATCACCTTCACTTGGAAGAAGTGAGCGAAACAGGTAAAAAAGAAATAATAAAATAAACAAGTATATAAAATAAAGCGAGATGAAATAATAATAAATAAATAAAGGAGGAGAGGTAGTGTGATGCTGTTGTGAGAAGGTGGAGATTCTTCAACGGGGGTTCTGGTTTTTTGTGAGTCAAAGGGCTGGCGACGTGAGGGCACTGCATAAACCGCCTTTCTCAGTTTTCCACCCACTTTGATTGACGTGGGAAATGTGCGAAGGATGCGTGAACGAAGGTACTGTGTGTTGAGGTTTCCAATGCATTCATCAGACCTGTTTTGCATGAAGGAAAGATAATGAAAATTGGAATCATCAAGCAAGGTTAATCGCTTATAAAAGGCGCCATCTTTGGCGCTCTTTTTTAGAGATGCTTTTAAAGTAACAATAGTTGCATTTCTCATTAAAAAATTACGTGATTTACGGGGCCTGTGTGAGAAAAGAATGGATATCGCTGGTGGGTTTTATGGTAGAGTCAAAGTTCATTCGGTGATTATCCATTTGATTCACTTTTACGCTCACTTTATAACGTTATGAAAAAAATATTTATACGTATAAAAACATGATATAGCTATTAAAAGTTATTTATTATGATTTTAGAGTTATTAATAATTTTATTATATAAGTAACTTACGACTTTGTAAAAAAGGATTCCAGGCCACTCTAAACAACTAAATTAATTTGATTTAAACTGGAACTAGACTCTTTTTTTGTTATTTTTTTAGGTATTGGTAGCAATATAAGGCAATTAATAAGGAATAAAAAGTAAAAACATCGGAATAATAGAAAGGTAACACCTTTTAGTGGAACAGAAAGTCATAGAATTTTTCAATTACATTTCTTATGCTCTACTATAGTCATAAATTCTCTTAGTACAGTGTTTCTCAAACTGTGGGGTGCACCCCCCTTGGGGGGCGTCATGACCTTACTTGGGGGCAAAGGTGTATCGAAAAGTTGAAAATAAAAGACTATTTTAAAAAATATCAATTTATTGAATGAAGTAAAACAAAATACATATTCTGACATAATAAAAATAAAATACACATTTATAATGATATAATATACTTATAAATGTATCACCACCGCATAATGTATTCGATAATTAATTTATCAATACTAAGTTAAGAACAAGTTTCTAATAATTACTAGAAATTCCCATGGGTTTGTCATATACAAAATTTAATACTTATCTTCATAATTTGTATGATTTATAATTAAAGCCGTATTGCAGCTTTAGCGTCAAAGATCATAATTGAATTCAATACATAGTTATTGTATGGGGATGGGGCCGCGATGAAAATTATGATTGAAAACTGGGTCGCAAGTGTTTAAAGATTGAGAAGCACTGACTTAGAGCGATGAAAAGACACACAACTAGCATTTATATTCCCTCTTTATCAAAACTAAGAAACCGAGTAGAAAATTATCGTTGTATTGGGAAGAATTCCTTTATCTGCATTAAAATTTCAATGGAAAATTTGAATTATAATTATTGATTTTTTTTTATTAATGTCGCACTTTAAAGTTGCATGTGGGCTATCGTGGACAAATCTCGTATTTCTGAACCTCGGTCAATGGACGAGGATAATATTTGTGATGTGTGTGTGTGGCCTCCTTCAAATTTACACATCACACCAACGTGAGGACGTTGAGTCGAAACAAGTATGATTTCCACTATACAACAGATATCGAATGGCAAACAAGGCTCGAACACATAACTAGACGGAAGCAATGCCGGCCACGAAATCTCGACCGTGACCACTCGACTATTGTGGGCACATCCACTCTCACAATCCTTCAATACGTATATTAATTTTATTTTCTCAGTAAAAAGTTGTGACCGCGGAATTCTAGTGGTCAAGATAACGGACTTCTGGTCGGCGTGTCATGAGTTCTAGCCTGTACCACTGAAGACCCACCATGCAGAGGGGGCTGATGCAAGTTAAATATGTCGAAGCTGAAACGTCCTTCCGTTAGTGTGGAGGTTAGGAGAAGGGGTGTCATTTCTGGTGGCATCCTCGTCACTTGACCGTGGTTCAAAATTACCAGATCCATCGCCAAACCTCCCGAGTAGCTGAATGGTGCGGTTTTAAAGTTCACTCACTTAAAAAGAAATTACCAAATTAGTGTTCATATATAAGTAATGAAAACTAAACGTAATTTTTTTAACAAAGGTTACATCGTGTATATAGAAAAACTTTTCATATTTCTGCATTAAAATATAGATGCGAAATCCTTCATGTAATCTTTTTCATATACAACAAAGTATGTTTTTAATTCCGTTTTTTCCCCCCAAGTTATAATCTTCTTCAATAAAGAAATAAACAGGTTCTACTTCCCCTATGAAGGAACTCCTCCGTTGAATATATTAAATAAAGAAAAACATTAACATTCTATTTCGTAGAAGCAGATTATGAAAAAGGTAAAATGTAGTACTTATATAAAGGTAAATGTAGTGTATTTATATATGTAACTTGTTAATATAAAAGTTATGTTAAATGATATGGGATTAATGCGAATTTAAATGTTTAAGTAAAAATAAAAAACCAAGACTTGAAATTTCCATTTTAATTAATCATCAACAGGTGTCGGAAGCATGCTGTTAAGATCTTATTACATACATGTAATTCAATCTATCATCCAATAGAGTATAATGATAACAGTTGCTTAATCCGGCCGTTTTGTAGTTATCTGAATTACTTTCAAAAAGGTAATGTTATATTTGTCGTGATGTACAAAATTAAAAATTCGTGACACTTGGAAAAGGAAGTTTTGAATGTTCTTGATATATGATTGATTATAGGCGGTGTGATTTGTTGCAGTACGGATATGTATCAGAGAAAGAAATAGTATTTCTATAGCTTTTTTAGAATTTTATTACAATAAATATATTTTATTTATAATTAAGAATTAATTATAAGTAAGGTATATCTTATTCTGTACGTGTTCTCTTAGCAATTAATTGGATTACATGAATTCACTAAATTAAACTTGAAAAAAAGAATAAACTGTTCAAGAGAAAATAATGAAAGCATCCTTTATTTATTTATTTATTTATTTTTTTGCTGCTTCTCTTTTGCTTTTCTTTCGTTTTTATACTTTAATACTTCAAGTCTCCCATATCAATGATGGACATTTATTCACTCGAAATGTTTGCCAGTGGAATGTGGCCACGGTATCCAAGTGGTCAAGGTATCGGACTCGTGGCTGGGGTGTCATGAGTTCGAGCCCATTACCACTGAAGACCCGCCGGGTAGAGGAGCGATGCACGTTAAAACTGGCGAGAGCTCAAACGTCCTCCCGTTGTTGTGGTAGTTAGGAGAGGGGTGACTGCTCAGGTGTCGACCTCGTCACTTGACTACGGTTCAAAATTACGAGGTCCGTCACCAAAAACCCTTGTGTAGCTGAACAGTGCGATGTTAATATTCTCTCTCTTTCTTGCCAGTGGTACATCTAGAGAATTACGTTTAATTTAAATAATATTTTATACCACATTTTTTATTAAGAAAATCTTATATATATATATATATAAAGGAGAAAAGCGACTCACTGACTGACTGACTGACTAATCACGATATCTCCGGAACTATTCAACCTATAAATTTGAAATTTGGTAGACATGTTCCTTTCATGCAGTAGAGATCAGCTAAGAACGGATTTTTTGCGAAATTCGAATCTCAAGGGGCGTTACGGAGGGTTAAGGGACATTACAAGTAATTGTTTCCATTTTTAAACTACTCAACGTACAATCTTGGAATTAGGTAAACAGATTCCTTTTATAGAGTAGAGATCCCCTGCAGAATGAGTTCGGTGGAAATTGACCCCTAAGTGGCGTTGCGGGGGCTTAGGGGCCGTTATAGATAATTATTTCCATTTTTAAGCTATGAGACGCAAAGTCTTTATATTTGATAAATACATTCGTTTCATAGAGTAGATATCAGCTACATGATGGGTTTTGGGAAAATGCCCCCCCCCCAGTGGCGTTGCGTGGGATTAAGGGGCGTGATAGATAAATATTTTCGTTTTTAAACTACTTGACCTACCAGCTTGAAAATTGTTAGGCCTGTTTCTTTCATGGAGTAAATATCCGTTACAAAATGGGTTTTGGAGAAATTGACCCCCAAGGGGGTGTTGCGGGGGGAGGGGAAGGGGAGATATAACTAATTATTCCGATTTTTAAACTATAAGACGTACAGTCTTGAAATTTGGTAAGCGGATTCCTCTTATAAGGTAGATATAAGCTACAAAATGGGTTTCGAGAAAATCGAAACCCAAGTGGTGTTGTTGGGCTTAAGGGGCGTTATAGATAATTATTTTCATTTTTAAACTACTGGTCGTATAGTCTTGAAATATGATAATCAAAAGCCTTTCATGGATTAAAGATCCATGTTTTGTGAAAATCGACCCCTAGATGGCGTTGCGGGGACTCAAGGGGCATTATAGATAATTTTTTCCCATTTTTAATTTATTAGACGCACAGTCTTCAAATTTGGTAAGCAGATTCCTTTCATAGAGTACAGTTCCCCTACAAAATGGGTTTTGTAAAAACAGATCCCCAAGTGGCGTTGCGGGGGCTCAAGGGGCGTTAAAGATAATTATCCCCATTTTTAAACTATTAGACGTACAGTCTTGAAATTTGGTAAGCAGATTCCTTTCGTAGAGTAGGAATTTGAAGGAAATCAACTCTTGGGGGAGCAAGAGGTTACTGGGGCGTATTGACAAAAAAAAAGAAAAAAAAAGTCCTTTTTGCGAACTGCAAGGACTATAATAATGGAATTTGGTTTGCATTTTTCTTTTGTTGTATTGAAATCCGCTAAGAAGGGTTATTTTGGAAAACGACTCTCAACGGGATTACGGGAGGGGGGGGGGGGGTAGTAAAAATTTCGTCTTTTTTCCCTGTTAGATTTAGACTTGAAATTTGGCTTGCATGTTCATTTTCCAGAGTAGAGATCCACCGAAAATTGGTTTTGCGGGAATCCACTTGGTTATAGGGTTACGAAAGCGCATACATTATTCTCTACTTCAATTTTAGAGAATTTTAGAAAATACAAATTAGATAAGTTCTGCCCTTTCTTTTTTTATCAAGAGACGACAAGTATATTTTTTAATACAATCGAATTCTTAATGCTAGGACTTAAATATCAACAATTTATCTCTCTATATATAACATAATGAAATACCCAGCGCGCGAGGCGGGTGGGTAACGGCTAGTATATATATATATATATATATATATATATATTAGCGGGAAATTTATTTGTAATTTTCTTTCACCCTGAAAATCAATTAACATAAAGCTAAAATTTCTAAGCCATCTTGTATACAGATTAACACATCGATTTCATATTATAAGACAATAAAGTGTGTTTCCATATAAAAAATATTACAAATCATAACTTAATAAAGATGGCTGGAAACCAGCGGCGTAAAGGAGGGGCTGGGATTCTAGGGGGACTCAAAGCGGGATTGACTCCAAGTACGTATTTAGGCTTGGGGCCCAAAACCTGACTTTGCAGGGGGTCCTAATGTTCTCCGTTACGCCACTGCTGAAAACTTACGTGTTTCAATGTTATGTATTTGAACTGTCGTTAATATGAAATCTAAATCATAATATATTGTATTTATTCATTGTATTATATTCATTTATAAAGTTAAAATGGCAATCTTTTCTCAAAATAGTGTATAAAGTAAATTTTTGTACCTAAATCTTTATATTTCAAGTAAACTTTTTTACAGGTGAAGTATATTATTACAAACACTATGCTTTTTTTTTGTTAATTATGTGAGGCTATACATACATACATTACATCACTCAAGACTTTATATGTATTATTTAAAACATTTCGTAAGGTAAAACCTGAGTTTGGTTTTTCTTCCGAAAATTTTCTCCGTATATAAGACATTTTTTCGAATTTCAAAAATTTTATTGTAATGTACTATTTTTTCATGAAACGTAATGTATTAAGAACGACATTCAAATTAATCTTAGAACAGGGATGTGCGAATAACAGCCTGCCAAAACAGTCAGAAAACCAAATAAACAAAAAATGTTCTTTAGATTCGGGTCAATATAAATTTGTGAGCAAAGTTCTTCTTGCATAAAATTCAACAGAAGTAAATATAAATGCAAGTTGACTGACATTAACTTGCAGACTGTGATGAGAAATTCAACAAGCAGTCTCACTCCTGATTTAAAAAAAAATGTAGAAAAGTGTGATATACATTTGTCTCACTAAACTGATTCTAAAATTAAATGAGTTTGTGTAGCTATAGATTTGAAATTAGTTCAATAAATAAATTGAATAAACTGCCACTATTTTTTTTAACTTATATCCATTTTTCCTCATATTACAATTTATACCTTTTCTGAGATGCAAAATCAATTAATGAATACAATCATTTTAAACAGTTCTTAAATCGCTTCCATGATGCGGCTCTCGAGCCAAAACGATTGCCCTCCCCAGTTTTAAAATATTAAGAAAATTGAATCTTTTTAAAATTTAAGACATTATATTATTAGAACATTCCATGTTCGAAATATTTTATATTTCAATTATTGTACCAATGCAAAAAATTTACATTTATCACTTAATACTTTTTTAATGTTATTAAGATATCCGACTACCCTAAAATTGTAAATTTTGCCAAAAATTGACAATTTTTTAATGACTTTATTTTAAATACCATCTTATTAGCTTTATAAGAACACCAAGTTTATTATTTTCTGTTCATTGGAACAAAAACTACAAGTGTTTTAGTAAAAGCAGATGCCATTACTTTAAGTAAGATGTCATACTTTAAAACGTGTTTTACTCGAAATGTGTTTTTTTTTTGAAAATGTCAAACAAGGACAGCTATTGCCGAAAAAGTTTTGAAAATAATTAACTGAAATTTTTTGTGTATGTTCTGTATAAAGTAGAAGTGTTTTAACCTTTTTATTAACTAGAAGTTTTTTAACCTAGAAGTATTATTTTAAATAATCTCATATAATAAGTAAGATAAAGTGATCTAGTTTTTGTAAAAATTAAAATGTCTCTTCTCCTGAAGGTCACTTAAAAATGAATAACATAGCAACACATCAGAATTGAAAAATTGAAAATTTGTTCATAAAGTTTTGCTACGAAAGGGGTCGTGTTTGTGTTATTTTTTTGTAAATTGTTACCCATTTTTTCCCTTTTAGTAATGATAATTTGTTTTTCTCTTCTTAATTTTAGTACATTTTTCTTGAAATGTACTAAACAAATCTAAAAAAACCACACACAAAAAATCCCCATACCTCCATTTCTTAGAAAAAAAATTGGCAGTTATTGAAACTGCCGATAGAAGTGAAAACTTAGAACTTTTAGTATTAATATTTGGAATTTCATAATGTTTGAATTAAAATTATCAACATCAATCTGGTTTTCACATCTATTGACACTCCGAGCAACAATTAAATGCATATTTATATGGGTTTTTATTATTCAAATATATTACGGGCTGTACAAGATCATGACAAAATATAAATACAATTCAATTGAAATAACAATTAATATACAATCATATTATTTATGGATAGCATTTGTATTTACTTAAATTTCAATGTACTTGATTTTTAACATTATTTTAATTGTTTGCATCATTGTCACATTAATTTCAAGAATACCTAGACTTTTTGTACTTTCAATTATTTCATTTTATTCTAAAAAGGATACAATAGGCTTATGGTAACTAAAGTAAAAAAGGAAAATGTTTGATTCTAATTTATCTAAGTATCGCGTGTAAAAACCACATCGATCCTCGTTTTATATTTGTAGTACTGAGTTTTCGATCATTGAACATATTTAACTTAAGTGTTTCATTTAGAAATTCAATTAGTGGTAGATTTTTATCATCTGCAAAGTTTATATTGAAGTCTCCACTTAAAATCATCGGTACATTACCATATTTTTCGCCAAATCTTTTTTCGAGTATTTCAGAAGCTTCTTCTGTATAAATCATCAAATTTTCGAATAAAAATTGTTGTATCTGTCTCATAGATTTTCCAGGCGAAATATAAACGGCAACCACAAAAACATGTATTGCCCATTCTCGGAATCGCAACGAGCAATGTACAGTATATACACATGGAAAATTTCACTAAATCCATTCAACTTCACTTATAAGATATACACAGCACTATACGTCAGCTGTATAGCTACAGATATACTGCTATAAGCATTTCGATGCCGCGAACGCACGAGATTTCACCCACCCAAAAAGTGTCTGAGGCGAACAAGACACTGCGCATGCGCCAGTCAGAGCATGTCGGTGACGCGAACTCATAAGATTTTCCCCTACCAAAAAGTGCCCAACGCCGCTAAAGAAGTTTTCACTTTAAAAAGTTATCGCAAGTAATCGGGATACCTTAACATAACATTCTGCATTCGGAATTTATTGATCAAAAGAGCTATAACAAGATATATCACTTGATGCACTTGTTATTGTTTATTAAAACAGGTATATTTTAATAAAACTATACTGATCTTTATGATTCAACATCGGAAAGGGAAATGAGTCGGAACCTTAAACAACTTAAAACATTGCGTCACACTTTCTTCGTTCTCCGATACATCATTACGTGAGTCAGCCGTCTAGCTCTACTCCTTCGTATCTGCAAACAACCTGTCTCTTTGTAAAACGTGACCGTTTTTTCTGTTCGATCGCACAGAAGTGTGTATGTGCTTCTCTCCTTGGTAGCTACTGTACCCAAGAAATAATTCCTTTGCCCTCGTACGCGTTGGCACTCCATTCATTTCTGCTTCAATGATCGAATAACTGTGACCTAGTTCACACGCGGAGGCTAATTAGAAAAACGCTGCCTTTCCTTTCTTAATTGGCACTCCTAAAGAAGACGATGATTATGGATAATATTGAGCTTGCATACAAAGAGGGGAGATGTGTGAAAGTTCTCTACACTTTCACTGCTGATGCTTTCTTTGGGAACATATCGAACTGGGCTATCTCGGTTAGCGAGGCGATGTTAAGTAACGCGAAATTGTGTCTTTTGACGCATTGTTCGGATCGAATTGTATTGATGAGAATGATAGGAAATGGGAGGATCTGGGAATATAATGATTTGAGACTCGCATCTTCTTTTAACGACCGATGTTTATTTATATCACCCATTTTTTTCTTTCTTTATAGGTTACTGGAAATAGTTCCCGCCCCCCGTCGTTTATGTCTTAGAGCGAAATAATTTTGGTAGCAGTGACTGTTAAAAGAAATGAAACATTGCTTTATCAACAAACGTTGCACCATTGGCATTCTGTTGGCATTAATTAATAATGCCAACAGAATGCCAATGATGGAGTTCTTAAAGTTCAATAACTCATGAAGAGTTTGACACCTATGCCTATACCTTTTTATCTAAGCATTTTCCCACTATATTGCCGTAGGAAGTTAGATATTCCATAAGATTTAAGGTGACTGCCTACGTTGAAAATGTGGTTTTTCGACCACATAAGGCAATTTTTTTTTATTTCAAAATATTATAGTTGAACATTTTTCTTTCCAAAACAGTTTTTCTTTTTCCTTAACACGAAATAGAAATTAAGTTAGAGTGATTTTAAAAAACATCACTCTCTGCTAAAGGGAACCGGAAGTAGCATTTCGAAACCGGAAGTTGTAGAAAATTGCAATTTTTAACTCAAATTTTACAGTTTCTCTCATTTTTTTAATTTATAAAATATAATTCCGTAATTTTTCTAGCGTTTAAGCCATTACTTTATTATTAGTGTAGTTATTTCTTGCTAAAAATTGGCAACAGACAGTCTGTTTACATTCTAGCTTGTGTTTTTCTTAAGCTATATGTTTGGTCTCTTTTTCTCACAAAAATTGATATTTTACTTTAAAAATTTGCTTAAAAGTTTTTTAAAACATTCTAAATATGGGCCATAATTATAAATCTCACCCAAAAAAAGCGAAAGTTTTCCGGAAATTAATATAGAAACAAACGTTCAAGTATAGATGCTCAAGATACATCTACTGGAAGTAACATTGAAAGAGGAAAACTGCAAGTGCATCAAAGCTTGAAGTTGTGAATGATAATTTCTCAGAAAAAAGTTCTGGGAATTGTAATGAAATATTCGGACATCGAATATTTGATATCACCACTTTGCTTTCTGTTTTTTCAGTACTCTGTTGTCCAATTTGTTTATATGATGAACTCAGTTTGACAGAGGACTCTAGGTATGGAATATGCTCAAACTTTTCCATAAAATGTAAGAACTGTGATTTCTTAAAAGGCTTTACTTCGTCGGAAAAAATCAACAATAGTTTTAATCTGAATACTCTGATTGTTTTTGCCTTAAGAGTTATTGGAAAAGGGTACACTGCTGGAAATAAACTGTTCGGTATGTTGGACTTGCCTTTCCTTTCCAAAAAAGCTTATCGAAATCAAGAATTAAAGATTCAGCAGGCTGCATCTATAGTTTCTATAGAAGCATGAAAAATGCAGCAACTGAGGTAAAAGAATTAAAAAACTCGTCCAAAGAATCATTAAGCTGCTGTGGCGTGTCGATGGATGGGACTTGGCAGAAGCGTGGCTACTCGTCTCACAATGGTTGTGTCAGTTGCATATCCATTGACACAGGAAAGATTTTGGACATTGAAATAATGTCACATTTTTGTAGAACGTGTTCAAAACTGACTAAACTTCCAGGTGCTGCTTCTAATACACATGTTTGTTTCAATCATAAGGGTTCTGCTTCAAGCATGGAGACTGTCGGAGTATATCGCATATTTGAGCGATCAGAGAATCTACGTAAATTACAGTACACGGATTACTATGGTGATGGGGATTCCAAAGCATATGAATCGGTAAAAAATATGTATGCTCCTAATACAGTTAACAAACTAGAATGCATTGGTCACGTGCAGAAAAGGGTTGGGACTCATCTCAGAAAATTAAAAAAGTCGGTGAAAGGATTGGGAGGAAAGGGAAAATTGACGACAATTTGATCGATAAATTGCAAAATTATTACGGAATAGCAATTCGCAGTAATACAAACAATTTAGCAAACATGCAAAGCACAGTTATTGCTGCGTTTTACCACTGCTGTTCCAGTACCGAAAGCCTATGCATGGTCAATGCCCAACTGGAACCGATAGTTGGTGCAAATTTCTAAAAGCAAAGGCACTTGGTAAAATATTCACCGCCAAATCCCCTGGACTTCCACAAATATATTATAAATATTGTGAAACCACAATGCTTAAAACTGTGTGATCAAAAACTTTTAGAAAAGTGTTTGCATGGAATGACTCAGAACGCCAATGAGAGTTTCAATGGTGTTCTGTGGAACATAGTTCCTAAACAAAACTTTCTTGAACTTCAAACTTTACAATTAGGGCATATATAGCAGTTTTACAATTTAATGAAGGTGCTAGTGGCTTATTAAAAGTAATAAATAAGCTGGGATTAAATGTTGGTAGTTATATGGTACGCGTATTAAAATTGTATGACTATCGACGGGTTAACGACGCAAAAAGACATTCACTACCCTTTACAAAATTGAAAAGGAAACAAACACGAGCTCACCGAAAGAAAAAAGGGTTGCGCCAGGAAGAAAAGGAAGGTGTAACATATCATCCTGGTGAATTTTAGAAAATTTTGTAGAGTATGTATACCTTTTTACATTAACATAAAACTTTAAATGAGTTTTTCTCAAAATTATATTTTCGAAAGAAACTTCTTACGAGATGCATGATATTTTAAGAACAAAACAAGATAATGCTTTAAAATTTTGTGTGAATGTTTTTTGTACTATTTTTCATAAAGTGAACCAAAAGTTTTGTTGTAGGTTGAATAGTTTTTCATTTAGTGTAGTTTTTTTTGAAGAAAAATCTTAAAAAATATCAAAATCTTCATAATATAATGTATAATTGCCTGTAATTTTTTTGTATTTTAATATTTCTCTTAGATTTTGGTTCATTTTAAGAAGCACCATAGTATGTATGTTGTGTATAAAGGAAATTAAGATAACTGCATTAGAATTTTGTGTACAGTGTTTCCCGTTTTAGTATAAATTTGGTAAAATTTCCTTCAAAACAACCAATTTTCTAAAAGTACAATATTTATTTTAAAATGTTATGTATTTGCATATTTTTTTATTTTTTTCTTCCAAAAAATACTCAATTTGTTTCAAAAAATTGTTTTTTTTTTTAATTTGGGTCCGAAGGTAGGCAGTCAGCTTAATAGGCAGCAATGTTCAATAGTTAAAAAGACAGTGATAGCAAATGGGGATGGTTGCGAGTCCCTTTACAGACGGCAATCAAGGCAAGTTGTGCACTCGAGTTCGAGCCGCGATCTTTGGACAACAGGACAATGAACTCTTTGTTGAAGGATAGTGAACTTCAAACAATGATAACCAGCTTGCTATCAATTTATAACAGTATTATTACGACCTTGCTATCAATTTATAACAGTATTATTACCACCTTGCTATCAATCAAAAACAGGATTATTACCACCTTGCCAAAGTCGAGGCACGTTAAATATGTTGTACCTCAAAGTTCTCAGGTTGGTGGGAAGCGGCGTACACAGACTACTTCTATGGAAGGAATCATCTATTTAAAAAAAGTAGTCAAAAGCACGGGAAGTAATCTTTATGCTAAAAATCGATAATCTGCTTGCCTATGGTTGAAGTTTGAACCCTCAATCCCCTTTCTTGTGTACGGCACTGTTGATGGGATGTGGATGTGGAGTGTAGAGTGTAAGTTTAGTAATGAACCTCATCACCTGACAATGGTCCAAGCGAATGAGGATGAATTAAGTAGACTCGGGTAGGAAGACGCATCAGAAATGTTCCACAAACTATCGTAAGTTCTTCACGGTGAACCATGGTAGCTGTTATATGTTAACTTTATCAGAAATCTAAAATACTTTCATTTCATAATATGGAAATTATGAGGAGGAGGCGTGTGGGCTTGAACACGTGTCGTGATTTAATTATGACTTAGGATTTCTATGAATTTCGTTGCGAGTACCCTTCGCGCAGCTTTTGAGCAATGTAAAATCAAACCAGTTATCCTATTATTCAGTAGGATTTGCTTTTTTGTAAAAGTAAACTTCGCATTTATAACTAGTTACTTAACTTATGTTCATTTTTATAATGTAATGGCAGTATTACAAATTGTTTTAAAACACATGAGTATAAGCTCGAAAGGAGAAGGGGGTCTTTCTATAATTTTTTTTATGGTAGTGAGAATTTTGGAATTGAAAGCACATTTCCAAATATTTATTCATTTTAAGTGAATTTTTTGTTTGTATGATTCAAATATTTTGTGTTATGGTTCCCTCAGTAATGAAAATTTTCTTCTTTTAACAGAATTAATATCTATTGTGCTGTTGACTAAGATGCTGCAATCTTAAATGAAAAATAGCCATGTAGAGAAATATAAATTTGTTCGTTTTTAGTTAATGTTCCTAAGCTCCAAACATTTTTAAAATGTTAGAATTAAATTTCAATAATATTTCGCCAATACTATTTAAAAACTTTCTGTTGTGAATTGGTTTCGTTAAATTTAGCTCATTTGAGTTAAGCATTAAATTATCCATACGCTGTAGAATCATTTGCTTGGGAAATACTTAAATGTTTATTTCTTTTTTTATTGTTTTAATCATGCAGCTGATTTTTTTTTGTGAGCGCATATCTTTACTTACTTTTGTAGAAAGAAATATCGAATTTTTTTTATAAACCTACGTAATTTCAAAATTATTCTTGGAAATTACCAACGATCTTCAACGAAGGTAAATGAGTGAAAAAAGAGGATTGCCTTTCTCGAGATATGTGTCATTTGTTATTTCAAATACAATGGATGCCTCAAGAAGCATTTCTAGATGGCGCTTCAAAGGTGGAGCCGTAGATAAACGAGTTGAAGGTCAATTTAAACATCCTTGATTTTTTGTTAATGGCATTATTCAAATGCCGGAGAGTACACAGATAATCTCTATGCAATAAATTATTTGATGAATGCAGTTATAGATGTTGTAAAGTAGAAACTGCTGATGTCACGAAAGTATAGAAATAAGTGCACATTTCTTTTAAAAAGTAGTTTATTTTATGAATTAAAAGAGAAAGACAGTTAGTTTTCTTTATCAATTTAAAGGATGTCATATTTACCCTATCTGCAAAATAAGGAATTGTTTTGGAGCTGGTTATATTATGTGTCATAAAATTATATGTGAGTGAATAATTTATATCAATTGCTCGAGTTTGTTACACTGGTGGTAAAAATTACAATAAATCTTTGTTTAGTTTATATTCGTTTATGTAGGGAGAGAAAGGGTTGTATCCTTAAATTTCAATGTGTTTTCTAAATTAAAAGAATCTGCATAAAAATAAATAATTCGTAATTGATTAATGGAATTTAGCAATTTTATATTGAAAGAACTGATTTTTTTAATAAAGAAAGGTAACGAGCAGACATTTTGAAATTATAGCTTTTAAGCTATCTGACAAGCGAAATTAAACTACAGCTGATTTGTATAAATGAAAGATGACCGAGACACAGAATAAATTTTAACAGTAATATATTATATGAACAATTTTATATCCTATTTTTATTATTATTTACACTCAAAATAATACTTTTTACTATACCCTTTATAAAAATAAACCTTAAAATTCTAAAATGTAAAGCGGATGCATAATATTTTATACAATTAAAAGTAAAGGAAAAATAATTAAAACACTATTTTATAAATATTTTATTTTTTAATTATTGGACATTTTTTTTAGGGAAAATAGTGAGAAGTGATGGAGGACTTGTAGAAAGGGACGTTGTGTGTGCCATGTTTTTCGTAGTTATAAAATAGTTCTTTTTATAAATATTTGTTTTTTAAAGTTATTATTATCGTTATGGGCCTCAGCTATAAACGTTTTCCTGATTTATTCATGAATTCTAAAAGATTGATTTTAGAAGAAAATTTAATTTGTGGAATTTTCAGAGGATCAAAAGCAGGGAAAAGGCTGAATTTTAATCTTATGTTTAAATATAAAATATATTAGAACTTAAAAACAGCTATAAACTTTTTAATGATTTATTCATGAATTCCAATAGATCGATTTTAGATGAAAATTTAATTTGCAGAATGTTCAGGGGATTAAATACAGTGAAAAGGCCAAATTTTATACATTCATGTTTAAATATAAAAAAAATTATTAGAACTTAAAAACTCTTGACAAGTTATCTTTAAATGTCTTTGATCTGTGCAGCAATGCTATGAATATTGTGAGCTTCAAACTCTGTGTTTCTTTTTATGTATTTCTTTTTAGCATTTCTTTTGACAAATCAAAATAAATTTTTCAAAATAAAAATAATAAATTAAATCGGTTTTGTCGCCTTTGTTGTTATTATTATTACCATTCTGATGCTTATTATTTAGAGTAGTGGTTCCAGAATTAGCAAATCTTTTCCTCCTTCACGGAACTTAAGCATAATCCCACTAACTGCAAAATTTCCATACGCCCCCTCTACAAATGTAAAATTTGAGATGGAATGCTTAATATCCCCCAGATAGGAGTTTTATAATCGCATTTGGTAACTGTTCCGTATCATTTCGAAAATATATCCTTCTGATTAGAATTTTA
This sequence comes from Trichonephila clavata, assembly GCA_019973975.1. NCBI lineage: Eukaryota > Metazoa > Arthropoda > Arachnida > Araneae > Nephilidae > Trichonephila > Trichonephila clavata. The sequence continues at coordinate 438,915 of BMAO01017081.1, read as the reverse complement.
GTGTCAAAAGGTTTGTTATCATGACAAATTCTTAATCAAATATAAACCCAAAAATATATCGATGAGTGAAAGAAAAATTCTAATTAATCGAGGGCCAGTAATTTATTATGAAAAAGTCGACTTAAAAATATTTTGAAAAGTCATGACAGAAAAGAAATAAATATTTAATTGTGTAGAATATTTATAAGATGAATATTGTATCTTTTCTCCAAACGTTTGAAGTGAACTGGACTCCGACACCCACATTTCCTGTTTTACATCGAGTTTTCTCACGGCATTATTTTTTACCTCAGCAAAAGTCGAAAACCGCCTTCGCATAAATCTAGTGTCGTAATTAACGTGAGCTTTACAATTTATCAAAGGACATTTTTCTCTTTTTACTGATATTGAAAGGTCGTTTAGTTCAGGGTTGCCAAATTTTGTTTCCGACAAACTATCACAGAACAGTTATAATTTCCTGTATAAATGCAAATTTAGGAGGAGCCTCCATAATGAATCAGAGAGAATAATATTTTATATCTATATTTCTTACTTTTTGGTGAAAATATTAATATATTTTGAGATGATTGTATGAAAAATTATTCATTTAATAACAAATATAAAACCTAAAACACGGAATACATGTTTTGCAGCAAATTTTTATTGTAGTAGCTGATGTGTCATTTAAGGCAATTATGTGTCCAGTTTCTTAAATTTCGTGTAATATTGTTCATTATTTATTGAATTATTTCCTAAAAGTATCGTTCTATTCATGTGCTGGGTAAAAGAGCGGGGAGCACGGCTGCGTTTTTTTTGCTGAGCGGAGAGAGAGGTGTTATACAATTTTTCTCTTCGATGTCATTGATGACGTAGTTCCATTGAGTGCGCCATCTCGTGAGAGACTTGAAAATTATTTTTGGAATTCTCAATAATATTTTAAATTTTATATAAATTAGCGGGGTAGTTTTGTGCACATATCCTTAAATTTAAAAACATTCTACTTAAACAAACGTTTTCTCATTTTAAATTCAAAACTAAAAACCAGTGGAAACATGTACAGTAAAAACATTATGGTACATGTGTCAAAATGTAGAACGTATCAAAGAAAAAAAAATAAGTAAATAAATAAATAAAAACAGATTGATTTTCAAACAAAAATAAACAACAAGCTAAAATGTGACGTTTTTCTCTAAATAATTGGAAAACCAGATGTAACATTAGTGTTAGGGTATTTTTCTGTTCTTAAAAAAAATGATTAATTCCTACTGTTTATATGCAAACAAAAATGACATAAGCCTAAAATGTAATTTATTTTGAATAAAAACTCATTGTATTGGTAAAGTGGAATGAAGTTTGTTTCTTTTAAATAATCTTTGCGAGTTTATTATTCTTTTTATAACTATATATTTCAATATGAAGAAATAAATTAAAATTCGTAATAAATCTATATGTTTTTTTTTATTGTACCACCTTGTTTTTAAATGCTGTTTACATTTTATTAACTGGAAGAATCCTAGTAACTACTAAAGCATGGAAAATGTATACAACTCTAAGCAACAACACCAAAAAACAATGAAATAAATTGCCGAGAGAGAGAGAACTAAGCAAATACTACCTTAATGTTCTAAACCTTAATGTAACTACCTTACTTCTTATGTTTTTACTCCTGTTAGCCATTTTCGGTCCTTCTTTCTTACAGATTTTTTTTTTTGAAACTGATCAAGCTCTCTTCTTTACTTGGAACTTTTCATTTACATTTGAAATTCGTTCTTCACGCTTGGATGCAGTTACTTAGAAGATGACACCGGAAGTCAGGAATACTTTTTGATTATAGGATGTATTCTCGAAAGATGGGTAATCTCACCCTCCTTCGCAATAAAACAAATATATAAATTTTTTTTTCTTTAAAGTTGTTTCTTTTTTATATTTTATTTTATTTTCTCCCATAAACTTCAAAGGGGTGGAAAAAATAATTGATGGATATATATATTATAGTTGCGTCTTTTTTTCAGGAAAGGTTTAAGACGCATAATATGGAGTTATAAGAGAGGGAAAAAATAACCTTAAATTTTCTAAATTTTGTTTATATAATTATAATTTTTTAAGAAGAAAATAAATGAAAAGTATGTAAACATATTTTTTTTGCTTATCTCAAAAAATGGATGTTGTGAACAAAACAATAGTTTTTTAAAAAGCTTATGGAGTAATTTGTTTATTTATTTGTTTTTCGTCATCTGATATATATATATATATATATATATATAGCCTTTTTCCTATTATTCAAATTTAAAATACATTATAAAATTTTATTTTTATATAAAATACAATTTTGGTTTTAAAAAATTACGTATATACATTGTGTTAATTACTGACATAGCAGCAGGGGCATAGCTACCGCCGTATCAATGATACGGGGCCCCCAAGCTACAGGGCCCTCAACATGTGTTTCTACAGTCCTACTAACAGACCTCCCATATCTAAAAAAGGGGCTCAAAGGAATTTCGATACAGGGCCCCCTCAGAGCTAGCTATACCAATGCATACCAGTAGCTCTACGGGTAAAATAAGAAAAATTATGAGATATATCAGTTAAACTATGAAAGTTAGAGATGCAAACTGTTTATTCAGTTGAAAAATAGATCAATGATATACGAAAAAGATAAATTAATAGTAATAAAATATAACAAAACAAAATATACTTTAACATTTGTGTCTCTTGATCTTAATCCTATTGGATTTCTTTTGCGAATATTGGATTGTGATTGAATATATTGGATCTGAGGATTCCAAGTATGTGGTAGCAAGAATCACTGTTGCAACAAATCGTATTAATTTCCTAACAAGAATCAATAACAGGCTGTATCAATTCATTGCCTTCTTAAGGGCAACATTATGAGGCGCCATTTCAAACAGCTACTTTGATTTGTATTATTTTTCTGATTGTATAAATGGGTTGCTATCCTTGTTTCAATTTACGTAATATTTGTTTGTAATTCTTTACAAAATAATTCTTTTTTATGGTCGAGTTTAGTCTCACCATATATATATATACAAACAGTTATAAAACCTAAGTATAAGTATAACTAATCAAGATGGTAAGAAATATTAGCCACAGTAGTACAATAGCAAACTCCTGGCCTTAGGAACCAAGATTGCAGGTTTAAACAAACTTTCGCGGCTAGCCAACCAATATATATATATATATATTATATATATACATTCTTTTTCATAAATATTTAAAAAGCTATAAATTTACTGAATTTACGTACTAGCCAATTTTATTTCATTTTGTGATAATATATATATATAGTAGTGGTCATGATCACCGTGACCGGCATGTCATGAGATGCAGCCCTAGTGCCACTGAAGGTCCGTCGTGTAGAGGGGATGATGCACGTTAAATCTTCTGTGACTCAAAGTCATCACGTTGACGTGGTCTGAATGAGGAGAGAGGGCTCAAAATTATGGGGGCCCTCGTGTTGCTTTGTAGATCGACATTAATAAAACATTCTTTCTTTCATTTTAGAAGAAAAATGACGAAAGTATTCTCTTCATTTAAAGCAAATTCAATATTTCAAAAAAAAAATCTGTTATGATGTAGAATCTATTTAAGAATTGTTCTTTATACTTGTAGTTTTTTTAATATACGATAAAGTTTATCCCACTAATATACTTTCGATTAAAAAAACACATCAGTTAATGTTAATTCTTTGGAAATCATGCAACTTTGCAATCATATTTACGAAATGCTATTAATTTGAGTGATAAATATCCACCATACGCTGTAAACCATTGCAGCCAAACCCCTGTGATGTTAATAATCTCCACACAATTTTCAAAACCAATTTCCGAAGCACAAAACAATTTTTCGGGTGTGTCTGATTATAAACAAATCTTCCTGAGTACATTAGCTGAGATTATAAATGCAAACCCAGTCATTTTGAAAATTCTCTAGCCTCCGGTGAAGCAAATTATCTCCAAAACAAATGCACACCTTCCGCCTTCTCACCAGGTGGCGCTGAAAAATATAGAAGAAAAAGAAAGAATTATCTAAGATTTTTCGAGTGTGAACTGGAGGTCGAAATGATTTTTTGATTAGGCGTCTTGTAAACTGAATTGCGCCGAGCATAAGCATTAGCTCTTGCAGATTTCGATGATGGATTTTCGGAAAGGTAACAAATCAACAGAAGAACAATAATAATAAAAGAAGGTTAGAAAGAGTCATTTAATTTCGTATCGCTTTGTCTTCCAACTGATTTTTTTAGTTGTTACGATCTTTCATTTCATTTGATGCTTTCCTTTCTTTTTTGCAATTGATTCACCTTTCGGTGAAAAAATTGTCGTTCTTTTCAAATTAAACTATGTCTTAATAACCATAAATTATCAGTGTAAATAGTGATTAATAGTTACGAAAACTCTGAACTCCCTATTACCAGATGTTTCCTTTTTAATAAAATAAAAAATTCTTTTTTAATACATATATAGTTTGCTAAGAGAAAAATATTTAATTATTCTAAATCTTATAAAATTTTATTATTGTCAAACTTCTTAAGTTTAACATTTCAAAGTTTATTTCTTTAAATCTGTTCAATAGATTTTTTAAAAACCATTAATGTTCTTCAAATTGGTGCACTGCATTTGAATTTTAAGCCTAATTTTGTATTGAGTTAAAAATGCTACATTTTAAAGAAATATAATCTATTTCATGAAATTGTTCACATTCGGATTCTCTGAGTTGTCATTTTAAAATCTTAAGCCAAAAAATGTATAAAAAAATTCATAAAAATATATTTAATTTATACACACATTTCTTTCCATAATAAAAACACTAGCTTTCATGGCCCGGCGTTGCACGGGCTGTTACCGCGGGTATAACTTAATCCCCATGTTAATTTCCTCCTTTTATTCTAACGCCAACACTTTAGTGTAGGTTTGACGCGTACGATGTGAGTGCGTGTCATCGCTTTGTTGCTTAACATTTTCCCTTCTCTTCACAAATTCTCGATCCTAGTACCACTGAAGACCCGCCTGTAGGGCGCGATGCACGTAAAATCTGTCGAGAGCTCAAACGTCCTCCGTTGTGTGGTGTAGTAGTTAGGACATGGAGGTGCCAGCTCAGGTGTCGTCCGCGTCACTTGACCATGGTTCAAAATTACGCGGACCGTCCCAAATGGCCTCGTGTAGCTGAACAGTGGGACGTTAATATTCACTCAATCTTCACAAATTCAGCACTTCCAATATTATTCTTCGAAATTACAAAAACATTCTTATACTATCGTAATAAAAGGGAAATTTCGAATTGAGTTTCCTACGTTATTCAAAAAATAAATTAAAAGTTATGTATTCTAAAAATAATAAGGTTAATATTACGGCGTGACGTTCATAATTGTCGTCCTAAATTAAATTAATTCTTCATAATTCATTTCTTTAAAATGTATTATTAATAAAAGCAATGGAGCAAAATTCCAACAAGAAACTAAAAAAATCATTCATTTAATTTAACCCTAAATCGCACTAAATATTCTGCAATAACATTAAATAAAATTTATTATAGCGAGTGCTAAAAGATTTGCTAGTATATAGTTAAAAATTATTAAATTATATACTTTTTATAATTATTAAAAAATACTAAATAAATAATTAAAATAAAAATTATTACATATTATTAAAATATTATATTCTTAAAAGTATCAAAATGGATTTCCTAAACTGTCTAAATAAGGTTGCGAAATGAATGAAATAAAAATAATAGAATACGTTTAGTTGTCAAATTAATGTTTTATTATCAGTGAATGTACAATTTCCTCCATCTAACTCTTATTCACTACTAAAGGCACTCAAAAACATGTTGTATTTTTGTTTGTCTTCTGCTTTTGAAAATTTTAAAATGTTGGTAACATAATTCAAATGCAACAAAAACCATTAATTATGTCATGTCGCTTAGGCCAAAATAACAATTAAGGGGCAGGAAAAATAGGATCCAATTCAATAAAAGATTAGATTTTTTTTTGCAAGATTGCTCACTATCCTCCCCCTCCCATATGTAATAAATAAATAAGTGATACTTTTTTTTAAATAAAAATTAAACTGTTGAAATTTCTAAATAATAAAAATTCTCTTCGAAATTGTTTCATCACAAGGGTGGGTTTTTGATATATTCAAACATCCTTATATAATGGGAGTATAAATTGAATAATAAATTTTTGATAACAAAAACAGATACTATCTTTACATAAATCCTTCTGACAGTATATTGTTTAGTCGCTTATTTACTTTTTTGTTATTGAAATATTAGTTACTGTCTCCTTTTTATTAGTTAGCTATTATTTTTCACAAATGAATTCTGAATAAATTCTTCAAGGAAATATTTATATTTTACAGAATGTATCATATATTTCATTTTATGTCTTTTATTTTGAAATATTTATAATATAATTAACAAGTATAAATGTTTCAGGATTTATTGACCAAGGAGACCGAGCTCACTTTACTAGGGCTTAGAACTCTGAGCTGGACTTCCGATTTCAAGGAAGTCCGATGAAGGAATTCTGTCCTTCAGGAAAGTTTTATATTGAAATTTTTTTTAACTATAACTACATTACACTAGTTCTTAAACTATTTGCACTATATATTCAATCTTCTGTATTTCGATTTTCTCTATACCGCTAATCAACACACACATTTCCCATCTTTTTCACAATGATCATGTTCAAAGGAATCCCAGTAATCATGTACCAATTTTTTTCATAATATTTTTTATGGACTGTTACTAAAGAAAATTAAAAATGACTGTCATTTTAAAACCAAAAAGGCAATTGCATGCAATTAATATAATCTATCTATAAGTAGGAGAAAAGTTACTCACTCACTCTTTTAACATGAGATTTCCAGAACTATTTGACATATACTACATCTATTTAACATATATTGACTCTCATTTATTCAATCAGTGTCTAGTATATATACCAAAAAGGTGACTTTATTAAATAACGCATAGAAATAACAAAACCTTATATTTGTTTTAATTTGTCATTTTTTTTTGGATATTATTCTTGTTTTTCTAATGTTATAATTCTGATAGTAAAATGTAAGAGAATAAAGTTTGAATTTTTTAAAAAAAATATTAATTTAAATACATTTATTTAGTAACAAAATCAAATAAGTTAAGTTTAAAAATTGTTATTTATATACATAATAGCTGTTTGATAAATCTATACATGCAGTAATAAATTTAAAAAACATGGTTTTTAAAAAAAAAATTAAGGAAACACATCAAAATGAGTAAATATGTCAATTTGCATTTATTGCGTGATTTTTAAGCTATACCTTTTTCCGCAATCGTGTTAAACATAATTTAGATATTGTATTAAAAGTTTTATATATATATATATATATATATATATATATATATATATACCTAGTTTACAAGGTATTAACCATAATAACGCAGTCTGATGTGAAAATTTAGAATCTAATAAAAATTTCAAGGCACATAACGTGAAAGATAAACCATAAATAGGAAAAATTCCTTTAGATGAAAAGTTAAGCTTCAGTTTTCTAATCAACGGCAATAAATTCAAATTTAAATGTCCAAGAAACTTTTTTTAAACAAAAATTGGGTAAAATGCATAATTTAAATATGTGATATATCATCAATTCTGTATATTATAAAGCAAATAATGAAGTGGTTAGGGATTTGAATAGTATAACTGGTATAGTTGAATCTATAATTATTGAACCAACTTGACTTTAAATCACACATGAACTAATTTCACAATCCCATTTCTCATATAGACACATGCGTCACTTTGTGTGAAATAAGGAAATAACAATTTAACTACTGTTTACACATGCAGAATTTCCAGTCTTTTGTGTTCTAGTTATTTATTTTTCTTCCAAAAATGCTAAACTGTAGAAGATACAATCGAACAGTCGTTTCGAATTTGCATCGTGTCCACACACTGTTACACCCTGACAATAAATCTCTTTGCTTCTTTTAAAGTACGCGGAAGAGATTTGAAGGCCAATTCGTATATAATCTGAAATAAAAACCAATAGTTTTTACGAATTGGAAAGAAAAAAGAATGTTCTGGGGAAACCGGAAGAAACTGACGATGGTAACCAGGTTGATCGAGGTTTTTGTGATGACCACCAACGCCTGGTATTCAAGGTCTCAACAAATTTTAATCATCTGTCACAGATCTCAAATGACGCCGTGGCTATAGTAAATCTTAGTATTTAAGCATTTCTATCACGCTAACTAACCTGTAAAATAATAAAAGCTGAATTGCGTAATAAGTCCACGCCCTTGAGTTCGTTAAAATGTAGCTATGTGTGGTATTAAAATAAAACGAGCAAGGGTGTTTACAAGCCTCTGCTTTTTGATAACGATTTTCACCTTTCTGCATAGTTAAAAAAATTGCATTTACAGGTTTGGAGTTTTATCTATTTTTAAGTTATGAGATGGAAAGAAGAGAATGCCACATTTTTTTCAAAGAGAAGATAGACATCTTAAATTTAGAAAAATATTCCTAGGCAACATTCTTTCTCTCTCTTTTTTGTTAAATTGTATAAATAAAGTTTTATAAGCTAAAGTCTTTTCTCATTGAATCGAGTGAGTGTTTATTCACTAAGCAAATGAGTTCAATAAATAATATTAATTAAGCAACAGGAATTCTATGGGGGACGTACCGCGTAATTTTGAACCATGATCAAGTGACGAAGATGACACCTGAATTGGCCCACTCCTTCTCCGAATTTCCACATCACACCAACGGGAGGACATTGAACCTCTACAGATTTAGAGTGCATTTCAGTCCCTCTGCACGGTTGGTCTTCAGTGGCACAAGACACGAACTCATGACATGCCGGTTACATGTCCCTGACCATGACCACAAGGCTGCCGCAGAGCCTGCCATTGAATCGAGCATACAGTTTAAAGTTGTGCACCTGTTGTAATTGTTTTGCATAACTGTTTTACGTCCCGTTATTTAATTAAATGTTTTATAAAATTATGATAGCATCTCATAGAATTATTTTTATGTCCATGAATTAAGACATGCTATTTGCTTGCAGTTTATCATTTTAATTCAGACATGATGCTACTTTTTCTAAGTACCACGATTGAAAGGAAAACAAAGGTATTTGATTTTAAAAATAATATGATATTTGAACAAATACTTTTGGAATTTATTATCTTAAACTGTGCTTCGTCATATAAATGAGGTCTATAAATTGAATTTAAGAGCTTTATAAAAAATAATTGTATAAATTTGAAATTTTGAATCAGTATTGAGATTATATTTGCATTAGTTTTTCTTTTATATATAAATTTGAGGTATAATCACTGAGAACTATGAAGCAAGAAATATTCACAAAAGCTATGTTTTTATATGGATTTCTATATGTAATTGCTCTATATTAAGTCTAAATTTGAACTGTATAAATTTTAAAGATACATTGAAATCTTAAACAAATTAAATCTGTCGTCTTATGTACGAGTTTTTAAAATCATTTAATTGTTTTTAAGTAGTTTAAGACGTTAAAGTGAAAGAAATCAGACTTTTTCGTTTTCATTAAGGGGAAAATGTATAGTGTTTCTTCCATTCAATTTCCATAATTTGAATAATAAATTTAGAGAACCAATTCTTTTAATAAGTATTGGGTTCTCAATCTAAAAGTAATATTTCACAATAATTTAATCCCATAAGACCTCAAAACAGTCGCAAAGTTATTTTTAAGGGGGTCACTTCACGCAATCTTTTCCCTATCTCCGTAATGTTAAAAATGACCAAATTTAAGGAACATTTTTGAAAAATTGACAAGTTGTACAGTTATGAATTTTTTTGTGTAGATTTATTGTATTGTTTTTATTATTTTAATGAGAGCATTTTTCAAAATTTTGATTAGTTTTTTTTAAAAAAATTCATATGTGGAGTAACACGTCAAAATTATTAAAACGATGAAAATTCTTGTACATTTTAATCCATAAAATTTTTTTGAATAATTTTTTTGACAAAATCTCTCATTAAAATATTTATTTGTATAGTGTTAACATATGTGCAAAGTTTCAAAGCTATAAATTAAGTAGATTTTTCAAAAATGTTCCTTTTGTGTTGAAATTTACACTTTTGAGAAATAGTGATTTAAAGTAAAAATTTACTATTAACTAATACGTACCAGAACCACAACTTGGATTTCTGGTATCATATGCAAGATCATCTTCTTATCTACATTTTAATTGTTTGTTTTTAGTTCTAGCTTCTTTGGTTCATTGTAAAACTGTCTATTTTGCTTTCTTAATATGCGCATGATCTACTTCTTCCAACGCTCGACATTTGTAAAATCCAGGGTTTGAATGTTTAATACATCTAAAACTTTTAATTTGGTAATGAAACCTTGATTATATAAAAATGTAGCTTCAAATACTATAGTTTTTAAAGTTCCTAATTGTATAAATACAGTTTTTGGAACTATAAATCAAATACAATTTAAGGTTTCATTGAAATTTTAAGTTTTACCGTGAAAGCACCTAAATAAAAGTTCAAGACTAGAGAAATCTCTAAATACTTTTTTAATGCAATTGCTAATTGCAATAGGTGAGTTGTGTTAAGCTTATATGTGTCACCTTTCAGTATGAACCTATTATATTCACACCACGAATCACCCCCCATGGGGCATAAGCCGTGTCGTATTTTCAAATCTGTGGAGAGTTTATGAAAAAAATATAGCCCAAATAGTTTGCATCATGACTGACAAGTTTTCTGAGTTGCTTCAAATAGCCACACGAAACATAGTATCTTTACAATTTGTCTATTACTGCATCTGTTAATCTATAACGACCTCCTAGAGATTTTTTGTCCACAAGATTTTTGCCTTTAAATTTTGATTTTAATGCCCTGTCATGTCTCCATCCTTTTCTCAACATGACCAACACATTCTAATGTTTTAATGTTGACATCTTTCTAAGGTTAAGATTCTAAAACTGTTTTGTATGCTTTAAAGTCCTCATCACCCAAATATTTTGTCGCAATAAGTAAATCGTAATTTGTGTATCGTAAATTGTGTCGTGCCTCTGAGCAATGGAAAATACAAAGTGCACCTTCAACTTTCATCCCCCTACTACTTCCGAAGTAATCTGCCGAACACTCAATGTTATGTACATTGTCGTTAAAATTACTTGAGTATTTCCTCTATAGTTTTTCGGCATCAACAACTTTCCTAGTGTTCACACTAACTGCTGTAATACCATTCAGAGAAACATGACCCTTTTTTGCCAAATGCCATAGACAAACACCGGTACAATAGGACTTGCATTATTAAATGATATCATTTCGACAGCAGTTATATATATAATACCATAGACTGGCTACTTTCTGTGTCGTGTTATTTAATGCCATGCATGAACTCGTAAAACCACTTTGGTGGACGTGACAATTCATAACTCCACAAAATATTTTCGCAGTTTCTTCTCTTTTCCAATAAAAATAATAGCATATGAAAGCCCAGTGTTTACTTCATATAATTTTGTATCTTTTTTGATTAACTACTGTTTAAGTAAACCTGGTATTAAGAAATGTTTGAATAACATCACAAAAGTCACAACATCACAACAACTTTAGAACCAAACTTTGGATTTGGCGACCAAAATTTATGTGAATACCTTGATTTTTCCATTTTATTTATAATAAATGTGGTTTCAAAGCACAAGAAAACAGTAGAATGTTCATTATTTCAAAAAAAAAACTTTCAAATGAATCTAAAAGGAAACATACTCTTTATTTGACTTACCTAACTTAGCTTTTAAAGTTGAATTATTCATGTATAATTTGAATTCATTATTCTGACTTATGACGCATTTAATTTCTGGAAAGTTTGGGTTTTTGTTCCTTTGTTTCCAAACTTTCGTTTTTTAAACGTTTTATTATTAAACATAAACATGTTAAAAAAGGTTTTGATCGAAACAATGTTTCAAATAGCAGAAATTCGTAAAATATTTGAAGTGGTAAAAAACAACACGTGAGTTACCAGAAAGTAAACAAACAGCTACAATTATTCACTTCACTTCTTTCCTGAACAAGTTACGGATCAAAATAAATCCTTTTAATCAATTTAAAATATTTGATGAGGCTGAAAAGTAGCAAGTGTCTTTTGTTTTGAAATGAAAGGGGCGTGGCAATCAGCTGGTTTTGGGTTTGACGGATGTAAACAAATTTTTTAAAAAAATATTAAAAATACTTCTAATTCAACTAGAACAAAAATTTAAATTGCAGTAGAAAGAGAAAGAGTGGTATTTTATTTTTCAATCAAAATTGAAAAATCGATTTTTGGATCGACTTTTGTGAAGTGACCCCTTAAAAAGTATAAAGTAATCGAATACTGACTCCCGTTCTTGATGCTTGATATTGTTGAACTATTATTTATGTATTGTTTTTAGAATGTTATAGATGCTTTTTTTATTAATGCAACACACGCACACACGCATGCTCACACACGCACCGCCAATAGCCATAACTCTCCTCTAAAGTGCTAGTCTTTTTTTTTTTAAAAATTATAACTTGCCTTTGGTTGGGATGCTGTTTGCTAGACTTTGTTAGTACCCGAATATTTGAATTCATGTGAAAAATTTAAAGTTACAATTTATATCGATGCTATCAAACATCTCTTACTCTAATGGAAGTCTTTTCTTCCGGGTAAGTGTTTCGATAAAAAGGAAATTTACGTATGCACTTTTGAAATAGAAACCTTTCATATTTGCATCTGAATGCGTGTTAGGGATGAAGAATACAATTTTTTTTATGACATGGGTTACACGTAGTTAGAATACTAGTATAAGTAAGTTATAAGAGTGCTTTTCATGATGAATGAAGTAAAATGGAGAAAACGACAGGCATTTCATCATATGAAAAGGGGCTTATTATTGGCGCCTGTTTAGCAGGGGCCTCGATTTTGAAGACAGCAAATCTCATTGGATTCTCAAAAGCAGCCATATCAAAGATTTTCAAAAGAAAGTTGGAAGAGTCCCCAGTCCTTGTCTAGAAGACGTAACTGTGGTGCGAGCATACTTTTCCAAGAGTGTAATCAACGTGTCTCCAACGAATTGTATTGTACTTCAACTGACAAAAAATGGTCAACCGAGGCTCTTCGCAAGAGATTTCAACTCGAAGCATGCGCAGAGAATTGCTGAGGATAGAAATGCATAGTCGGGTGCCTGTGAGAGAAAACCACTCATTTTTGCCCGAAAGTAAAAATTCATTTGCAGTGGTGTCGGGAAAGAAGATATTGGACATCTGATAAAAGTCTGATGAAAATTGATAATTACAAATGAATTACACACAACACCTTATTTTGCACTGATGGGAGGCGTCGAATTTGGCGAGAACCCCACGAAGCCATGAATTCATCTTTCCCAACTCGCACTGTATAAGGATCTGGTGGAAGTATCATGATATGGGGCAGGGAAGTAGTGCCCTAGTATTCCTCGAGGAACAAACAATCAAATTATACCTAGATATACTGGCAGATCAAGTGCACCTTGCAATGTTGCATTTTTAACCTAATGTCTACGGATACTTCATGGACGAACGCCCAACTCTGCATCGTGCTAGAAATGTTCAAAATTGGTTCGCTGAACATCAGTCTGACTGACTTTCAACACTTTCCGTGGACCAGGAGCACTTTCCGTGCGGTTAAGATCCTCCATAGCCAGGATCTTAACCGCATAGAAAATGCGTGCGATATAGTGAAAAAACCCATCCGACAGCACTCTCCTCTCTCATCTGATTTACAAGATGTAAGAGGTTGCATAGTCAATGCATGATATTCTCTTGATGTAAATGCACTCCAGAAGCATGAAGACTCAATGTCTAAATTAATCATAGCAGTTATCCGGGCAAAAAGTCGTCCAATAACATATTGATCTTAGGTTTCTAATTAATTAATCAGTGTGTGTAAACTAATGCTAAGCTAATTCAACTCAGTTAGTATTGCATTATATTAGGACCACATTATCTGTAATTCTCCTAATTTTGAGCTACAGATCAATAAATACTGGTGTCTTATTCTATAAAGTCCCCCACTCATATACAGTCTCAGTGAGTTTATTTTCTAGTAAATAGATTTTTTTATTTACGACTCGTTGATTACGAAATTATAATACCTCTAAATATGGTTTCGGCAATTTAGAAAATGAAATAAGTAAATATTTTCCTTTTTTTTACAAATTTTATGTTACAACTTAAAATAAAAATTCTCGAATTTATGCTCTAAAAGAAAGAAAAGGAAGAAGGTTTGCGATTGTTCTTATCAAATTTTAAAATTTCTATATTATATAATTTCACTTCCTATATTATATAATTTTATCAATATGTATTAAATGTAACAGTTTATAGAAATAAAATTTGTGCTAAATTTCTTAACTGGTTTTTCTTTCCTTCCTTTTATAGTATGAACAAAATTCATAAATAATTTAGTTTTGACTATATTCAAGTTTAAAGGAAAATAAAATGCAAGCTTGTTTAGAAAATATGTAAAATAATTGTGTTTTAGTAAAGCTTATAAATAAAATAGTATAAATAAGAGAGAAAAAAAATAATGCAAATATAAAATCCTTTATAAAATAAAAATGTAAAACCCCACAATTTAAATGAAATAAAATGGAATACAAAACCACATTTAGAGCTTATCGATACAAAACATCTTCACGGGAAAAAGATATATGAACTATTAATACGTAGGATTTATATCATTTTAAAAGAAAATAATTTCCCTATGTTTCAAATCTAATGAATAATAATGAGCTATTAAATTTTTGAAAGTGTCTCATTCTGATCCGATTATAAGAAAGTTCGCTTGGTCGAAAAAAATTATTGAGAAATGTCTCTCGAAGTGCATGTAGAAATTGTATTGAAAATTTGAACTTCATTTTTCTCTTTTGCTACGATAATGAAGAAAACAGTTCTTAAATTTTTTTTTCTAAAATAAAATAACTATTTTAAACAAAAGCACGTTAGGAAAAATCCTATTTTTAATCAAAATTTAATCAAGTTTTTTAAAATGAAATATTTGATTGTTCGCTCTTTTTTGTTCAATTTAGAAACATCAATGTATTAAAATAAGCTATTAGAATGCTATGAACTCTTTACTATTGTTTATCTTTTACGCAATCTAATTTCTTATAAAACAAACAAAAATTAGAGATTACTAGAAAAAAACAAATTTGAATTCAGTTTTGAAAATGTATTTATTACTTTAAAAAATAAGAAGAATGGTTTGAATTCTTATAAATTCTTTTGAACTAAACAGGCATACCTTATTATATCTGTATATCGAAAGGGAGAAAAATTAAATGAAGGGAAAAGAAATTAAAATAAGTGCATTGTTAATGAAATAACTGCGCATTTCACTTTTGACATGACAATTTGTGAACGATGAGAAATTCTTGCGAAATAGTATAAGTATAACCATGTTTTTTATCAATAGAAAAGAGGATGAAGAAACCCCACTAAAATTTCAGAAACTACGCCTAAATTATAAATTAGTTTTAAAAAAAATAGGCACGCACAGAGAAAATTAAAAACAAAAGAAAGAAAGGAAATTTCATGAAACATGGCGTGAAATTCATTCTTGATTAAATCTCAACTGATTGTTTCTTTTTCTTATTTCAACATCAAGCCCGAAAACTATCGGGTGAATGACAGCACAAGTATCTGTTTGACATTCAGGTTTTGTCTTCATTTCATTTGAAAATTATTTTTAAATCTGAATTTTAGAAAGGGGAGGGAGGAATAGACCGATAATGCTCGTTCCTCATGTTCACCTAACCGGAATCCATAGGGTTCCACAGGTGATTTCAATGATAGAATACGTTCTTTGGAAATCTGTTACAAAAGGTGTTTTTCTTACGCAAGTGAAAGTATTCGATATCCCTCTTTAACCCCATTGGGAATACATGATTTTTTTGTTTTGATCTGCTTTCGAGACTAGCGTAGGTAATGAAGCGTGAACTTGTTGCCAGTCTCCAGTTTCAAAAAAAGTAGCGACAATAAAGAACACAGAAACAGTTTTGGGGGCCCTCAGGCTCAGTTTTTTATGGTCAGATCATTTCGTATTGAACGATTTGAATATTAAATATAAAAAAAAAAGAGTTGTCATATTATGATGCACGAAGTAGAAGTAAATTATAGTTTTTGATCCGAAGTTTGACAAATGTATTCCAGTTATTAACTCGGAGGTTCCTCAGAGTCAATTCAGAGTTGGTACGTGCAATGCGATGTATTTCGTATATTCTTTAAAATGGGAAAATATTGATAATACTTTGACAATTATTAATCACGTTTCGATTATTCCACAGGAATATTCTAATTTATTCATTATCTTCAGTTAAACATAAATACATAATGCAAATATTTATTTATCAAACTGTTTTATGCAACGTAAATTTCGTAATGCCAAAATATAAAATTCTAATAAAATTATAAGTGGATTTAATTACTCCATGATTTCTTAAAATTATCGCAAGTTTCATATCTTTCTTTAAAAAGTACTTTGTTAAGTACTTTGTTTTGATACTGGTGACTTCTTATCAATAATTAAAACATTATTAAACTTTCCTAGTTAGTTCAAAATGTGTTACAAAGTTTTAAAAATCAAATCACCATGTTGCACGAAATATAACATGGTGATTGTAGTACATTCTTAAAAATCTATTAAGAATGTTACTACATTTCGGTTTAAATGTTCTTTTTAAAAAAATCTTTTTTGGGGGAAATAAAATTGCCAACATCATAACAAATAGGATTTAAAAATCTGATTTTTTTTAGAACAGCACATTATTTTGGAAAAATAACTAATTATTTTCTATAGATCCGATTTCTTAAACTGCAAAATTATTTTAGGTTTGAAAAAAAAAATTATTAGCGTTTCATCGAAAACTCTACATACAGTAGTACCAAATATCTGTTGTTTTTTACTTTATTTTATTTATTTATATTTATTTACTTATTTTGTTTTTATCTAGATTGAGGCTAGACCAAAACTATCAACAGAACTCATGAAATGCGGGTAACAAGCATTGGTCCGAAAACTTGAAGTTCCCAGGGGAAGAAGACTGATTTGACTCTAGCTCATTTCATAATTTTTAACTATGGACGGACCTCGTTATATTCAGCAATGATCAAGTGACGAGGACGACACTCTCCTCCGACTTCACTCCGAATTTTCACACCACTCGAACAAGAGGTATTTGAGCCTCAACAGATTTAACATGCATCAGCTCATCTACACGGCGGGTCTTCAGTGGCACTTTGACTTGAACTCAAGACACGAGTCCGTGCCCATGACCAGGCTACTACGACCACTAGATTCAACGAGCATCAGTTAATGTACACAGTGGATTTTCAAAGTAATCACGACTCGAGACTGTTGCTGGGATGACACTGGATGTTTGCTTTCAGTATTCATTATAGCTATAATTTGGGGGGGGGGACTTGCAACATCGATAACGAAAAGTATCTACGAAATTCGTTTGAGCAGTTACAATAAACTATAACAGCTCCACCAAAGATCCAGCCACAAATTAAACATATTTTAATTTAAATATAGTATTTACATGTACAAATAATTTTAAAAGGGTATTTGAATTCTGAAATTGAAGATGTAGCTATATAAAAACTCAAAGAATTAATACGCTACAGTATTTTAATAAAAATATTTTTTTCAGTCAATAAAAACTTCAAAGATTTTATTTATTTTTTTCTAATATTGAATGCAAAATTTATCTCTGGTCTATTAAATAGGTGTGTAAATTTTGAATGTGGTGAAAGTAAGCTGTGTACTTTTTATTTATATATCTGTTTAGGCAAACCTAATTGTTATCAAGCCTTTTCTTTCTCTCTCAGAAAAAATTATATCAGACTTATTTTGTTTTCGAAGAATGTCTAATGAATCATCCATCTGTGATCCATTAATTTTCTTTTCTTCTCTTCAACGCACAAGGAAAGTAATTAATCATTTATGCAAATCAAAGCTACCCATTCTAAATGTTCATTCTCATTGATCACATTCCCATCACACCCTTTGCTCGAAGTGCATCAGCTGAACCTCTCTACAGAACACTCAACTTGGGGCATCATTAATTAGCTATTATCCTCCAGTTACCATAAGACAAGGAGAAACTCCGTTAATTTATTCTTAAATCGCCATTCGTTTCTTTCCTTCTTAATTCTTCATTCTACTAAGCATAGCAGATTGATACCATTTAACGAGGTCACTTCTAGGTGTCGAAAGATTCCTTTTTCTTTCTTTTCCCCAACTACTTTCTTCTTTCATTTAGCATATATCTCAAAACAAACTATTGTTTTTTTGCTTTCTTTTTGTTCTTTTTTTCGAATCCAGACATAGACTATCGGCTATTGCTTGGAACTCAAGACACACCTTATCCTTCGGTATCCTTGCCGAGTGGTAGGTTCAAGGCGGGAAAAATGTTGCCAAGGCCTGCTTTGATAAAAAGAGATTATTATTATTATCATTACCGCGACTATTATCTTTCAAGAAGAAGCTGTAGCATTCAGTTCCTGGCCGGGACATGAAAACAACAAGAATATCTTTTTTGCTTGACTCCAAGGACGGGCGATTGTTTCCTGGCAAATCGCACCAAAGGGATTGCGAGATTCCTCAGTAGAATGGGGCATATTGATTGTTCCGTCATGCATGAAAGAGTAGCAACAAGTACTGGGTAACGAGCTTCGGCAATATGAAAAACTAGAAGGTTTCAAACATTTTTTACTAGCCGTCTCACCGACTAATGAATTTTCTCATGTATGGGCGCGGTGTGATGCTGTGGGATGCATAATCCGCTGGGGAACTAACCAGGAAGTAGGACTCACGTCAATGATTGCAAGCGTCAGAGAAGACCAACTAATGGTGGAGCCAAGGCCATCATCTGTAGAATTTCTTGGGGTTAATAGAAGTTATGCTAAATACTTTTCTTTGCTTCACACGGTCTTTAACAGCAGCTAGTTGATGTTTATGGAGCTCTAGATGTATATTAAATAAAGCATGAAAGAGAGAGGACGCTTAACCTCTTTTCTCAAAATGTTTTACAGAATCTCGTGCTAAAAATTTTATTTTTCATTTAGTTTTCTTCAATTAAGAATTTATTATCAAATATATAGAGGAAGTATTCGTATTACTTTCTGTTTTCTTTTTTTTGGGGGTAAATAAATTTTACTTTGTTATTGATATTTTTTGCAAAAGGCACTTTTCTTTTCCCTTTTGCATACTAGTTTTATAAATTTAGTTTTTGCATTTTATTTTCTCTATCTCATGCTAAATTCAAGACACGGTTAGAATATTCATACAACTCTTTTTTCTCAAGTCATGGATTTTTGATATGTTTGTACGCGTGGAAGAATTTTGTTTCAGTTGGTTTCGGTAAAAAAATTGTTCCGTTGATTTATTTTAAATGCTCGATTTAATTTTTTTTATTAATATCGCACATTGAAACAACACGAGAGTTATTGACAGTTGTAATTTTTTTTAAATGCTCCTCTCAGACGCGTAAGTGCTTTTATAACATTTCTGTTTTTAAAACATAAATATGTTTCATCAAATTAGAGAAAATAAATAATTAATTAATTTCTTTGTAATTTTTCAATTTATTAATTTTTGACGGACAATTACAAAAATTTATTAAAGTTATTTGGATTTTTTGGGGGGGGGGGGGGATGAATAATGCTAAATTCATTTGTTATTTCATTACTTTGAGGTATTTTGAAAAGTGCTTATTCTTAAAGCTTTATTCATTCAAATTTTATAAGCATTACTATTTTCCTGTGTGTTTGTTATATCACTGCATTTACATTTTCGTTATTAATTACAAAATTTAAAAATAAAGAAAAAATTCTAATATGTCATTTATTTTGATAGCTTTTACATTTTTTTTAATTCCAAAATTTTCAATATCTATTTTTTTATGGTACTTTTTATGTTTTTTTAAGGGGTCAAGCTATTATTAGCTGAAAATATAAAGATAATAAGTAATCACGGTTCGCAAAATTTATTTTAAAGAAACTAAATTAAAATATTATTATAAATAGTACACGCTTTGTATGATACATTCATAAACATTTCTTAACATTTGCAATGAATAAAACGTCGAAGAAAATTTTCCTGTAAAACTTGTTAGTAATATTAACTTTCTTCAATCAGTGTAAAAAAAGCAACATTTGACTGCAGAAAAAAATATCAGTATTAAAAAAAATGAATTTTTCTTGAAACAAAACCGAATTGTTATGATAATTTTTCCAAGAAAGCTTCATTGGTGGACTCAAAAAACTAGTTTAAATATTAGACGAAGTAGGTATAAAAAACAAGCAAAATAAATAAAAACTTCATTCAAAACTTGATTAAAAACTATGCTTAGAAATAAGAGAGTATTAATCAATGAAAACATTGTAACGAGTATTGTTTAAAGTAAACTTCACGAAAGCAATCCTTCAAAAATGTAAGTGAATTATGATGTTGTAGCTTTGAAAATCTTTAATTAGAGAAATCAAATTTCTCCTTTTTTTAAAAAGTCGAAACATAGGACATGCAAACTTTATTTGTTGAGTTTTATTTATATATATATAAAAATCGGCAGAACTAAAACAAGTAATGTGATATTTATGGTTAAAATGCAAATATTAGTTGTGTGCTGTTAAACAAATACAAATCATCAAAAAACAATAAAACACTGCGAATTTTTCCAATCAAATGGTAAGTATCCTTTTGATTACATAATAGAGGAGGATAAGTAATATGACAAACATTAAGTTGGAATGGATTAAACCATTTCACATCGTGGCTGAAAATTGCAGAACTAGAAAATGAATATCTGTATCATCTTGGCATAGCTGTAAAACTCTTAATGGAAGATTTATTTTCAAATGACAATAGAATATATAGAGATTTCAATCTGACCCAAAAGCATTTGAAAATGCTTTTAGACAGAAGTGATTATTTAAACATTTGAAGTGGCTACTACAACGTCCAAGTGTTAATGTAAAAAGAATTTTCTTTGACAAGCTGCAAATCATACATATAGCTATTAGATAAATTTCAATATTTGAAGAAATGAATTTTTATTTTAACCAGCATTATTGTAGTAATATCACGAAATTTATAAAGTTTCGCATGATCTTGAAATTGTATACATCGAACAGAGAGAAAAATTCATAGATGTCGTTACAGTAGATCTTAAAAATAAAATATTCTTATAATTTTTATTTTAACCTTCTTATTATAGTGTAGACAAATACAAAAAGATTCTTAAAGTTACCCCGATAATTTTAGCATTTAACTTAATATTCTTAGTTAAAAATTATTTTAGTAAAATAATTGTATACTTATCACTATGATACAATTCGACCTGTATTATTATAACTTTCAATCTGTATTTGAAGCTTGAATCTGGCAATAACTTGCTTATTGTTCATTGATTCATCGTGATCTAAGCTTTCTTGAATGTATCTTGAGGAAAGGTACTTTTTATTAAAAAATGGACTTATAACTTTCATCCATTATTTTCAACAGGATTTCGCTGAGTATTATAAATAAAAAGGAGAAGATTGACTATCCACAAAACTGGTTAAACCTCACTTTTATATAAAATTGAAAGCTGTCAAGGTAATTTAAAATAAAAGAAATATTTTTTTTTAAATTTAAATTTTTTGAATTTTTTGAAATATATTTAATGTTGATAATATAGTAGAAAAAGAAACGCGCGCGAGCCTTACAGTAGTCGCATACGATGTGTAACATCTGACATGTTATCGTGGTAAATTCGCAATAGCAACTTAAATCCTGAAAAAAATGAATCGAGTATGATTGGAAATAATTTTCTATTGAATAATTATATCTTTAATGAAAATTTTATTTAATTAACACAAGAAGTAATGCAATTTTTTTTATCAAAAATAATTATTCTTGTTCAATTTGGGGAAGAGCGGTAATGATAACTTATGATAACTAAAATATGACTCACATACTTGTGATTTCAAAGTACCGTTGAAAAATAGCGTTAATAACAGTACCACTGTTAGTTGTCCAGACATTTCGATTTATGTTCATTTCGAGCTTGAGTTCATCATTCAAAAAAGCTATGAGCGGCTCGGCTTCTAGCAAACTGAAGTTAACTTTAAAATCACCACTCAAAATCATGGAAAGCCAGTGATAGTTTTTTTTTTTAAAGAGCAAAACCACCTTCGGTATATGGTAAAAGTAAAAAATGCAGGAAATCTTTAATTTTTTGAACCGTTTGTTTGAATCGGAGAAATGTATACGACCATCGAAATCATTGTTTGTCCATTTTTAAATAAGCATTCTGCCACACAGATGTCCCCAATATCTTGAATAACAATACCCAATCTACTTGTTTGACGATAAGTAATATCCATATGAGGAGCCACAACATGTGAGTTGTTCTGTTTGCGATAAATCGCAACACCAGCTGCTCTGTGGCCCGGTCGTTTAAATTGTACGCAGCAATCGAAGTCAGGTATCGAAACACGTTCGTTATTCTCTTACCACGGCTCTGCCAACATGAGTAACGAGCAATTTTGTGAAATAACGTCGAAATCTGTTTGGTGAGCCCTCAGACTTTGACAATTGAGCGTAAGGATCGCAAGTTTATCCTTGGTGAAGTCTAATAAGACTTGCTGGTATGTGCGGATTTAGAGTCAAGCTCAAACAAAACCGAGGTTTTTGAATTAGAATATTTTGAAATGCTAAATTTAACAATATAAAAGAGGCTGGTGGCTTAATGGCTACTAGAGTTGGACCCCTCGTGGATATATCTTAACAAGATCCAGCTAAAGGACTTAGCTTCTTCTCTGATCCTAAAGTGAGAAAACAAAACAAAATCAAAGATCCCAAGGCCTAGACCGCAGGGGGGGGGAGTGCCTCCGGAATGTAGGAGAAAAAACAGAACTTCACTGCGAGGGTAGCGAAGAGACACCACCAAGCGCGCGGCTTGGTCAAATTAAATAGCGCACGCTTCCCCAACTTCCTGTTACGCATTTCCGTCCTTTTTCACGAAATTGCTTCCACAAATCTCCAGCAATCGAGAGGAAAGGTGTTACACATCAATAATGTTTTTTGTGCTTTTAAGGGAGTGATTTACCCCTTATCATTTACCAAATCATGCATTCATAACATAATTAACATTCTTTAAAAAACATTCTTGAGATATTTATAAATCCAGACTTTCTTTGAATACATTCATTATTAGTGAAAAATAATTTGTCTTCAAAACAATTTTTTTAAGTAAAAGGAAATATATGATGTTACACAATCGAAAAATACTCGAATTTTTAAACATTATTAAAGAATCATTGTAACAGAAGTAATTATTGTCTCCAATTTATAAATCCATTCTTCACAAATTTCGGCGTGAAGAAGGGATTTAAGGTAATTACAGTCCGAAGGTGATATATAGTGTAATAATTCCATCAAATCTTTGTATTTTGGTGTTGCGATTAGATTTTATTTCCTTCGTACATTAATGTTAACTCAATATCATTAAAATTCCTTAATCTCTCAACAAGTGATAGTAAATTCAGAGTTTTGAATAGTGATTCTCTTTTACAGATATTTAATGGAACACTTTATGTTGAAAAGATTTTAAAATTGTTATTTTTCCTTCATATAACTTTTTTCATTAGTTTATGTTAAGAATCGCATCTGTTACATTTATTTTTCTTTGATTAGAAGACACAATAGAACTTTATTTTGAAATGGTTCCTAAAACTCATAAATAGTTGGAGGACCTTGTAAACGCATCCTCCGAAGGAAATAACATAAAATTTGTAAAACGTAACCGTACCATAAGTAAAATAATTTACCGTAAAATTATAAAGTTTTGCGTAAATAGGCAAATTATGAAATTTTCAGGAAACTTTAGAAGAGCAGTGTCAGCACTCAGTAAAATTATTTGTGGTAATATATTTTATTAAAATTGCAAATTTAGGGAAATATTATTTTTAAAAAATATTATTTGATCTAATCTATTAATATTACTCTAATAATAAAACATAAAACTCTCATGTCATAATATTTTACTCCATAATGTACTGTACATTATATTTAAAATTTGATGGGGGTTAATATAATTTTTTTTTAAAAATAAAAAAAATCAATATATTAATTACCTAATTACGTTTTTGCAAAATCTTAATAATTTTTCTTGAAATTTGTTTCAAAATGAAAAAGTTGTGTAGAAATGTAAGCATTAAAATATTAGTTTATTTCTTAAAATCTTAAAAAAATGAACACTTAACGCTTATTATGTGCATTGCATAACTTTACTCATTCAGAAAAATTATCACATTATGAAACTGAAAATTAATTGTGAATGCAAAATAAGTGAAAAAGGACGAGTTTATTTTACTAACTAATTTATTTATTTAATTTAATTTATTTTACTATTTTACTATTCACTTATTTTCCTAGTCAGAATTGATTAATTATATATTAACGTCAAATATTAAAACTATACGTGAGCAATTGGCGACAGACCTCCTAATTTTGAACTTCAACCAAGTGATCAAGACGACACTAGAGCTGTAGCTCTGGTGTCGTCTACTGGTGTCGTCTGTCTGGTGTCGCTGTAGCTCTGGTGTCACCAGAGCTGTAGCTCACTCACCAAACTTATACCCCAAATCAACGTGAGGGCATTAAGCCTGGACAGATGAAATATGCAACAGGCTCTCAACACGGCAAATCTTCAGTGGCACTAGGACTTGACGAAAATAGCGCCGGCTACGAATTTGCGACCATGACCACTTGGCTACAGCGACCATTTCATATTTTCATGAAATAATGAATCTTGGTTGAGTGAGTGTTTATTCCTAAAGTCGTGCTATAAAGCAATACGAGGACTACTCTCGATGGGCCGCGTAATTCCAATCCATGGTCAAGTGGTGAAGACAACACCTGAGTTAGCAACCCCTCTCCGAACTTCCACACCATGCCAAAGGAAGGACTTTTCAATTCAACAGATTTAACGTGCATCAGCCCGTATTCATGGTAGGTCCTCAGTCTCTATGGAACTTAAAAACTCTCTCAAACTCACGATATGCCGGCCACGAGTGATCATGACCACTACTCTACAGCGGCCACTGAATCTAGGTTGAAAAGACAAATAATGTAGTTAAATTTTGGTGCCTTATTATTTGTTATGAATTAATGGAAATTTATTGTAAATAAGCAAAATTATAAATGTTTTTTTTAAAACAATCTCAATACTGTTTTCTAAACTTCCCTTTTCAAGTAACAATTTATTTTTTTCTTAATGTTGTCACTCTGGGAACGTATACCTCTACACCAAATACATACACGATCTCTATTTTTTCCCCTTCCAGACGATAAATTACCAATCAATCCACTGTAAGTTAGAAAGAATGCTCGGAGAAAAATGATGTGAACAGTTATGATATCAGGTGTGCAACTAATTCACCCAGTTCTCATTATTCTCTTAAGGAGACGAACCTAGTTAAGAAGCATGGAAAGACGCCGAAGGCTAAAGCTCCTTTCATTTTTAACAATGGACCAAGGAAAAGGTGGAAGAGGGGAGAAAACAGCACAAATACAACGCACTTAGTTTCATTATGACGAACCACGATGAAGGTTTATTAGTTTGAGAGGAACAATGTAACATTTACTCCTAACATCTTGAGAGTAATGATGGAATTGACAGTGTCTCGAATAATTTTGATTGCATCTTCAAGTCTTAGACGGAAATGGTATCATATAACTTCCTGCTTATTCGTATTTTTAAAAACAAATGAAAAATTAAGAATTTATTTTCAAGCATGTTGCCATTAAGGCGAAAATGTTGATAATTAGGTAAAAGGGATGGAATATTTTCCTACAGAATTCCCGTGAAAGTAAAACGCTAGCAATATTAGTTTTCTTTGAGTGAACTCTATCTGTGTGAAATAAACACAAATCTATTTAAGGTATCCTACTACCCTAAAATTGTAAATTTTTCCAACAACTGAAAAAAAAATTTATGGTTTTATTTTATAAACCATCTTATTAGCTTTATAAAATTACCAAGTTTATTATTTTCCGTTCACTAGAACAAAAACTACAAGTACTTTAGTAAAAGCAGATGCCATTACTTTAAGCAAGATGTCATACGCGTTTTACTCGAAATGGTTTTTTTTTAATGCTCAAACGGGGGCAGCGATTAGTAAATAAGTTTTGAAAATGACTAACTGAAATTTTTTGTGTATATTTTGTGTAATAGTAGAAGTGTTTTAACCTTCAGATTTATCAATCACTGTTTTATTACAAAATTTACAGTCCCTTATGTTAATATAATCATTGTTTTTTAAGCAATTTCATATAATAACGAAGATAAAGTGCTCTAGTTTTTGTAAAAATTAAAATATCTGTTAACCTGAAGGTCGTTTAATAAATGAATAACATAGCAACACACCAGAATTGGAAAATTGATAATTCGTTCATAAACTTTTGGTGCAGAATGGGCCCCGTTTATGTTATTTTTGTAAATATTTACCAATTTTTTCCGATTTTAGTAATAATAATTTATTTTAATCTTCTTAATTTTAGCATATTTTTCTTAAAATGTACTAAAAAATATCTAAAAACCACAAAAAAAATCTCCAGATCTCCATTTTTTTTAAAAAAAGTTTTCGCAAGCAGTCGGATACCTTAATTGTACAATATCTATTCTATTCATACTTTTTTTCTCCATTTTTTGAAAAAATAAGAGGGAAGAGGAATTCATGCTACAGCATGTGGTTGTCGACCTAAAAGGCAAAACTGCTATGCATTCAGACATCTAAGTGAAAAAATGAAAATTTTATGAACTATTCGGAAATTTAGATTCTGATATTGACTTTGAAGGATTTATGTGACTTTTTTACATCTTTTAGTATAAAAGTTCCCTTTTAAACTCTACAACATTTAAAAAATTTATATCATCTGCGCACACTAACAAAAAATGTACAAAACGCGCATTTTTCTTAAATTATGTTTTTCCCTAGATCACGGATCCGTAAATGAGTTGACTCTCTTTTTTCTAAAGTTGAAATGTTTCAAAAATTATCGGCATATACACGGAAATATATAATAATTTCCTATGTAAGAACATTTGCAATTTTAAAGAAAGAAAAATCTGATGCGAAAAAAATGAATAGTAAAAGATACAAAAATTTTCAACACATTTAAAGATTGAAGTTTTTATTGAAAAGCCTTTCTTTTGCTTTCAGTAATTTAGTAGAAGGAATTTATACGAAATAATAATTAGTTAACAATCGTTAACCAATTATATAAAGTCATCCAGATAATATAAATTTGTAATCTACAACATCACACACACTAATTATGAATTTTCCCTTTCATTAATATAAAAAATGCACTTAAAAAGTCGTCAGCAATTAATTAATTTTAATTAATTTATTTATTATTAAATTATTGTCTCAAGTTTCTAAAGCATTTTTTAAAAAATAAGAGAGAAAATATAGATTCACTTGATTTATTTACGGTTACGTATTCTGTGATGAAATACGAATTGATTTAGAAGGGAACACACAGGCCTAAATTTTTAATGTATATATATATATATATATTATGGATTTAATTATGTTAAGTTAATTGTATATTTTGCACATACTTATAACAACAAATGTGTAAAATTATTAATGATAAAAACATATGTGGAAAGTGAGGAATAATTTACACACACACACATATATTTAATGACAAATATTAACTACCATGAAGGAAATTAAATGTAAAATTCTCTAATTAGCATGAATAATTATGAAAGTGAAATTGATCGAAATGGTCTATGTCATATAGACCGTAAAATGACTATTATCTATAGGGTTCTCCAATAATAATGACTAATAACAATGAATTGGGAAGGAAGAACATGGAATATGTTTCCCCTTCCGGATAATTAATGATGCTGTTCACGTATTTCTCAATGAACGCACTGAAACACGTTCAGATTCATTATGAGAAACTGTAATGAAGGTTTTTTCAGTTTGGTGAGAAACAATGTTATAAAATTGTATAAAAATTAATAAAAACTGTAAGGACTTGCACATTTATTTGTTGTTTCTGAATCATAAATAAAATAAAAATTTAAAATGAAGATGCAATTTTAATACATAAATTATTTTTGAACGGGTTTAGAATGTCATGAATGTACAAAGAATACATGATTGTTTCACAAAGTTTAGTGAATTGAAAACAACGAGTCACTCTAAGAAATCATTTTTTTATTAAATGTACGTATAGAATTTGCAATTTAGGTACCAAATATAATTTAAATACATTAAAGAAATATCGAGTGTCCGAAAAGTATGGCTTCACTTTCAAATTTTAATTATAAATAAAAAAGATACTTATGAATTTTTAAGTTCCATAAAGAAAATATCAAAATATTTTCTATAATGTTTTGTTGCACGATTTCACTATACGCACCATCAGTCGCGAGCAACAACACATCGAGTATATTCCCCTATAACATCTTCTCAACTTCTGCTACAGTAGACAAATTTTGTTTTTGACACCTTCACTACTGGACAAGCCCCGCCCTCTCTATCATATACTACTTAACTAGTTTTTGAGCAGGCAATGAGAGACAATTTCCGCACATCCCAAGCTCCAACCAAAGAGTGACCACTCTCAGCTCTCTCTCCCATGCACCCAAAATTTCTTCACCAAGATGAAATTTTTCGAATGATTGGCTCGGCCAATCAAGAACCTCAATCTCCCAGCATAAAAAAAGCACGCAATGGACTTCAGATCTATCTCCAGCTATGAAATTGAGGGCCGCAAGCAGCCCATATGCCAAGTTGTAGCCCACCGAAGGCACCATAATACACTACCTATCGTCATAAAACTTTAATACCACTTATAAAGTGTTGATCTCGAAGGAGGACTTCGTTTATAGGTAGTCCGAAACCTACGCTGTGCGTGTGTTGCAGATTTAAATTCGATAAACCATGCGACAATTTGAGCTTGTTCTTGCAAAGAAGCCATTTTGAAACAAGATTGTAGCAAAACGTGGGAGTTGCATTATCTAGTTTGCATTTCATTAAGACGACATAGTACCGAAAAAATCATCAAACTATCGGAAAATTTTTATTGGCTTATATGATACCTCGAATCTTTATAAACATGTCTGAAAAATTTCAAAGCTTTACTTGTATTTTTTACTAAGTTATGGAACAATTTTTGATGCTGGACAGCAGACTGAACAAAACTGCCACGCACACTTTTCGTATCATCTGCTAGAAAAGTGCCTGATAAAAAAATGAATTAATTATTCTTTTTACCGCGGGCAAATGAGATTAACATATGTAGAATTACATATGCAGTCATAAATTATTTCAAGAAAGAATTGTGTGATTCATGCAAAAATTCTAGTTTATGTATTGTTTATTGAAGAGCAAATAGATTTGGTCAAGATTTAAAAGTTGTGCGTGCTTTTTATGATATTATTATGAATGAAATTAATACTTCAAAAGGGATTCTCCCACAGCACAATACTAAATCTCATTTTGTAACTCAGATAATTGAAAATATAATTCGCAAGAATAGCAAAACTCTCCCATTTTTATATATTTGTTTTTGGTGATATACCCATGTGTATGCAATTTAACACAATTTTTATTAAAATATTTTAAGATATTTGTTTACACAAATGCACAGATGAAATTCTTCGGTTTTGATATATTTTACCTATAAATTGTTATTTGATTTTGCTTTCATTCGTGTACAATATTTAACATGCCAAGGCTTTTAAAATCATGAAAATAAAAAAATAAAGGCATAAACATATCTTTTCTACATGTTTTGCATTACTTAAGTTGTAAAATTGAACACACACATGTGGAGTTAGCTCTGAGATGTGTGTATTTATTTTCTTATGATTATTATGGAAAAGTTTTATGAAATGTATTGATCTTTCATTTGTTTGTTTCTATCTAATCATTATGCCCGTATACTGTTTAATTGTTCCACTTTTTTTGGAATTTCTTATGGTAAGCAGTTTTAAATAAGCTAATTAACATTTCATAAAAGTTTCAGACTATTCAATGGAAATTTGAAAACTTCAAACTGATATTTCTCCATGTTGAATTTTTGATCATATACTATCATTCAAAACCCTAAAGCTTTCTTTGATAATTGCAGTAGGGATTTGAAGTTTTTTATAAATGTTCTAAAATGTATATTTTGTGAAACTGTGCATGGAATTAGCTCTAAGATGTGCAGTAATTTTTTTTTAAAAAATTTCAAAATCAAAATTGTTATTTTTTTGAGAATTTTTGTATGTTTCACAACGAAAAAACTAATATAAAATTCATGGGTAGCAGCATAAAAAAACCATGCACAGTTTCATGAAGTATGTTATAAGGTACTTTGAAAAAATTTTGGAAGAAAATATGCATATATTTAAAAAAGCCTTAGAAATTTAAGAAATGTTAAAAAAAATCTTTAAAAAATTTAAATGTTAGAAACATTTTGAGACAAATTTGAAATTTTTTATATAGAATTATTACTTAATAATGACCTTTATTCAATACACTTAAAACCAAATTTCAAAAATTAAAATAAAAAAATTGTAAAGATGGTACTCATTTGCCTTTGACAGAACAAAAACCGTATGCAAAAATCTTTGTTTTGAAAGTGTAGCCATACTTTTCTGAGACCCTATATATAATTTTAATAATTCGTGTATTTATTTTTACAATGTATGTTATAAAAAGAATAAAACTATAATTTTAACAATTTTAAATGACTTAGTGAGAAATGCTTCCTTGACAGAAGAAAGAGAAGAGAGAGAAATACTCTTTTTTTATAATGTCTGCTCAATATGCTTTATATGTGCCAATGATAATTTTTTCACCAATGCAAATCTTAATATATTCGTTCAATTATATGCATTCATAAGAGTAGCGAGTTTCGAAATTCATTCGCAGTACAAGGACAAATAAATGAAAAGTTTAAGTCTTAGAATCACATTATCCGTACATAAATTGCAGATTCACGAAGTGATAATAACGAAACCAGTTGATAAATTTCGAAATCAATTTGAGTAGAATATAAGTTTTTTATATATAGCTTCGAAAATTTGAGTTTATTTAGAGTATTCCAAAACGGAACTAAAAAAAAGCAAACTAAATAACCAATACAATTAAGAGTAATAGATACCAATATTTTAATAAGACAAGCACCTTAAAATTCAAAAAAAAAATTATCAATTTGGAGTATTAGTAATCAAAAACACTCTAAAAGGAGAATTCCATAAACCAATTCATTTATCCATACGTGTGTGCTTCATATGTTCTTTCTATTAATACTCCGTACTTTAGAATTACTGAAAGATAGATACATTAGAATTCTGCTATATTTCTTGCAAATGCAATAGATATCAGTTGGGAGCTCGCATTTGTATATCATAAGCTCTGCTATATGAATCACTCTTAATAGTAGAAGAGAGTCGAGTATTATGAAATAGCATTTACATTTCTAAAAATAACTTCGCTGGTTTTTGATAAAAATCTCTAAAATTATAATGGATGTATACTATAAACGACTGTAAGGAATTATCACTTGTCAAAAAGAATAATATTTATTTTGTTGTTATAAAAAGTTTATTTTCTTAAAAATATGATAAATGGAGGGGGAAATGGAATAGTCGAGTAATATGGAATGGTTAAAACCATCGGAAAACTACTTAAGATCTCTTAAATCTAGGGTTTGCAATCCCGTGTCATATTTGCAATCCCGGGATTACATTATCCCAATCCCGGGCCTGGTCCCGGGATTAGGATTGAGCTATTTATTAAAAATACTTACATATTAGCATAGTTGAAATTACATAATAAAATTGAAAATATAGTTAAAAATTGATTTAATATTATTTTAATGAAACAAATAAAAAAATTAATTCATAATAAAAACAATTAAAAATAGTACATAATGAAATTTTAAAAAAAAGCATTTCTTCATTTTTTGTTTTTCTGTAAATCTAGCTTATAAAAACACAGCTCCTCCAGCGTTTCATCGTAGGAACGGCTTCTTATTTTTGTTACATGTTGTCATGCCGAGGAAAATGAACGTTCGGTTCAGGTATGGTTCATTCGAGGAATGTTCAGGTAGTCACAAAGTCTCCCTCCATTTTCAAACTGCCCTGCCGAAGAAAATGCACGTTCGGATTCTTTACTAGTAGGTATTATCGTCATTAAATAGGAGTATGTTCTTTTCAGGTAGTCACCACGTCCATTTCATTTTGAATTTTTGATGACAGTGTCTCAAATCTAATAGACTGCATGGATGCATATACCTCTTTGATAACTTTATTTAGTTCTTCTGCTACACTTAATGGTTTTTGTATATAAATTGACCCAGTTATTGAATCAGAATATGAATCAATTTCAAATGTTACCTCATTTGAAATTGAAGATCCAGTTGCATGAGCTGTTAGTAATGCAATGGGATTTGAAATGTCCCAAGTCTTCCAAGAAGGTTCGCTATTAACTAACGGCATTTAATTGAAGAAGGAACTGTGACAAAATCTATTCTTGAGATGTTGCTTATATTATTGTGTAAACTTGCAGTGAGCCACCTAGATCTATGCGATATTCTCCCATACGAGAAATGAGAGATGTGCATGTATGTTTTTTTTTTACCTATAGCACACTTATAATTGCACAAAAAAATTCTACTTACATATTTCAAAAAAATATATATATAATTTTATAATTTTTTGAAGTATTAAATTCTTAGAAAATTCGTGTGAGAAAATTTTTTTTATATATATAATTCAGACAAAAATTAAATCCCGGGATTTCGGGATTGGAAAAAAACCCGTGATCTCGGGGTTTCGGAAGTCCGGGATCCCGGAGCTGAAAATCCTACTAGATATCTTCCAAAAATTCTAATTGACTCTGTCCAAGTTAACTGCCACAGGACATCCTGAAGATGGGAGAAATGTCCTTTTCTGACAACACTGTGATGGAACAGAAGAAAATAAATAGAAACAAACATCAAGTTTCTCGGTTTAATATACACCTGGCCTCGAACCCTTGTGCCCAATACGTAAGAAACTAATATTAAACGTATACAGTTCAAAAGGAAATAAGATAATAATAATGTAATGAGATTCACAATACTTTAAAAATTTCAAAATGAATTCAGACAAAACAAATCCTGATTGAATATTTAATCCTGAATCCTGAGATTAGAAAAAGCCACCGGGATCCTGGGCTGCAAACCTACCTAAATCGTGTAGTTATTTTTAAGAATACAAAATATTTTTATTTTGAGTTTATTGACAAACAAAATATAGTATTTCCAAGTCTAGTACATTCACAGCATGAAAACAATCCTTCGTTGATCTTTGGAGGAGGTTTTGTAGATATCAGCATCTTGTTTCTCCGGTTCTTAATTGACGGCATGAGTCTGTCATAGATGATCCGTGAAATAACGTATTACTAAGCACAATGGAGCCATCTCTGAGTCTCAGTTTGGTCTGATTTCAAAAGCGTCTTGAATGTTCTTTTCCAGCCCCTTTGTCCTTTCTTTTAGTTTATCCTCTAAATATCTCTTTACATGGATATTCATGGTTAAAGATACAGCTTTCTGCCTGTTTATGCTTTGTTTCATCCCAATGAGAGAAGGGGATTCAACTTATAAAATATACTTAATTTAAATGAGGCTATATTACTGGTTTACAATTAAGAGAACTATTGTCGCTATCAATATTATACTCTCCAAACCTATTCAGTTTTATTTTCTTATTCGGTATATTTTTACGGGTCTTGTAGAATACCACTTTTATTTCAGGTCATGGAATACGAGGGGTCTCCATAATACCTGACACGCTCATCTCGTAAAATGAGCCCTAAACTGAAAACACAAGCTAAAACACTACAGTATCACAAATCACATTATCGCATCATGTTCCAATACGCCGCCCAAATATTCTTTGATTTCTGGTTAGATTTCGGGAACAAAAACAGTAAAAATTAATTATTAAATAAATAATTAGTATTAATTAAATTATTAATAAATACATTCATAATTAAATTTTACTTACTACATACATAGGATTATAAGCAATTGGAAAAATTAAATGCTCTATGGGGCCAGCCTGGGACTTCTTTGTGTACAATTCACTGGTGGCTGCTGATCTGAAAATTCATCGTCTTGTAGCTCTTTCCAAAATTTATGAAATAATTTATTGAAATTTTAACTCTAAAATATTCACGAGGAGACTTGAGGTAATTTTGGAAATAAGATATAATCATTTTGATTACCCTAAAAAGAAGGATTTTAACTTTTTAAATTTATTGGAAATCACATTTGGTCTTAATTGGATTATGATATTAAATACAAATAATATTTTAAAGAAAGAACTGTCAGGAGAAAATTATATTTATAATTAGAAATTCAAGATGGCTAAGAGTATTTTACGAATTTTGTGTAACTTAATGCCAAAATAGTAAATAATTTATGCTTGGATGTTTCACATGTACACATTACTTTCTGCTGCATTTATTTTAGAAAATTGTACTATTCAAAGCATGTCCTAATGATTATAATTGGGTTTCAATGAAAACTTGGCGAAATGTTGTTGATACAACCAACTTAGCATTATTTGGGGCGAATCTGGCTATCAAAAATTACCGTTTCTGGAAATTACTGAGAAATCTATTAACATCATCTATATGAATTTGATGTTAACAGATTTTCATCCACAATATCACGCCATAGGAAATTGATTTTTCGGAGAGTTGGAAGCAACCGCGAAGACTATTAATAGCAGTCACTTGCGGAAACTGAGTCAGTATTACTTTGGCTGTTGAGAAGGACGAGAAGTTGTTTGTGGATAATCTTTACCATTACGTACCTGTGTTTTTAGACACTGATAGTTGTGTCTGAGTGCTGTAGAAGGCGTGAAATTCTTGTAGGATTTATTGTACGAATTTTAATGCTATATCCTGTATTTTAAGGATTGTTTCCGTACAATAAATTTTCATCGAACTGTTTTGTTTTTTGAGATTGATAGATAAAACTATGGATCCTGACTACGTAAAATATATAACTAGTATGCCATTTAATATAGCAAGGCTTTACACATATAAGCAGTGATCCATTCAAGCTGATGGTAATTAGAATCACCACTATGACAAGAACTCGTAACTGTGATTCCAAGCAGACATTTGAGATCGAGTGGCAAAATAAAAGCAGTGGTGATGTTTCCGCTGTTTTAGTTAACTGATGGATACTTACGACCAAATAATTGCTAACTGTATTAATTATACCATCAAGTTAGCAATCTGAAATCCTTATGTGTCGTATGGACTGCATTATAACCTCTATGTTTGGTGCACACTGTTTTTATTACGAAGAATCTTGAAATGTAAGAGTGCAATATTCTATGTTTCAAAGTCGTTTATTCGAATTATTATCCCAGACTTTTATAAAGTAGTGTACTTCAGAAGTAACTCTTAAGTTCATAAAGTATGTTATTCTTATTCAGAAATATATTTGATTTGT
Organism: Trichonephila clavata; assembly: GCA_019973975.1. NCBI lineage: Eukaryota > Metazoa > Arthropoda > Arachnida > Araneae > Nephilidae > Trichonephila > Trichonephila clavata. The sequence goes on along the minus strand of BMAO01017081.1, from coordinate 403,348 downwards.
TTAGAAGTCTAATTTTTACATCTTTTTATTTTAAAGCCTTGCCTATACCCGGCATAACGTAACCCTTGCCAATTGATCCATTTTGAGGTAAGTACGCTGCTATATGCTAGATTTGCATGGAATGTTTAAAATATTATGTGCTCTCTTCGTTTTAACCCAGAATGAGGTATGAACCTCACTCCAGCATTGTTTGATACCTAAATTTTAACTTTGATGAAATTTTCGTTAACCTCTGTATTTCAAATAATTTTGGTTCTTATGTATTATACCACATCTGACTGATTCCACCAAACAAAGTGACGCCAACTCAAAAGATATAATGCTGCCATTGTACTTATTAGACAGTGGAACTTTTAAAAATTGAAGTTTTTAGTTAGTGTTGTGTATATTAAATAGTTTTCCTTAGCCTTTTTACGATTGATTTGTATTATACTTATATGATATATGCTAAAAGCTTGTCGCAACATTTAAGTACTGTATTTACTGAATTTGAATTTTTAAAACTAAAATCAGCCAGGCTGCTAATTTATTTTACTTGTTTATTCACAGCAAATCTCCTGGCAGGATGCTTATATCATATAAATTGTGTAATGATTTATAGAGTTGATAGTAAAAATTTAAAGGAAAACTTATTTTATTCTTTTCTTTAAAAAGCTTGTTTAAAAAGTTTTACTTTTAATCTATTTTACTTTTAGTTATCTCTGACAGGCTTCAGCCTGTTCAATCATTCAACGTTGGTTCGCCATCATTGGTTTAGCTTTGAATAAGTTCGCAAAAGGTTATTAGATCGAAAACATAATCTTTATTAAACTGTGGCCTTTTAAGCAATATTTGCAATCTCGTGCGGATCTGGGTAATATTTGAACTACAACGAAAAAGGTTTCGTGAGTAGGTGATTATCTTCATAAATGATGCAGTTATTCACGTTTAATTAAAATTTTGACTATTTTTGAAAAACTTTGGTACCATATTATTTATTTCAATATTTTAAAGGTAAGTGTATATATTTCAACATCTTCTGGAAGAAAATCTAGTTATTTATTATAAACTCAAAAGGCATTGAAGATTTGTATTAACTAATAAATGATTAAAATTCAAAACGTTGTAACTAAAAAGAAAGTTTTATGAACTAATGATAATTTTTATTGACATTGAAATTATCTTCTAGCTGTACACTTATTTTTAATTGCTCAGTCATCTTTAGAAACTTGATTTTGAAAAATAATTAACCATCAGCTATTTTATGCAGTCAGACCTCCAGGTATAATGAACCTCTATTTTGGGAATTTCTATTTTAAGAACTTTTCTGGAACCAAGCATATATTACTCTTTCTTCGTAAAATAACTCCAAATTAAACGAAATTTTCTGAAGATCTGATTTTTCTCCATTTTAAAATATCAAGTCATTTTGCAAATTATTCTCTTGCTATTAATATTTTATGGATATCAATAACCTTGAAAACTAGTTTCGGCAATGTGTCTGAACCCATCTAAAGAAACAAAATTGCTGTAATCTTCAAATAAAACTTAAATAAAATTAACAGATTCATCTGTAATTAAACTTAATGGGGATTGCCATGTCGTAGTGTGTTTAATTAATGGATAAAATGAGGTATATTTAAATTCATTGCAGGCTTAAAATTATGTGGACCATTTAAAAATTCATTCATTTTAATATAAAATTATTTTTAATTGAAAATATACTTACTTCTGATAATAGTTTCTTTCTATTGTTTTCCTAGTGGATTCCTTTTGATGGGTAAGATATAAAAATGATCTTTCCTGATTCTGTAATTATTTTTGTCTATTTCAGATTAAAGTTAGATAATTTTTAAAGAATTTCACAATACTCCATCTCAATTTAATCCCAGTGTTGGAGTAAGCATGAATGTAATATCACTTGAAAATAGCTTTATTTTTGTTTTGATTTAAACTGTTGTAAATAAATTTGTAAAAATCAATACATTGTAGAAATTAGATTATTTTATGTTGTAGAAAATGTAATTATTTTTAGACAAAGACTAGACATGAAATACGAAAATGCAACGTTATGAAATTCCAGTTTGGTTGAAAACCGATTTTCGATCTTTATCAATACAATAATATAATTACAATAATGACATAGTCAGTTGGCGCCCAAAACTATAATGTTTTAATATCTTTGAATTGCAATATTGGAATATAAATGTCAAACACGTACTATCATCCAAATCAACGTGCAAACAGAAAATTTAGCCCATGTGGTAAGATATCATTTAAAATCTGATAAAGATTCCACCCTGAACAAATTTACATACATACATACATATTACATTACAGTGTAATAAAAGCTCAGAAAATAAAGCGGAAATGATTCTTCATCATTGGCCTAATTCAAGACATACCTTTGATTTGAAGAAATTGAGGGCAGCATAGTGGGTGGCAGTACCTTTCTGAATATGCTAAACTTATTTCTGATAACTACATCTATCTAATAATATTGTAATTTCACAGATACAAAACATGGAAGCCTAAGATAACTAAATCAAATTGTGTAAGAATGTAACATACAGAAAATAGCTTAGTATAATTTATTACAATTTATTAAACGAGAAAATATAATGGCTTTGGGCATTTTCATTACATAAAATTTATTAGCTTAAGCATTATTTGCTCAAATCGAAACCATTTCTTTCATTCATTACAATATTCCAAAACTCTTATAATTTATCTTTTTCAAGTCAAACAATGGATTAAAAATCTGATTTCTACAGTTTCTATTTAGGTTTTTATTATAAAAGGAAGAAGAGAAGAACTCGTCTGTGAAAGCATCAATGCTTTATCGGCAACCACTTTCCCTAGATATTTACAAAACTTTATTATAATATTGATTTTAAATGAATCAACGCTTCATAGAAATTGTAACACTTTTTCTCTGAGCTAGTTGCTTCAAATAGCAAGATGGCCACACAAAGTATTCAAAATCCTCCGCGCCTTGATCGAAAATCTACACTAAAACCACAGTCTCAAATTACAGCTCATGCGCGATGACAAAAAAGGTCATTGTATCGTTATTGATGAATCTTCTAGTTTAATCCGTTGAATGAAATGCATCGAAAGTGAAGAACAAAACAGTATTCTCTCCATTAAAAAGAATTATTTTTAGAAATGTTCTTCACTAGATCTTTTCTATCGTTCTGGTAAATCTGGAAGTGACAGTTTGATATTTTTCAGATAAGCAAATGCAAATAATCTGAATCTGTTACAAAGAAAAGAAACTGGAGAACATCACACTACACAAATGAAAAAGGATTTTTGATGATTCCATCTATGATTGAAATTTTTGCTAAATCGAAGAATTAAATTATATTTACATTATCTTTTCTAAAAGTAAAGCTTTGTCCATTTCTTTGATATATTTGTGATAAATATTGAAAATCATTGAAGTCCTTTAAAATTTAGAGCTGTTATTTTTATCGTTGACACTTTTTGAGAAGTATTGCTCCTTCAATAAATATGTTTAAATAACTACCCAATCAAATTGAATTTAAGATAACTGAAAATAATTCGGGCCTCTAATTATAAAAGGTTCATATTTTAGTTTTTTTGTTTTACTCGAGTTACTGACGAGTATACTTTCATTAATTAAATTGTTTGAATACTTAAGTGTTTCAATTTTCATTCTTAGTATATAATCTACGTCTCTGTATTCTAAATGACAAATAGAAATTATTAATTCGCTTTTTCTGTAATAATGCCCTGAACCATTGTGGGCTGTGTAGCCCATTGGTCTAGGTATCGGATCGGGTACAAGATGCCATGAAGTTCCTGAGCCGCAGACCACTAAAGACCCGCTGTATAGGGAGCTGCACGCTTAATCTGGCTGAGACTTCAAACGTCTCCTGTTGGTTTGGTGGAGGTAGTTAGAAGGTAAGTAGCTCATGTGTTTCCTCGTGCCACTGACCAGGTTCAAAATTACGATGTCCATCACAAAGCCCTGCGTACTGAACAGTGCGACGTTAATATTCACTCATCTGAACGAATTGTTTGACTAGAGAGAAATATATATATATCTTATATTTAGCATAATACATATCTACTTTTCAAATTAATCATTTGCAAGATCTTACCACTTTATATAGAAAATAATTAGATATCTAAACACCTTAAATTACTCTGCTTACATCACTAATTTTAATTTGATATCACTAAAGCAAAGAATTTGTGCTTATTTATTTATTTTTGCTAAAGAAAAAAACTGTTTTAATTATTTTTCATTTTGATGAAATTTTTTTAAAATCAGAACAACTTAAATGTATTATATTAGGACCAGGCTAATAATAGATTACAATAACTTATTAAAAGGTTGTACGCTCTTCTGCTTGTTTTACAAATTAAAATAGTTAGAACTTGAAATATCAGGGTTTGTGAAAAGTTTCATTACAAATATTAAAATTTTACTGCTTAAAGTTTATTCTAATCAATTATTAATTTTTATAAATTTTAATACTTTTTTGGATTATTTTTAAAGCAACAACTTTTTTTCATTTATAATATTAGTTCTAGTAGGAAGTTTAAAATTTACACAGCTTCTTTGTAAGCATGGGAAATTTCCTACTATTGCTAAAGAATCGACCTTAGTAAAAAATTCTACTGTGCTATTTTTAGAATGATGTTTGTATACTTGATATAACAATTAAAAACCTTAGTAAGTTTTGAAGATAAATGCACACATTATAATCGAAATGAGCCAAATAGTTCACTGTCTCTTATTCTGTAATGTTGTTATTTTACATGCATCATCATGCATAAGATAGCTTTTAAATGACATAAGAAATGAATATTATTTGAACCAAACTATTCATTTGCATATCTCTTCCATCTGTTGAATACGTAGTGAAAAATCTTGCTAAGAAATTTCTTTTAGTCAAATTCCGATTAACCATTTTAGATTTTATGTAGCTCGTGTGCTACTTTAATAACTTGCTCTGACCAGGACTGAACCTTGAATGGCTGCAACCTACCCCAGCAGTTAAGATACTCTTTATAAACATAAAGGCCTTAATAAGGTTAATAGAGCCTTGGGGCAGGAATAGAATAGTTTCATTTAGTTCATTGAGCTTCAGTGTTTTCACATCTGGATTTTTGCGAAGAATAAAATAACTTACGTTATATTCTTTTATTATATCAGTTTTCTATCAAACTTAAATATTCATTAACCAAACGATTCTTTTGTAAATAAATATTGACACATAAATTAATTCTTTGGAAGAAATTAAGAAAAAAGTTCGACAATTTTTAGAAAAAATAATAAAAAGCAACAGATTTTTTGATGAATGTCAAATTTTAAAGAAAATAGTTTAGTCCATATTAAATATGGAGGAGACAGGATGTGTAGACTTAAAGTCTTAATATTAGGCTTGAGTCATTCGAAATAAAATATTTTATCACAACATACATATATTCTATTATCTATAATACAAACTTTAATATTGATAATATTTATATGGCAAAAATTTAATATTTGTTTTAGGGAGATAACGATATACGTAACGTAGTACATGTTCACATACACGATACATTAAATAGTACACGTTTCCTACGTTTAATATATTTTAGTTCAATTAATTTTATTCAATTTAATATCTATTTCTCGTTATATAAAGAAATACCTCAATTGATACAATATTAATTTTTAACATAACTTAAAAAGACAATTCAAATTTCCAAGAAAATAATCAGAATCACTAAAAAGGAATAATTTAATTAAAAATATTAATTCAAACCTTTGTTAAGGATACACTGTAGTTATAATATTAATTTTTGTTCATTGTTTTAAAAAATTCAAAAATTATGTAGAAATTTTTACCGTATTTAAATTATTGAATTTCCCTTATAAAAAACGTACAAACTTAATGCAATAGTTAGATGAAACGGGCTGTTCTATTTAAATTAAAAGATTAGTTTTATTATAAACTATAAAATAATAAATCATTAACGTGTTTCTTTTTTTTAAAAAAAAGTATTTTTTGTTGTTTTATGCATTTTTTTTTACTAAAAGCTTTTTGTGAATTTTTTTAGGCCTGAATACTGTAGAAACCTGAGCCATGTCTATAAAAAAATATTGTTTCGTTCAAAATAGCCTTTTTTGACCTATTTTTCTCTTTTATACAAGGTCAACTAAACATAACTCACCCCATTTTTTCCTTCTTTTTTCATCTGAGATCTTCAAATTTAATTGAGAGATACATTGTATCTGAAGTCCTTCTTGTAATCAAACTGTAATTAATGGTCCAGTGATTGTTTTTTTTCTCTAAGTGCAGGGTCCATGACACTCCAACAAAATAGTCTTCTGTGATGAATGACAACCGAAGGCTATGATTCGTACTTACTGTATTAATTATTTTAAGAGAAGTGGAACATATAATACGAAATCCCTCTCTTAACTCTTTCTACTTTATTAAACTGAGATCTTTAATACTATTTATTGAACAGGAAAAAAATTCTCATTTATTCCGAAAATTTTTCACTGATCTTGTTTTCACAACTGTTTAAATGTATTCTTTAAAAATAATCTACGAAAATATCTTACGTACTCTTCTAATTTTTTCATGTATTATATTTTCGGTATTCCTAGTGGTCTAGTAGGCACAGTTACAGTGAGATAGTAGAAGAGTTAAAAATTAATTGAAGATTTAATTAGGCTTATTGCTTCCCATTGACAAATAACAAAGACAAAAATGCAACAAAAATTAAAATGGCCTTGAAAAGTCATATCTATTAGTCCTCTAAAATAACTTTTTTTTATTTGATAATGAAAAGAATAATTTTGCTGTTGATACAGATCTTTACGTTAACAACTTTTTAATGATCTTCGTATAACACGTACTTTTAACCTCTCTCCTAAGGAGAGCCAAAATTATTTTCATATTTAAATTGCTTACTTTTAGATTTTCAATCGTCAGGGGTTATCAATAGATGTTTTAACTAAAAAAATATAATGATTTATAAAAACCATGCCTGGCGTGGCAAAAGATCTTGTGTACGACGATCAGCTTATTTAATGTCCTTTACACTTGATTACTTTTTATTTTGTGCAATTTCTTTTTCACTTAACCAAAAACAAATTCAAACGAAGTTGAACATTTTTAGAGGAAATATTATTGGAATATTATGAATATTCATCTGTCTAGAACTACAGTATTTAATATAACTATAAAGTACAATCATCACATGTCTTAGATTCTTCTTTCGTCACCTTTGAATACTTCAGAAAATACCTGTCTAGGAAAATAAAATAGACATTCAAACTAAAACGATCATCAACAATATACAGGGAATATAGTTTTAAAAATTAACTTCTCAACCAGGTATTAAATAATATGAGATAATGTCACATGTAAAAAGTTTTGTACATGATGAATAAAAAACAATGAAATTTTCATCACAAATTACTTCACTGGTTAAATATTTTTTAAATCATGGTGTATTGTGGATGAAAAAATGAAAGCTACTATAACAATTTTCTATGTAACATACGTTTTCTATAAGTACCATTTTGCCTAAATGTCTTTTAGAAATGAATTGCATTCTTACTGGTGTAATGATATCAAAGGGAAATATTTGGTTGTATAATTTAATGGAAGAAACTACTACAGATATGAAAGTAATGGTATTAAAACACTGAGCAATAGTAATTTTATAATAATAACTGTTACAAAAAATATTAAAATTATAAACCACGTGGATAGTAAAGTTATAAAAAATTAGAAATTTAGTCAAGTCTAAATAGGAATTGTCCAGATATTTTGAAAACTAATTTTTATTCTCTGTGTAAAAGTCATAGGGTGATAAGCAGGATAAGATGAAGAGAATGACTTTTAATTTATTAATTCACAGTCTAAAAGCACTGCTTAACGTATACTACAAGCTTTCCAGAATGCTAAATACTAAATACCGACACAATGAAATCTCTACTACTATTTTGGTTCTTTGTGGATATTGTTTGTGTATTTTGCCTGACATGCGGTAAATTTTAGAACTTCAATGTAAGATCTTGTGGACTTTTGGAAAAGCGAGTTGATTATTCTTTGTTATATATAAATAAATAACTATTTGCTATATACATGGCTATATATACCTTAAATAAATGACTATTTGCTACACATGACTAAATATACACCTTCTTCAATATTTTCTCTTCACAAACTCTATTTATTCTTATTTTACTCTTATTTATCCTAATACAAAGATCAAAGACTTTTAACATTGCCTATCGGCAAAATTGTATTAAGGTATCCGACTACTCGCGAAAACTTTTTTAAAAAAATGAAAATATCGGGACTTTTGGGGGGTTTTTAGATTTGTTTAATACATTTTAAGAAAAATATGCTAAAAATAAGAAAAGAAAAAGAAATTATTATTACTAAAATGGAAAAAATGGGTAAAAATTTACAAAAAATAGCACAAACGGGCCATTCTATACCAAAAATTTATGAACAAATTTTCAATTTTTCAATTCTGATGTGTTGCTGTGTTATTCATTTTTGAAATCCTTCAGGATAAGAGATATTTTGATTTTTTACAAAAACTAGAGCATTTTATCTCAGTTATTATATGAAATTCCTTAAAATAACAGTGATTGTAAGGAGGACTGTAAATTTTGTAATAAAACAGTGATTGATAAATCTGAAGGTTAAAACACTTCTACTATTATACAGAACATACACACAAAAAATTCAGTTAATTATTATTAAAACTTTTTAAAAGCAATCGCTGGCCCCGTTTGAGCATTTTCAAAAAAAAAAACACACACACATTTTGCGTAAAACGCGTTTTAAGACATGACATCTTGCTTAAAGTAACGACATCTGCTTTTGCTAAAACGCTTGTAGTGTAGTTTTTGTTCTAGTGAACGGAAAATAATAAACTTGGTATTTTTATAAAGCTAATAAGATGTTCTACAAAATAAATTAATAAAAAAAGTTATCATTTTTTGGCAAAATTCACAATTTTAGGGTAGTCGAATACCTTGAGTTAGCGATTCTTAAACTGTGATCCGTGGACCACCGGGGGTCTCTAGCATCTTTTTACGGGGTCCACGAAGGTTTCTCATTTAATGTTAAGATTTCCTTCTTTTACAAACTCCCCAAAGCTTCGTGGAATAATTGAAAGACGAACCATTCTAGACTATTCACTAAATTACCCCTAGTAAAAAGAATTATACTAGAACATGTATTTCGATAAAGAATGTTAGTTCAATTTTTTTTTCTATTGTTAGCAACTACATAACCATTACTATAACGTAATATTTTGAAAAAAAAAAATAGTAGAAACACACGTGCAAAAAGATTAAGAGAATCACAAATTTAAAATATTACATCTAATATAATAGCTCTTGTAAAAGAAATGAAGCACCATCCTTCTCATTAAAATAATTTAATATAGATAACTAAATTATTTATTTATTTGAAATTTTTATTTCATGATAGTTTAAAATTAAATGTTTTCTGTTTTCTTAAAGGAAAAAAAAGTCTATAAGTAGCAGAGGCAGTCTTAGGATTATTGAAGAACCTTCAACCCACTCTGACATGCGTTGGTAGCCAGAAATGGGTGCTCAAAATCTTGGGGGTCCGTGAAGTCAGGCGGATACTTGAAGGAGAGGCCATGACGATTGAAAGTTTGAGAACCGCAGCCTTGAGGCAAGTTGGTGAAGTCCCTGTCTCTTTATCTGCAAGTACTTTTTAGTAATTTTTATCAGTTTATTATTTTTTTTCAATTCCTACTATCAGCTCACACTCTCTCTACATTTATCTTGTTCAAATTTACGATCATTAATAAAATGCGTTTTAAAGCACTCAATTGAGCCGACATTTTATGTATACGATTATTTTGAATGACAATACAGTAATTTAATAAAATTAATAAAAATTAATTGATTAAAACTAATTATTCAAAGAATTACAAATACAGCAACGTTGGCATCATTTTTGGCGACTTGTGTCAAAACTTGAAAAGTCTTTTTTCTCACATTTTAAAGCGCTCATTTGAGCTGAAATTTTCTTTTCATTATTGTTTTGGTTGACAATACGATAATTTAATCATAATTAATTAAAATTAATTGACTGAAAATAATTATGGAAAGAATTGCAGATACAGCCACGTTGGCTTCATTTTTAGCGATTTGGATCAAAACTTTAACAAGATTTTTTTTCTCACGTTTCAAATCATTCATATAAAATGAAATTTTATACATACGATTGTTTTGGGTAACGATACTATACTTTAAAGATAATTAATAAAAATTAATTGCCAATTAATGTTGTGATTCTGTCGTATGTATATACATATTTATATTAATTGTAACTATTTAATAAAAAGTAACTAAAATACATTTTTTTTGCTGATCTAAGTAGGAATTGACATAATTTTTTTTCTATATTACTCGTTTCCGTTTTTACTTGTATGTGTTCCTTCTAGTAGGCATTTAAAAACCTGTTGCACAGCCCAGCTTATGATAACTGAATGCTGTCTCACCCAGGGCGTGCCATTACTGGCAAAAATATTGGGGAGCTATTTAGCACTACTTATTTTAAAATAGTTGCTTTCCCTAAAATAGTTTATGAATTCAAAGAACTTGGATTTATGATCCCGTTGTGTTTGACGAGCTAATTTGGCTGCAATTAAGACTAACAGTATTGGGGTTATGGAGAAGTGTAAAATCAAGTGCAATGCCCTGCATGTGATAAGATCTTTGTAAACTTTTCATCAGAAGACTGGAATAGAACATTGCAAGGGGATATGCTGAAGACCGTAAAAACATTAAATGAGAAAAACTGGTGCATGATTTTGGTTAATAAAAACAATGATTATGAGTTATACTATTTATTTACCAAGTTAAAGCATTCAATGCAATTATATTGTTATTGCATGCTATTCAAGAAAAATACATGACAATGATTAATTAATTAGTGCAATGTCCTAATCAAAACGGTTAGCATTTTAATTCAAAATAACAAAGTTCACTATGAAGCATTATGAACAAAAGCGAGTGATCGGTCACAGTTTTTCAATCGAGATTTTCTCTAAACGCTCGCTAATAATGAAATTTTGAAACATGGAAATCGATTTCAAACACATTCAACTTTTTGAAGAAGCTGAATCATGCTATTTCAGCCCAATTTTCATCTGCTTATGCCTGCAAATTATTATTTTCAGGGATGAAAAACATTAAAGACTCGCTTAGAAATCGTTCGGCAAATGACTCCATTTCCGCATGCATTCTTCTAAAAGTAACATCTTACAATCCTAATATAAGTTATTTGTCATCTAATCTGCTATAACAGAAATCCCCCTCTAATATTACTTTAATTTGAATTACACGAATAACTAAAGAAGTTACTACTATACTGTGCAAAATGGAATTTTTCGTAGTAAATAAAAGAGTTTTGAGTTATTAGTGTTTAGTTTTATTAGTTTCCAATAGTCACAAGTCAAAATTCTTTGGTGGCACGTTTATACCTCATTAAACATTTCTTTGGAAAAAATAGCACGTTGATCCATACAGGTTCACCACCCTGGTATAAATCAATTCAACTTGTAGATCAAATATTTCTAATTTTCTAAAAATATTAAAATTTAATTTTCATTGCTTACATACCTAATTAGTTTTCAAACTTGCCTTTTATTATCGTAATGAAGTAACTTCCGCTTAAAAACCCGGAATCAAGGAAACTGCTACGTTGTAAAAGGTACGACACGCGTCTCCTCGTACAAAAATTTAAGACGTGTTCGTTGGAAGGTTGATATACTAATCTAGAGAACAAAATGCTGATATCTAGAGAACAAAACAACTCAGTACTAAATTAATAAGAACATGATAACTATTTCCATAATTATAAAGTCATGTGTTCTGTTTTATTCATTACTAGCCATAACCCGGCCACTTCGTTGGGTATTTCATGATTTTGTGTGACTATACAACATCATGAACATTTTACGTTATAATTATCTAAGTTTTTGCATTAGGCTTTTGATTGTACTGAAAAACATTCTTATAACTCTTGCCTCTTGATTTAAAAAAAAAGACAGGGCTTGAATTTTTAAGTTGGAAGTATATTTATCTTATGTTCCCCGTAACCAACTTCTTCGGAGTCGATTTCCACAAGCCATAAATTTCAAGCCTACAGATCTAACAGTTCAAAAACGGAAATTTATTTTATCTCTAACGCCCTCGCAACCCCCTTAGGAGTCGATTTTCGCAAAACACGTTCTTAACGGACCTCTACTAAAAAAAAGGAACATGTTTGTCACATTTGTTGGTATAATAGTTCAAAAAAATGTGATTTTTTTTTATTAATAACTATTCTACAACTCAATTTGATGTCAATTATCCCAAAAACCATTCTTAATGGGTCTCTACTCACACACACACACCAAATACCTGCCAAATTTCTTGTCTGTAGGTCTAATAGTTCGAAAATGGGATTTTGATTTATATCTATAACGCCCTATATTACCCCGCTTTTCCCCTTTCTCACTTGTGTCGAATCCCGCAATACCCGTCCTTCACGGATCTCTGCTCAATAAAAGAAACACGTTTGCTAAATTTCCAGTCTGTAGATATAATAGTTCAAAAAGGGGTTTTTTGCTTATAACGTCCCCACCACCCCCTTTTGGAATACTCGTAGATTTTCCCCAAAGCCTTTCTTAGCAGATCTCTACTCTACAGAAGAAAAACACTTGCCAAATTTCCTGTCTGTAGACCTAATAGTCTCGGAGATCTTGTGATGAGTGGATGAGGGAATGAGCTGTCTTTATCATATGTACAGATTTTCTTATAAGAAAGCTTATTGATCTATCTCATTGATGAAGTTTCATTATATATTTTGGATATTTTTCAGAAATAAATTTGCCCGAAAGAGGTAATTTTGAAGCTATTGCTCAAAAAATAAAGTTTTTGTCTTATTTCCTGATAACTCTTTGTGTACACTTAGCAGAACGCACCTTTAAAAAACTCTGCAATAAATTTTTCCAATTTTTAAAATGTTACTTAATAATAATTTAGAGAAATGTTTGTGTGTTTTTACATCGTACTGTCTCGACCCCTCGGTTCAGGTGTATATGGGTGAACATACTCAAAAGAATATTTTAATAAAACACTATCAGCTTTACAAATCAATTTACTATCAGTTTTAGTTTAAACCAGGAGCGGTCTACTTAATTACTACCTAGATATGTATAGCAATTATAAAATTATTTATCTTAGTTGAGAATATTCGACGAATATTGAGAATACTCGTTCGGACTTGACCAATTATCTTGTTCCTAAGATGTAGGAGATCTTGCTTAAACTCCGATAGCTTCAATTATTATATCTCTAACCCTCGAACTTCAGTATCAGCCTAAAGACGATCGACTCCCACACTCTCTCTTCGCTTGAATTTAAATAGCAATTCACATCCTAAATCTTGGTTTTCCACACAAAGCCATTTTATAATCAAACAACAGTTAACCCTTTATCTACCGACGGTACTTATAAGTACCACTCACTTTAAAGTTACACAGATTAACCAATACTATGACGATACTTAGCAGGAATATTCCTTTTTAAATCCACTCTTTCAAGATATAAGGTAGCACGGGTTATATGATGAGCATTTTACGGGGAAGGTGAATATAGTTTTATAGCAGAAGTTGCGTTTTCTGCTGTCATTTTGATCGGATTGCGAAGATTGTCATTTTTGTTCCGAAAAAGGAATTAATGACCTAAAGTAAGTATCTTATTTTTTATATGCTAAGGAAGATATCTTAGAAAACGATTTGACTAGTTATTTTAAGAGAACAGTGGATATAATTAATTGTACAGTTGAATAAGTTTGTGGTACTTTTGATTACCAACAGCACACTGGGTTTGGAACAATAACTTCATTTTTTTTATCCGTGTGGATTACAGTTGTTTTTTGTTGTGTTGTAGAGTCATCACTGCAATAGATTTTGCTTTTTTGGGCATTTATTTTAGCTTAACTTATTTATTTTGCTTTTTTTAATGTTTTCAAAAAATTTAGAACTTTGAATCTGAGCTTGTTTTTTTTAGCACACAATTAAACTAAATATCTATTCTTATCAAAAATTAACAACAATTTAACTTCTATGTGTGTAACTGAGATTTAACAATAATAGGTTTCCAAAGTGATATTATTTTTTTCTTCCTTTTCTTAGAATGTCTGAAAAAAAGAAGCTCAGTCTTCAAGAGGCTTTGGATTTATAACAGAACCCAACACCTGAAAGCAGTGATGTACTAACAGATGATTTTTCAGATGAAGAAGTCCCAGCAAATAATCTGCAGGAATTTTCGTTAGATTCTTAGGATGACGACCAAGAGACTGCGCTCAAGGTGTAGTAGTTCATGTTAAGAAAATACTGCATTTCTTACCCCAGGAGGCAGTACTTTAAAAAACATTCAATTGAAACTTCACTCAAAATGCACAACGTGTGATAAATTTTTGTGTATTAATGAAAAGAATAACTGCTTCTTTGAATATCATCAAATTAAGTTTATGTGCAAAAAAGTAAATATATATAATAAATTTTTAAAACTTTAACAATCTTTAAATATTTTGTGCTGTGTATTTTCTGGTTATAAGTGTTCTCTGGTTATTTAGCATTTTTAAGAGTTAAAACTGCTTTAAAAAAGTCATTCGGTCTTTTCGTACCATGAGAATATTATAGACCTTTGTGCAATGACGGTACTTAAAAGTTCCAATTTAATTAATTAGCTCTAACGAATTAAATTCCCTTAAGTTAAGTATTTTATGAATGTTTATCCCTTAATTTTATATGCAGTGATTCAAAAAAAATTTGCAGTAAATCATAATGTGGTAGGTTAAGCGTAAAAAGAATTATTCCCAAATGGAGAGATTAGTAAGAAGCTCGAATAGGACCCATTGCAGCACTACTATTGCTAAACGATAAAAACAAGCAATTTGAAATATTCAGCTTAAAAACAAGTTACTACTTAATCATACTAAAATGCGAAAATTTATTTTTAAAGATATATTTTATTTTGAATCATCGTCGAATAATAATAGCTCATTGGACTGTTGTTAAGGAACCCTCTAATTCTGAGCCATGATTAGACAAAGAAGGTAATGCCCGAACTGTGATTACAATCACGAAATTTCCATGCCATGCTACATAAAGATTTTACACCCTAGTCCAATTTATCTAACATTAGTTTTATGTCCTTATTCTATGTAATGGACTCGGAAACACAAATTACGAGAGAAAAAGAGAGGATGTTTAATAGTACATGATTTCTCTAAAAGAATATTCCAAACACATGGAAAATATATCTCGTATTATAACATTTTGACTAATATCAGCTTTATGAAGTTAGAAAATTTCAATTTTCAAAAAGAAGAATTCTAAAAATTCCAACCTCTATATTTCAAAAATATTAACTCTTTCAAATTAATGCTTGCAATATTAAAGTTTAATCATATGTTAATGAAATCATTTAAGTAATATTTACTAATAAAAAAACCACGGTTAATAATTTCATTTAATAGATCTTGACGTAATTTCATTCACATCAATTAATTTTCCCAACCAAGGCATTTCAATTGATGCGGAACATTTATACGCATATCTATATAAAGCCTTTCCAATGTCTGAATTTTGTCTTTAGTTTACCTTAAACAACTTCAAGGATAAGTTCTGAGAGTTTAAAACAAAACAAAACAAAATTATTAACGAGCGATTTAAGAACTCATGACAGTGAAATAATTTAAAATTCCGAGATTATTCAAGAGTCTGTCTTCATGCATACTTAAGCCATAGAAGGTATGAATCAAACTCCTCCATTTAAAAATAATACATAAATATCATGTTCAAGATGAAGACGATTCAAGGATAGCACTCAAAAAACAGCAAAGAAAACCCTCACTGCATATTTGACTATATAATTAGCCTCT
Organism: Trichonephila clavata; assembly: GCA_019973975.1. Taxonomy (NCBI): domain Eukaryota; kingdom Metazoa; phylum Arthropoda; class Arachnida; order Araneae; family Nephilidae; genus Trichonephila; species Trichonephila clavata. The sequence goes on along the minus strand of BMAO01017081.1, from coordinate 387,395 downwards.
TCCCACTGAAACTTTCCCATCCTCCAAAGAAGCTACAGATATCCAATCAAGCAAACAAATAAATGAATAAAAAAAGAACACTCCAAACTCGTTACAGCAGCGCGTTTAGCAAGCAACAGGTTGACGTAACAAAATTGCCGGGAGGATTTCTAGCACTATCAATACAGCTTCCCTTGAGGAAAGGTAAAAAAAAAAGCTACAATTCACAATCAAACACTGAAGCATATGTATGTATTAAAAAATAAATAAAAAGCTGCAATAGATCACATCTCGCGATAGCCGCCAAATCCTTTCTTGATCCAACAGGGCGGTGTCCCTTTGAATATTGACCCACATGCCGGGCAAGGGGGGACATCCCCTGATGGCACGACCGCTAGTCTCGCAATTGCTTCCGCTTGAAAAATCTTGATGTGGTTCGATGCTACGAAGGTTGCGAGAGCCTTTTTTAATTCTCTTTAGAAGCCATGTGGCCTACTGTTTTTCCAGGTAGACACAAGGACGTCCGTGGATTGATTTCGATTTTGTGGAACAAGATTCATTTTTTCATACTTATCGGGTGGAAGGATGTTTTGTTGCTTTTTCTTCTTTGAGGTTTGTTAGGTATAATGAGTTGTCAACGCATTCACTGGTTGTGAGCGCAGAGATTTGAGAATTGATTATGTGATTCGCTTGGTGAAAGGACATGGAAAAAGAAAGGTCGATTGATTTAGTACTAATATTAAAAGACGGATTATTGTTAAAAAAATGAAATTGAGAATAAGTTCTGCTATGCCATGCGTTACGGTATTCATTTCCAAATTATCTTTCGTTATTTTTTTTTAAAAAATTCAAATTCTTATTTAAATTGGGTAAAATTACTAAACTGTTTCATTGCTAAATCGTCGTAGAATAACCCAATAGCAGATTAAAATCTATTCCGATGAATAGTTTTTCTTAAAAAAAATCAAGTAGAAAAATGTTAAAGAAGTCCATCTCCTTTGGGTTGGCTGTCCATCTATGAAGAAAGCTTTAATCTTTTACATTAATTAAAAATTATTTTTTTAATTTGGATATTCAGATAAAAAATTTTTTTTGGTTTGAATTTAATTATCGTAGAAGAATGTGGTAAGAAGTTTTACTTAGTCCCAGATATATATTTAGCTTAATTTTTTTTTAAATGAAAATCTTAATTACAGGTGACATTTAATACCAGTTAGATATATTTGATCTTAAGCCTTTAATAGTATAATGATTTTGTTTTAAAATAAGACTTAATAAATATTAAAGTTCTTTGATTTATTAGAAAACTTTTTTGTTTGATGATTCTAATAATTATGGCTCAAAATACTTATGAGAAATATTTTCCTTTTTTTTTTGCCATTTTATTATAATACTGGACAAGTAGTGGTAAACAAACTTTTTTGGAGTGACTCAAAGGAAAAGAAGTAAAGCGGGCTAGTACTTTACTATAAAATGCAAAAAAGACTAACAAAATGTTAGATTTTGTAAATTATTTAATACTGTTGTGAATAATGGAGTTGTGATTCTCTGCACCTCTTTTTCAAAAACTGTCTAACCTAATTGCAAAAACACATAAATGTATTTTAATAATTTACATGTTTTAAAGATCACGTCCCAATTTTTGCATATGCAAAATATTTTTAATTAATCAATGTAAATGTATGAAATTCCCGCATTTATATTTTGCTTTTACAAAAAATACTAAAACTTTTATCTAAATTTATCGCATTTATGATATATTTAGAATAGTATCTGAAAATGGATTATCTTAAAACTATATTTCAAATTTCTACGTTGTATTTTTCAAAACCAATGGTGAGTCGGGTAGAACCTCAAAGTGGACCGAAATTGTGGCTCGCTGGCTGTAGTTTGCTCATAATTGCTTTAGGTTATCATTAAAATTTCTATTAACGCATTATAAATGTATTGATTGATAATAAATAAATAAATAATTAGATATAATATTAGTTAGATCAGGCAGCAGACACACGAACTTCATAATCAATAGGTCATGCGCTCGAATCCCATTTCCACCTGAGACAGTTGTCTAGAATAATTAAGACTGTTATTAAAAACAAGATATCGATCATTAGCATGGTCAAGTAATTTTAGCGCGTTTTTCACATGTATTTTACAATAATGCAACTATGAACTTTTTACTAACAGAAAACAGTACTGTACTAAAAAAATTTTTTTTAATGATTAAATTTAAATATGATTCGGCTCATCTAGGGCACAAATGCGACCATATGCCGAAAACCGGAGGTCAGTTGGTTGCTTATTGGCTGAGAAAAAGGTACGACAAAATATGGAAAGAAAACGAAATTTGCGTCCTAATAGCGCTTTTGTTCCACTACGTGAAAAACGCGCTAAAAATCCAACTGGATCGAGGAATACTGCGGCATATCGTCAATTGTTGGAGAATAATCCAAACTGTAAAAGATTTATTGTCAACGACCCATCGGGTAATTCTCGTGTGACGTAAATGTAATAGATTTGATATAATTTAGCAAACTGTGTCTTAGAAATTTGAGCTTAGGAGTTTCACATACTGTAAATTGAACTGAAGAGAGAAAATTTATGCTGTCGTTTCTTAATGCTAAGAACAGGTTCTCAAAACTCAGAACATATTTTTAGAGAGAAAAAATTACTTAATCTTGATATAGAGTTCTTGAATTATACACATACTCCCGTAAATGTAAGTGGTCATGGTAGCCTAGTGGTTATGGTCAAGAACTCATGGTCAGAGTGTCGCGGGCTCCGAATCCTGGTGCTACCGAAGAATGGTCGTATAGAAAGGACCGATGCTCAATGTCTTCCCATTGGTGTGATGTAGTATTTAGGAAAGGTAGGTTCCAGCTCTGGTGCCATCCTCATCACTTGAACGAGGTTTAAAATTACGAGGTCCGTTGCCAATAGCCTTCGTGCAGCTTTATAGCGCGACGTCAACATAAGTCTCATTCACTAATAAATATATTGCATCTTAAAATTTAGAAATTGTCACTAAAATTCAGATGTTCTTGTTTGAACAAAATTGAAATTCGATTCTGAATTAAACATTGGAGATGAAATACGGAGATTTAATTTCAATAAAAGAGAAAATTCCGTTGATACATATAGAAACTTATGCTAAAGGTGAAAAAAATTTTCTGCTTAGAAAAAGTGATTTCACATTATATAGACTAAATTCTTTAACGTTAGGCTAATACAGCAAAAGATATTTAACTATTAACATTTTAGCACTGTAAGAATTACGGTCGAACCTTCATATTATGAACCTCTATAACGCGAATTTTTCTATGTAGCGAACTTTTTCCTGAAACCAAGAAAATTTCACGATTTTCTTCGTAAAATAATCTCCCATAGCGATGTGCATTTTTTTATATAACGAACTTTTTTTCTTGCGATTCAATTTTTTTTCTCTTTATTTTTAAAGTATTTCTGGACATTTCAAGTTTTTCTCGATTTTAACACATTTTATGGTGGTCATACATCTCGAACTAATCAGAAAGTCTGTACATTGGTGCCTAACTCTTCGAGAGCAATAGAATTTTGGTGGTTTCATCCTGCAACCTTTAACCCCCTATGTCCAGTTCTCTAAAAACATCTGTATCCCTTTTCACCCTCAGAGGAATTGTCCATGAACTAGTCCTTGAAAAGTCAAAGATCAATTTCTAGTTAGAAAATACTTATGTGTAAAATTACTTATATGCTTTAAATTACAAAATGTCCTTAAATTTCATTAATTTTAATATAATTTTTTTCCCTAAAAGTTGAATATACAGTATATTTCCTCGATATTCTTTTTTTCTTGTTTTCCTTGCAGTTTTTCTTTATTTATTTTTTATGAGTAAGATATGTAAAATAAATAGGTATTAAGTTACAAAAAGGTGTGGATAACTACTTTTTTTTTTTAATATATATTGTTTATGAATTTAAAGTTTGTTTTATGTGGTTTATATATATAAAGTATATTGAAAAATGAGCCTCTACATAACGAATTGTTATATAACGAACTTTTTTTCGGGATTTAGCGACTTCGTTATATAGAGGTCTGACTGTATTTTGTCTTGTTGCAATCATGGATGCTGCATTCAATTGTGATGCAATGGTTAGATATGATTTATAATCAATCTTTTCCCTTTCAATGGAATGCTATCACGTGCATCGAGCATGATCGAGTGTTTACCAAATGAAGAATTGAAAACGCCAAGGATCGACCGATATCCCTGCACATCGCGACTTCCGCCGCTGAAACCCGAGTCTCCAGTGGGCAGTGTTAATGACATAATAATAAATACCTCTTCTGACACAGTGGTCAGAAGTTGGGAAGCACCGCTTGTCAATTTAGAAATAAATCCTTGGCGTCTAGTTAAGTAGGTCATTTATGAGAGATGTGTAACCTACTTGCCCTAGTTTACCCTCAGGTAAGGGAGGGATTGCAGAGCTCTTGGGTGGGGCTGTACTGAACGGGTTCCCTTTAAATGTTCTTTATTTGGAATCTTTGCCCAAGAGCTCTGGATGAGGTAGGCCTTGAAGCACAGGATGAGATGGTGACCATATTGGAAAAGGACCTTCTGGTTTTCGTCAAGGTTGGATTCGGAGTTAATTATTATTTCCACGTGTCTTACTCTTTTCGGGAGAGATAGGTCGTGGTAAAATTGTTGGCTTGTTTTTCGAAACGAGAGGAAGGAAAAAGAGGAGTGGATGGAGTTTTTTTTCGTAGAATTCACTTGTTTTGATCGGTGTGGGAAAGAATTACAAACTCTTGATTTGAAACATTTATAAAATAATTAAGAACTGTTTCCCTAACTATTATCAGTTAAGGAAATACATATAAAATTGTGATTACTGAAATTATTTTATTGAAGTATATGTTAAGGTATCCGACTACCCTAAAATTGTGAATTTTGCCAAAAGTTGATTCATTTTTTAATGATTTTATTTTATAAGCCATCTTATTAGTTTTATAAAAATATCAAGTTTATTATTTTCCGTTCACTAGAACAAAAACTATACTACAAGTGTTTTAGCAAAAGCAGATGCCGTTACTTTAAGCAAGATGTCATGTCTTAAAAAGCGTTTTACACGAAATGTGTTTTTTTTTAAATGCTCAAACGGGGCCAGCGATTGCTTTAAAAAAGTTTTAATAATAATTAACTGAATTTTTTGTGTGTATGTTCTGTATAACAGTAGAAGTGTTTTAAACTTCAGATTTATCAATCATTGTTTTATTACAAAATGTACAGTCACCTGTGTTAATATAATCACTGTTTTTTTAAGCAATTTCATATAATAACTAAGATAAAGTGCTCTAGTTTTTGTAAAAATTAAAAAATCTCTTATTCTGAAGGTCATTTCAAAAATGAATAACATAGCAACACATCAGAATTAAAAATTTGTTCATAAACTTTTGGTATAGAATAGGCGGCGTTTGTGTTATTTTTTTGTAAATTTTCCCAATTTTTTCCCATTTTAGTAATAATAATTTCTTTTTCTATTCTTTGTTTTAGCATATTTTTCTTAAAATGTACTAAACGTATCTAAAAACAACAAAAAAATCATCATATCTCCATTTAAAAAAAAAGTTGTCTTAAGTAGTCGGATACCTTAAGAAGCATTGAATTTTTAAAAATGTGTTTATTTTTAATTATTATAGAGGAGTTATAGAAATGTCTAAAAAAGCTGTATTATGAAGTATTAAAATTCATTGTGAATATAAAAGAAAACTTTTTATGAACGAGTCATAAACTGAACTCAGACATTTGTATTTATGTTACTAATATATATAAGGTGAAATACTGTATTTTAAAACTACATACTCTATCTCGAAGTATACCTTTCCACACAGCAAAACTAAATTTGATTCAGAAAATAATAAGAAAATAAAATTTTCATTATACTTACGAATTTTAAGCGATTAATTGCAAATAATCCTCATTTTAGAATTATTAGAACCCCATTAGAGTAAAATATATTCTCTCTTTTTTTTCATAAGTTTATTAGAATTTAAATAAATACAATAAAAAATTGTGTATAAGTTTTTAAATATTTCTTAGAAATATAATAAGTTTTGCATATATTTTTTCATTTTTTTAGTTAACTCAAAAATAATTTTTTTTTTGTACACGGTTGTTTAAGAAGAAAACATCCCAGTAAATACAAGTGTTTAAAAAAAATAATTTGGGAAAACTTCTAGTTTAAAAATAACTAATTTAAGAATTTATACTTCGTTTTCAATTGAAAAAGGTTTCAATTTTTAAAGGTTTAATTTCAAAATTCTGGCTTACCTGTCAAATGACTTTTTACCAGTTATTATTATTATTTATATCACTTTCAATAATTTAGGGAATGCTTTATGTTTCATAAATACTTGTGGCGCATTATAAAAATTAACATTCAAATGTATGAATGTTCGGTGGCTTAGAAGTAGTGTGCCCGCTTCATAAGCCTAAGGTTGTGGGTTCGATCCCGGCTGCAGTCGACAGATTTTCTAGATACGAAAATTGTAGGCATCTATGTCACTTGATTTTGGGACATGTAGATGAACCCTTGAGTATCAATTTGGCTCTAGTGCTCTCGGTAAAATTAAATCACGACAAAGATTAGCATCGGACAAGAGCTTGAATTAAAATTAATTCAAGCGCCAAAATTTGGCTGCGAGAGCCGCCACTAGATGGGGACACAATGAAATGGCTCTCACATTTGGGGACGTCATGCCTGCTAACAGTGGCGCACACAAGGGGGTGTCCTGAGGTTCCGGACATCCCCCAAGCCCTTGAGCTTTTTTCGATTGATGATAATCCTATTTACATATAACGTAAAATTTAATTAAGTACTTTAATCAACAATTTATTTTTATAAATTAATGCTAATTATTAACTCAATAATTAATTTTTTACTGTTTTTTGTTAACAAAATCAGACGAATCGATAGGTGTTGTCTTGAGGTACCATACAAGTTGGGGAACTTTCGACCATGGACTCCCCCTTGAAAAATTTTTGCGTGCGCTACTGCCTGCAAATGCTTGGTTGCCAATATGCAACCTATTGGAGGAAAAATGTATTGTAACGACGTGAGCAAGTAAGATTACTTCACTACTGGTAGCGAGAGGACTGGCACAGTTTTTTGCGGCCACGGTAGCCTAGTGCTCAAAGTAATGGACTCGTGGCCGGCGTGTCATGAGTTCTAGCCTAGTATTTCACTGAAGACCCGTCGTGTAGGGAGCGATGCATGAAAAATCAAGAGCTCAAACGTTCTCCCATTCGTGAGGTGTTGCAGTTAGGAAAGGGGGTACCAGCTCAGGTGTCGGTCTCGTCACGTGACCATGGTTCAAAATTGCGAGGTCCGTCACCAAAAGCCCTCGAGTAACTGAACAGTGCGATGTTAACATTCACTCACTCACACAACTTTTTGTCAAATATGTGGCATTTTATTCCAAATTAAAAAATAAAACATTAAATTCAGAAGAAAACTTTTGCTCTTTACAGTCTTTCGCTGGAGAAAAGTTCTAGCCCCGTTTAAGGTTTGAGATCTTGAAATGATCAGCTTCCGGGAGTGGCTGTTCTCTCAATCCCTTTCGCTGGTAAGGACTAAAGTCAATTCACTCAAGCCGTTGTTCCCCAGACTCCGGTACTCCGTCTTTAAGAGATCATCGTGGTTCCTCTCCCTTGGACCTTGAGGTGCAGATGCCCTCGAAATGCTTTCGCGTGTCTTTGTAGAAGAATAAAAGCTGATCTGGAAGATGACGCAGAAGATCGATCTAAGATAATCGTCAACTTTCGAGCCGACCCAATAAACCCCCTGGGCGGGCCTCTTTCACACCCCCAATAACCTCTGATTGGAAAGCGTAGTGGATCTGCACATGGCCCTCCTCGTCTTCGTCCCTACTCCATTGGTTCTTTGAGACAATAGGTCTGCGTGACTGAAATCAATTCCATCGCCATTCCTCGTATACCATATGGAGGGTCAAGCTGTCACTTTGACACAGCGGATAACCTCCAGAGTATGTATTTATTACAAACTGACACTTCTTTTCATTCAAATAGTTCGCGGTCCACATATGTAAAGGGACCCAACAATAGACAGTGTTCACAGGAGTGTCCTTTCGATAGATCGTGGTGTCCGAACGTTATATAAGGGTTGGAGATTGAAGAGATGTGCTTTCAACATAGTGGCCTTCAGAAACGGTGAGACTTTTGTTTTTCCTCAGGTGTGAGGGAAGAGTGCATGGTTTGTTTTGGAAGATTACAATATCCCAACTGGGCATTCCGCTCACCCTGTACATCAAACTTGTCAAGTATTGTTGGGAAGTGTTTGTCTAATGAACCGACGCTACAGTATAAAAACAATACTTTGATCGATAAAATTCTATTAATTATTGCTTTTTATTTTATGTTTCTTCCTACAAAGGAATCTTAAAAAAAAAACCCTTTATGTTAATTCTGATCAGAGAAGTGTTTCATTTTTTTTTTCTTCTGCAAATATAGTAATAAAATTCGCATTAGTTTCTATTTTTTATTTATTGTTTTTCTCATAAATGGTAAAGTGTGCATAATACGGTTTGTAAGATAAATATACATATATGTATGGTAAAAAAAACATTTAGGAGAGATTTGGAAGAAAAGAAACGTACCAGGAAAATCACTTAACACGAAATTGAAGGGACTGAAATATTTTTTCCGGTTAAAAGAATTTCGTGTTAAAGGATATTGTAAAAAAATTATTAGCGAATACTTTATGGACATAGATATGCATATGTGAATGTACTTAATAAAGATGAATGAAACAGAAACTTTCCCAAGAACTTTCCAAGAAATTTAATGCAAACTTTTAAGGTTTTTTGAAAAACAAAACATTTATTGAGTTTTCGGAAAAGAAATTCATGTTTTTCTTTGCATGTTCTTTTTTAGCATCAAATTGCCAACAAACTGTTCGATGCCATCCATTTTGTTATTCATTTCACCATTATAATGTGCGTCCAAATAACAGGAGCTACTTTTCATGATGTTCCTTATTTCGGATGACGATTGAACTGGAGCTGCATTATTCTTTTCATTTTCATCTTCAGAATCTGGATCAATGACAGTATTTGACCTTTAAACAAACCCCAAAATGTCTTTGTCTGCCATAATTAGAGCTGTACATACATTATCATTATTTACTGCTACAAATTCTTCCGATGATACAGTAGGACAGTCCAATCCGGCTGGTTTTCCGTTTTTTGTTCATTCCCAGAAGGGAAATCTTTTCGTTCTAAGTGATCTTCGTTTCGTATTATTTCAAGTTAACTGATGTTTCGTCTTAAGCGTTTTCGCGTTAAACATATTTTACTATACAACAGGGCAATATATAGGCACACACTAATATATAATGTTTGGGAAAATCAACTGAAAAGTGATGATTTAACGCATACCCTGATGTGCAACATGAAAAAATCAAGTTTAGTTGATACTGCATCGTATCAAAAATATGCAGAAAAGAATTTCAAATCTTAGAACGGAATACGAAAAAAGATTTACAGATTTTAATTCTTTGGAATACAAATTTTGTTTTTTTTCCTTTGATTTTCTCAATAAATATAGACTTAGTATCCAGCCATATGCAAATGGAGGTGATCGAGATTCAGTGCGACTCAAATTTGAAGGCAAAATTCATTGAAGTGGGTGTGCTCGAATTTTACAAATATTTACCAACCACATTTGAAAATACTCGAAAATTCGCATATGAAATTATTTCCATGTTTGGAAGTACTTAACGGTGCGAGTAGTTATTTTAAGTTATGAAAGGAAATAAGTCTCCTGCTAGAAATAGTATTAAGTAATTAACCACTGAGAACAAAACTTCTCTCCCGAAATAGGAAAGATAGTAGCAGAGAAGAGATGTCAAGTGCCAATGTATTATTTGAAATAAACTACGTTTCTATATATATATATATATATATATATATATAAATATTGTCTTTTTTTCGCAGCTCACCTAAAGTTAAACATTGTTTGTTTAGCCCAAGATAGCATTTGAGTTTGACACCCTTGTTGTACATTGATTTATATTGTTCATGACATATTTTTCGATCGAACGCCACATAAAATAATTCATTTTAACAAATAATTTTCTCCAAAAAAATTAAAAGTTACGTCATGTTTATACAAAGTTGAATTTATTAACAGTGGAAGTTCTATCTTCTGCATTGTTTCAAAATTTAATTAACGTGAAAATAATATTTGTAAGTAACTCTTGATACACATGGTTGTTCCTTACTTTACCAAACGTAAGTCTTTGAACACGTTTATAGGAAAATGTTTTTTAAGAATTTCAAAATTCCTATTTTTAAAATTTAAAAAGATTTATACCAGTTTTTTATTTCTCTCTCTCTATATATATATAATCAGAACTTGCTTTGATATTTCCTAAAGCATCCCATCGTGTATCTACAATGTATAAGATCCAGTGACGCACACAAGGGGGGAGGGAGGGGTTCATGGGTCTGGACCCTCTCCCATAGCCCTTGATTTTTTTCCGATTGTGGATAATCCTAGGTGTATAGAACGTAAAATTTAATTATTTTTAATTAACAATTTATTTTATTAATTAATGCTAATTATTTATTTAATAATTTACTTTTTAATGTTTTTTAAAAAATTCCTACACTATTAATTCATACTCTCCTTATTTATATATATCTTGTTCAGATTTTCAATCTTTAATAAAATACTTTCTATTCATCCATTCAAGTTCAAGTACACTTTTTTAAACTTGTAATGGATGACACACTTGATGTTAATACAGTTTTTTCCAAATATTAATTCATTAATTAAATTCAAAAATGAATAAATAGTAACAAACAAAAATAATAGTCCAACTGCACATATAAGAAGGAAAATTGTTCGTTGTGTCCCTGTAGCGCAATGGATAGCGCGTTTGAAATCTAATCCAAAGGTCGTGGGTTCGAATCTCACCCAGAAATGGCCTAATTTCTGAGAATGTGATTTCTTTTTTACAATACTATTTTATTAGAATAATTAAATTTAAAAGAGTAAAAGTAGCAAGCACAAAAAAAAATATTTCAACACCTTTTTTTGAAAGGAAAATGGAAAATTGCAAGGAAAATCGCTTTCTATTTTGCCACTTAATATTGTGATTATTGATTGTAATTATTTAATAAAAAGTAACTAAAATAAAATATTTCCTTGTTGACCGAAGTAGGAATTGATTTAAGATTTTTTTTATATTACTTGTTTGTTCCTAAAATCGACAAAATCAAAAGAATATTTTTGGCATCGTATTGAGGTATGATATGAGAATGATGGACTTTCAACCTTAGACCCTCTTTCCTCTCGAAAATTTTTTGTGTGCAACACCCATAAGATCACGAGTTTCATTAAAACTAAACAAGTTTAAATTAAGACTAAGCAGATTTAAAACTAAACAAATAAATGAGGCTTTATATCAGTGGAAAGATTGACAGAGATGGGAAAACAGGTGAAAATAATTTAAATAATGGTGGAAAAATAATTAAGGAAATAACATGATTGAAAATAGAAAAATAATAATAAAAAAATGAAGTAATATAATTAATAGCATATTTAAAAGCAAATAATAACAAATATTACTATTAATATTGCTATAAATGATAAACGTTTTCAGAAACTATATCATATACTAAAACCTAAAAACCATATTAAAATAAAATAAATACACCATTTTTCAAAATAAAATTAACATAAAAAATTGCTATTGTTCCTGTAAAAAAAATTTTTTTCTTCAAAAACATTATAATATAATTATTTTTCAATGGACATTGCTTATATTATGGTATTGTAGATATTATATGTATTACATCAAATTATTTCGCTATTGAATCAGATACCTCAAATAACTCTGGAAACAGTTGGAACAGTTATTTTAATGAATCGAGGATATATTGATAATAGCAAATTAGATTTCATATAAAAAATGTATTAACATTTTTATACGTGCATATTAATCTTTTAAAACTAAGTTATATTATAATATATCTACGAAATATGCCTCAAAAATAAAGCCAGGAGTAGAATCTCATATTCAAAAATATATAAGTCATAATCCATATATTTTAAATTATTCCAATGTTTTTAAATAGCAATTATGAGACAAATTTAGTTTAATCCAATTCTATCTTAATGATTTTAAGGGAATTTTTTTTTAAATAAATACTAAAACAAAGATTCTTATAAAGCCATTTAAATTGAAAGTTTTCACAACTATAGTAATAGTTTGTATATATTAACAATTTCAATTATTTTTAATATCATAAAGTATACCGTTTATCTGATAGAAGTCCTTCAACAATTGAATTTATTCATTCTTTTTTGTCTATGTCATAAACCATGACCTATAAATACTACAACTTTTTTATTAGCTAAATATAAATTTCTTGGTAAAACTCACGTCTTATATGCTTGTATGTCAATATAATATTTATAAAAATTATTAATATTTATGAATTTATTTCTTAAATTTCTGCCACATCTTCAAGGTAAGTATGCATTCCAAGTTTCTGAACAAAAAGATGACGAGCTTGAACTACACCTCCTCGTGAAAGTTGACGATATCTCAATTAGCGCAAAGTACAACTTCAATGGGAAATTTTGACAGCTTTGTTAACTTAAGAATTTTTTTCCTCGTAAAAACACACGATCACCTTCATGTGGCATATTGATTTCAAAAACCAGTAACGCCAACGAATTCTTTTATGGCTGTGATAGTTTCACAAAGTTGTTACAAAATAAAAATTAGAAAAGATTTTTATTCTATTTCTCATTTAATTTATTTTATAAAATTCACTCTTATGCACAATGCGTGGGTGTTGTTTGTTTACTTTCTGTCAGAGCAATTATTTTCTGTCAAATGTGCTTGAGAATACCCTGTGTAAATTGTGTCAGTTTTACCCACAATTGATTGCATAAGCATAAGCTAAGATTAATTATGAGCATAGTTTTTTGATGAATGAATGTGCCTAAATTGTATATGATAAATAAATATGAATATTATATATGCAGGCAAATTTCTAATTTAAACTATGAAATACGCCTACGTTTTCTTGCTTATTGAAAAACTGATAAATAGATCGAATTGAGAGAATAGATCCAACATATGAACATATTCCATACATATAATAATCCTGCCTAAAAGGAATCTAAAGATTGAAGAATGTATGAAAATGATTAATAAATCTAATACAATAAAAGCTTAAGATAATCAATTTTTTTTTACACAACACAATTTTTTTATAACTCTATTATCATTACAAATGCACTTATTTTGTTACATAAGTTTAAGATGTCCTACCAAGGTAACTATAACTCTTAATCCTTAATATTAATTATTAAATAATCGATAAAAGGAATAGCAGAAATTGTATTTTTATTTAAAGCGCAAGTCAATAACATGGTGTTGCAAAAATTTCAAGAACAAATTTAGCTTATAAGAAAATTAATTTACAACGGAATATTTCTAGCAATAAAATCAAAACTCATTTTTATTTTTAACCTTTGTATTACTTTATAATTAATAAATTTTGTTAATAAATTCAAAAATTAAAGCTATAAATATCTCATGAATAAAAAATAATTATTAAAAGGAATATTTAAGAAAATTTTTTCGCTTTATTGAACTTTGTTTGATAGAGATAAGTATAATTAATCTTGAAATCAACTTAATAAAAAATAATTTAATTTATGTAATTTGGTTCCAGACTCTAGATACAAAGTTAAATCTTGATAAGTTGTGTAATTGGTAGGTTATGTGTTTACAGAATTATTCTCTAACTATAAATAAATTTCCTTCTAAAAAAAAATAATAATCGTTGTGTGTTATTTCTTGTGATAACTTTGATATAATACTTTAAAGAGTCTATGAAAAACAAGATGAGCTTAACTTTTTTTTTGTTAAAAGGTCTCCAGATTTTATTAAAAGGTTTCCAGATTACGCAAGCCGATAAAGAGTTTCATAGTCTATAGATTGGGAATTTGAATCTCGGTAATATCCAAGATTATTGTGAAAAGATTGGTTTGATGATGATGATGGCATATCCATTAGGTCAAGTTCATTAAAAAACAAGTCAATTGAATTTAAAGTGATTTTAATTGGCTCACTGCGGAAGTTAGAAAGAGTCAAGTACCCGCTCAGATGGCGTCATCAACACTTAATGATGGCTAAGAATTGTACAACATTTTACCTTTAATTTGTCCATTGATTAAATAAAAATTAGATTGATTAAGCAACTCAAATTAATAGGTGGGATTATCTGAAAAAATATTTTTTACTCAAAAATACTTTTTTGTCCGCTATTTGTAAATGACAGATAATTTAAATAAAAGAATTTTGTGCTATTGTAATAGATTGTACCTTTTTGAAAATTTTTATCTAATTAAAAATGCACTGCTGTGAGTAGAAATTGTAAATGTCACAGCAATGGTTGATAATTGCTTTAGGAAATGTTCCGATTCACATTATGTATACAATATAGTGATTGATATAAGCCTTCAACGATTTTTGATGCAATGAACTGAAGTATTTTGTCTGTTGTTGCGCCAATGTACTTTTGCTGGTTTAAATTAATAAATGTAATAGTTAACATCGAACAGTTGGTACTTTTCCTTTTTCTTCACATGAGAGATTTAGTTACATTAGATTTTTTACAATAACACCACGCAATGTGAGGCTGCGGTAGCCAAGTCGCAGGAAAATGAGGAAATTAGAAATTTGATTAAATCCCTAAGGAATATGATCAATTCACGGGAAAAAATGTTCAAAATTTTATTACAAATACACTTTTTTTTAAAAAAAAAATTATACGAATAATTCTTTTTTAATTAGTTTTGAATAAATAATTTGTATTTCAACGACTATGTGTCGTATTACTTACTTCTACATTTAATAAGTGCGCCATATTTGCTAAATAAACACTTTTAAATTGACAATATTATTTCATCATTCCACTGAAACAGTTCAAGGGTTTGATCAAATCGCTTAATTTCATAAGGAAAATGACCTTCAAGAGACGTTATTTTAACATCTTCCGTGAATTGATCATATCCCTTAGGAATTTGATCAAATTCCTAATTACCTTATTTCTCTGCGACAGCCAAATAGTAACGATGGCAAACTTTTGGTTGGCGTTGTCGAGTCGTATGATCAAGTGCTGGTACTACAGAAGATCCGTCACGTATAGGGACTATGCCCGTTGAATCCGTCGTGGCTTAAATTCCTGACGATGAAGCGAAGTAGAACATCAGTGAATGACTTGCCAGCTAAAAGGTCATCCTCAGCAAATGACAAAGGAGGAGATTTACGAGGTCCATCATCAATAGCACTTGCGTTGCTTTAAGGATCATTCACATCAAAGCAGTAAGTGGTGAGCGCTGAAGATGGAAACAATCAAAGGCTCTTGCAGAGAGGAATTAAGGATTCTGATTGATTACATCTTTCCCTATCGCTACTTACTGACTTAGTGTGAATAAGCCTTTAGAGTGCGACGTTATTAAGAAAATCAAAACCTAGCAGCAATTTAAATAAATGATTAAAAAATGTTTAAATAAAAAAAAATGTTTTTGAGCGTAACTCTTACGTTAATTTCAACATGCATCCCAAGCATTTGAGAATTTTCATTCGATACGAATTTATTTAAATGTAACAACAATTATTTATTAACAGGATTTATAAATTAAAAATGCTATTCTGCACGTTATTACAAGTATTAAAACTGCCCCATAAAGTTATAATAAGATAAATAAAAAGTAGAATTATTCTTCTGGATTACTTTTAATTTAATCTGAAACAAATTTATCTTCGCAAGGAATAGAAAGTGACCCGATTCATGGGTGTTATTCATTTATTTCCAAAAGAGTAATTACTTTCTGTCAAGTATTTGAAGCTACTAAATGCAAATATCTCGCAACTTCATTCACAACTTGCCTCCTTTCAACAGATGAGACAAAGATGAACAGTGTGTGAGTGTGTGTATTTCTTTTTATAAATCTGTATCGTTTAAAATACAGATGTGATGTTAAGAAAACAAGAAAATATGACTCCCGATTGGTACTAAGCACCACACCCTTTTCGTTTAGGTTTTTGTTGGGGGAAAGATAAAATGCAATTTTTTTTCTTCAACACAAAAATCTTTGGCATATTTACGCCTTGCGGAAGTATACCTCAAGAAAAAAGTGCTCATCTCTTCTCGGATTCTAAGTAGTCACAACAGCGATTTTTGCGTTCGCTTGTGATTTATGTCCACCTTTAAACAATGACGATACTGTTTCCTTTTTCATCTGAGATTATGCGACGGCAAAGAGCAACAAGAAAAGAAAAAGGAACGATATTTTCTTTTCTTCTTTTTTTCCTTTTTAGGTTCTCGGTATCAGCGAGAATTTTGTGGAACGACTGATTTTCAGGTTAAAAGAGGAAAAGATAACCCTCCGGACAAAGACCTCTCAGAATTGGACTAGAAAGATTTATTCCTTTAATGGGTTGACCTCTCGATCCAATGAGGACCCAGTGGTAACATCAAATAACGGATTGTTCTTTTGCGCATAAGGGATTCCTTTTTTTGTTTTGATGTGTGTGCTTCCTTTTTTACTTGCACAAAGTTCACGTTTATTTGTTATTCGATTCGTCAAGAAGAAAGCGTAATTTTCTCTCACAAATGTGACACCCAGGCTTAAATCATTCGAGAACAAATAGGACCTGGTTGATTCGAAGCGGACGTTATGGTAAAAAAAGAATGCTATGATTTACTCAATCTGTTATGAAAGACATGCACATTAACCTCTGTAACCCTTATGTTCGCAGTAAAAAGTACTAGCTAAGACGTCGTAATTCATTAGTGCATAGCCATTCATTGATAAGTAACCCTAATAATTTTATTTCCTTACGTTAGAAAATCTATAATAATGTTGAGTGAAGAGCATGAAGCTTACAAATGGAACATGTGAACCACCTCATAGTGAAATGAATTTTAGAGAAATGATTATAAAAAAAAATTATGTATTCAAGTATGCTGGATGTATTTACAAGTTGTAAAAATGGATTTTAAAATTACTTCAATGAAGATTAATTAGTTCTCAAATAAGTTCAATATGTAGTGAAAAATTAATCTCTTGAAGAAAAGTACATTACGCCTTATTTTTAACCAGCTTTGATTAATCTCTAATTTTCAAAATGAGCATAAAATTGTGCATATTTGAGAAATTTATATGTAAAATGTACATTGTTAAATTTAAATGAAAAATTTAAAAACCTTACAGCAATATTGATATGAAAATTTTAAGCATTTTATTCTCTTAATAAAATTTGTATGTGATATTTTTTTCTCTCCTTTAATTTTTCTCCTCCATTTTTCCTTTTTACTTTACCTTCAATATACTAGGATCTCACATAAAACAGACTTGAATAACACATGTATATTATTTAAATATTTAATTTAATGTGAAAAATAGGTCTCTTTTTTTCCCATAAAATGATTATTAAAAGCATTTTCCAAACTATATTTTTGAAATCTGTGTAAATTTTTAAATTTGTATTTAAAATGATAAAAAATTTAAAAAATTATAATTTTTTTTTATAAAATATTAATGTTACTTTTTTCACTTTCCTTATATATTTTGTTTCTTAGTTTTTTCTTAACTATCAATTTCTCTTTATATTGGTAATTTTGGGTAATTTAAAAATGTGACATTTTACAGCTTAGAGTTATATAACAACGTTTTAAATATTTTCACTTTCTAAATTTGTATTTTAATCAGACAAGTATGTATTTGGAAAATAACAACAATACACAGTTCAATATGACTGCTGCATGCAACTTGATAAAGGAAAAATTTGTAAAGTCTATTCAAGATGGAGAAAAAAATTCACTTTTAGATTTTCTCTAAAGATTGAAAGGAAGTACTTAATTATAAGGGTGTGGTCCTTTTTTTGTTTTCCGATTTATAACAGATATTGAAAGAAAAAGTATTATTTTGATTATTACTGCGATTTATCTACCTGTAAAAATTTATATAAAAAGAGAGGAAAACCCAGAAAAGTCCTCGTTATTTACCTATTGTCATTGCATATAGTTTCACTAATGTCCAGCTTTGCAAAAAAATTTGGTTGGATCTCATTTTAGTCCACACCTTTACTTATCCCCAACTTGACGAAGTATTATTTTCGTATAAGTATATGTATTAAATAAATACTGAAATAATACGAAATAATATATCGTACAAGAAATATTATTTCGTATTATTTCAGTACAGAAAATTAGCTGTTGGCGCAATTTGACACGGTTTGTTTTCTTCTTTACCAATGGTGTGGACCAAAATAATATATTACCAAAAATTTCCTTCCTCATAAAAGTAAAAGTGAAATCTGAATTTGCATTATTGTAATCAAGATGTTAAAGTAATGCATTTTTACCTCTATGGTGATTTAAAAATTACACACATTAAAGTTTAGAAGAAGGAAATGTTATTCAAGGAATACTTAAAGAAATAGAAAACCTCTTTCTGTAAGGGAATTCTTCAAAATTAAATCTATAAAATTATTAATTTTTATTAAGTATTATTGTTTTAAGTGTCGCAAAAAAATATATGCGCCCATAAGGAAATGAACTACTATCACGATACATAACATGTATGTAGTGTATGAGGAGATAAGCAAATGATTACACATTCAGAACAGATTGTTTTGTTCAGAAAATATGGCATGAAAAAGGTTAAAAATCAGTAGGTTGTAAATCCATCTCTGGCAGCTATACAAGCCAAAACACGAAGTGACATCGATTTAATGAGGTCACTTATGACTTTCTTTGAAAGATCCAGCCATAATCTTTGAAAATAAGAAGTTAATTCACGAGTTTTCCGAGACGGCTGCAATTGTCTTCCAAGCATGTCCCAGTCGTGCTCTATTGGTGAGAGATCTGGTGACCTGACAGGCTACGGGAGTACGTTCTACCCTTGAATACATTTTTTGGAGAGTCGCTCAGTATGTGGGTGAGTGTTGTTTTACTGATAAATGGCTCCTTGGGGAACTGGATGGCACAGGCAATTCAACTGGCGCTAAAATCTCGCCCACGTAAGTACGTGCCACCAAAGTGCGTTGAAAGACGACTAGAGGTAATCGTATGCCCCAACAAATCGCTCCTCACTCTGTCACACCTTGCATACAGCTGAATGCCTCTCTACAAAAAGATGCTGGATCGAACCGGTGGTCTGGTTGTCTCCACACACGTATGAGCTAGTCATCAGTATTGAGAATGAATAGGGATTCATCACTTGAGATCACACGTCTCCAGTTGTCACACTCCACCTTCCTGAGGTCGGTAGAAATACGGTCAACACTGCTTATAATGTGGGGTCATTTAGGCGTCTTAATGGTCGTTGGGCAGTCGTCTCTGAATGGTCTTTATTGATGCCACCGGATATCTGGAAGGTGGTAAATGGCGTCTAACCAATTCTAGTGGCATCTTGGTGAGGACGTGACCACTCATATGTTTGTGCAATCCTCACACGAATTTATGTTCCTGGGACGCCCTGACTCACCACGATGGTAGACTTTCACTTTCGTGATTAATTGTTGTCAAAACCGAGCAATTATCATATAGCTCAAATCGAAGTGGCATCCTATACGTCTCTTCGACCAACCTGCTTCTCTGAGTTCTACTATACGCCCTCTCTCAAAGTCCGACAATTGTTCGTATTGTCGCCAGTAACATCTTCGAACATCGCTAGTCACAACATCGTCCATTCAAGTCGACAGATTAGTGGGAACAACTCTATGGCACAAGTAATCATGTCTTTAAACTCTCCCAGCTGCGTATCTCATATGCGCATAGCACACTTACCTTTGTCCCATTAGCGTCGAAATTCTAATCATTTGTATATGTCTTACCAGATCATATTCCTGCCAGGTGTCGTGATAGTAACTCGATTTCTTTTGTGTGCATAGGTTTTTTGTGACAGAGTGTATTTACTACATATGGATCTAAAACCCATCACAGTAAATACAAATGCAAATAATAAATTTTTAAGGCTAACTTTGTAAATAAGTATGCGCATGCAATTTTTAATTTAAATAATGTAATGGATGAAGAGTAATGGATTCCTCTTACCACGCCTCAAGAGGAAAGTATGCCAATCCCATTTTATTTTTCAAAATTATGCGTTTCAATGTCTCTTGTAATAACCTCTATAATTGTGTTTTTAGCAAAGCAATATAAAATATTAATAAAAATAAATGAAGTTACTGAAGGAAATAATGAAAAAAGAACAATGCTTGTTTATGCTTTGCATATTATTCATTGTTGTGAGAGTTTATTTAAAATCTCTTAAAAGAGAAATCAGAATTAATTGGAGCAAACTAAAATTATTGTACATTCAGTACATTCTTTTGTTGTAAATAAAACCAATTAAGTTTAAATTAAAGACGACAAGGTAAAGTCTTAGGTTTATTCTTAAAATTTAAAGAAAATATAACCTACTAAAAATATGCTCAAACTTCAAAATATTGCACAAACAAAATTAATGTACATATTTTTTAATGGTAAGAATTATATTTTAAGAAAATTTGACGGAAATTTGATCATTTTCAGTATTTTACGATATTTTTAAATGTTAATTTAAATGTACCCTTTATAGAGCCTTTTTTTTCTAGTGATGGTATGTTAAAATATTTTTTAGATTGTGTGAGATTAATTTACGAAAAGAGATTCATTCAACTTAGATTCATTCACTTAATTTTGATTTTTAAGACTATTTTTTGGCTTAAAGTATGTTTACTATCGTTTATTGCATGTTATTAAAAGGCAGGGCTTTTTATGCATCTTAGTTCTTTTTACATTAAACTGCTGGAAATTTGTAATTTATTTTGCAAATACCACAATATGAAAAAATAGAATTGCGAAATAGATAAAATTGATACTCATCATAGATGATGAAAAATTAGGAGTTTTATATATATACGTAGGAGTTTTTTCTTTGGTACTGCTGTGGCTGAAACTTTATTCTATCGTGACTATAGTTATATTAGGTTTATAACTATTTTGTGCATATATTTTTGTAATATATATATATATATATATATTACTTTCCATGAAATTTATGAAAAGAAGAATCAGCATGTAGTTTACACACCAAATATTATAATATATAATAATAGTTTATATACACCACAAATATATTTTATAATATGCCAAAAGGACGTAAATTAAATAGAAGAAAACAATACAGAGATTAGTTTTATGATGTTAATGGTAAGTATACTAATCATGGCCTTGTAAACTGCTTATAGTTCCAGAAATTTTACCGATAAAAGGCGTAGTAGACAATATAAAGAGTGATCAAACGCCTTTTTGTTTTGTTTATGTTCAAAACTTGCGAGAATCAATATTATTTTATTGCATCAGCGCTTTATTTTCATATTTCATGTGAATAAACTGTAAAATTATTTAAAATTCTTAACTGGAGGTAGTCTTCCTATTATTTTAGGGTTTTTTTTAGAAACAAAAACTTTTTAACTCCATTTATAATTGCTTCTAACTTCGTTGATTAGATACATGTAGAAATAAACAATACAACAATGCGAAAAATGTGATAAAATTAATGGATGCATTAGATGCTAATACTATTTATAGTAAAAGCAGAAATTACAAATTTTTGATAATTTGAATTCAAAATTATTCAAATGATTCTCTCTAAATCATAATCCCCTTAGAATATTATTTTCCAAAATTCCGAAGTCACAATAAATAATACAAATAAAGAGGTACAGTGCTTTACTCAAAAAGGGATATTATCATACGAATGTAGCAGATGTCCAAAAACATCTGTTCCATCAACGTTACTACTACTACTCTTCATTTTATTAAAAACACGGAAGACTGACTTTATTTTTACTATTAAGACAGAATTACATTTACATACATTTATATATATATTATTTATCTTTATTGTATCCTAACATGGTCAGTGACACTTGATATACGAGAACTCAAATACGCTTCTATTTAGGAAGCAAAATAAGTCTTCTCAAAGCTTTCCGTTAGGCAAACAGAATTAGGAAGTGAACAAAAAAAAAAAAAAAAAAAAAAAAAGGGAAAAAAATACTGAAAACCGACATAGCATAGGGATCATTCTGTAATTTGTTGCCGTCCGTGGAGTATTGAGGTTATTTTCTCCGGATGAGAAGTTTGCCATCTTTTCCCGCGAATGTGGAAATCGTTGCGAATAAATAACAATCAAATCCTACGGAAAAGAATCTCGAATACGGATGATGGTACACTCCTTTACCGATAACCCTCTTTCTGAGATTTATGCGATCTTCCTCGTGTGCTACCTCTTAAAGTCTACCTCTATACAATAGAAATAAAGGTTCTAAACAATAATCGGCTCAACCTATGACGCATAAGTACAGCAGACCGTTAGGGTTCAGATATGTCAGAATTTGTTTTGTATAAACAGTGATGTATTGATAATATGTAACTGCTTACAATGTGCTATTTGTGTGTAATATTATTGAGATAGAAAATTTTTGAAGCTTAAAATGCTTATTATTATTTAAACATCATTTTATGGGATAAAAATAAAACAGTAATTGCTGTTTCAAATTTTGATGAACAAATAAAATATACAAAGTAATAATTAGCTAAAATGTAAAGTATCATGTCAATAAAGTTATATATATATATATCAGATTATTTACTCTTTAAATATGTTCTGTGTATTTTAAAAGTTCAAAATATACAAACTCATATGGAATGTGTTTATAGTAAATATTTAATTTTTCTTGTATTTATTTTACTTTGACATTGTGTAAGTCGCTGTGACGGGGTTTTAATTGTATTTTTAAAGTACATTATTTATAGTCAAATTTACTTCAAATATTTACTATCTGTTCTATTTTTAATTAATATTTTGCATAATGACAATAGTTAAAAAAACAATAAAAGAAAAGAAAATGGAAAAAATTCCATTAACGAAGCATAATTGGATAATTTCTTATTGGATATTTTTGCTTTAGATTTTGTTTAAATCCGCTATTTTCCAAAAAGTAAAAGGGATCTATAAATACTGTAAAGTGAGTATATAAAATATTTTGCTTTAAAATATTTTATTTTACAACACGAACAATTCAAATTTTTCTTCAATACATTTAAAAATATTGAGTTAGAATTGCACCAAAAAATAAAAAGAAAAAAAAACTTTTTTCTTTTTTAATTGAAATTATTAACTTTAAAGAATGCCTTTCTGCCACTGAAGAGTAATAGGCAACAAAACATATCATTCGAAAAAAACAAGTTACCTTTATTTAAAGTGCATGTTTTAGCTTTTGTTTTTCCCTTCTTTTTAGAGAGAAAAACTAGAATGATGTTGGATTTAATTTATTATAATTGTTTTATGAAATAAAGAATAAACAAAAATAAAAATAAAACTCATAATAATACAATGCATTCTAAAAACTGTTAACATTAGATTACCAACATGTTTAAACAGTACGAAATTTTTATATATTGCTCATTTCGATATATTTTATATGTTATATATTTTTTTTAATTTGAGAATTAGGAGAGAAAAGGAAACAAGGTGAAACATTCACGCTTTCCTCGAATCTCTGTACCCAATATAGTATTCGAAAGAGGGTAAAAGATATTCATTCCTGTTATATTAAAAGAAAGTTGTTTTTAAAGCTTTAATATAATTTTTAAAAAAGGGGAAACTTTTCCCAAATTATGTTAAAGTCAAATGGATGAAAATATAAAGTACATTCATGTCCAAAATTAAGGTCACAAACATGTTTTTCGTCATAATTTTAAATTACCTAAAGAAAAATTTTTAGAACTTGTATTTTATATCTTTTGAAGAACGGGTAGTACAATATCAACCTTCAGTTTAGGAAAAGTTTCTATTTAGAGTGAGTTTTTGCAAAATTCCTGGATTGAAACCTTTTAATCGTATGAGATTTTTTTCCTGTAGTTTTGTGAATATTGCATTAAAACAAACAAGTTAGCCTGTTAGCAGTGTGAGTATGACTTCTCACAATCGCTTAGATGATTTTTTTAGATGAAGAACTCTTTGTAGTCTTGAAGCTGGCCGGTCTCAAGTGGAGGTGGCAAGTGAACCGAAAATGGTCTCCCGGCTATGGAATCAATTCTAAGCAAGTGGTACTGTCACCAAGAAAGTCAGCCAAGGTCATCACAGAGCATCAACATCTGCACATGATCGTTACTTGGCTTTAAGCTCACTACGACATTGGTGGATAACGACTCCTTAGCTTGCTTGTGACCTTGATGCTGTGTCTGGAAGAAGAATTTCCAGGCAAACGCTCAACAGCAGTTTTGCAGAGACTGTCCTTTACGCCAGGCATCCAGTCTTGTGTGTCCCTTTGACTGCATCTAGCAGGAAAGACAGGATATTTGGGGAGTTGAAAACATCAGTCAAGGACACCACAAGAATGGGGGGGGGGGGCTTGCTCTTTTTAGTGATGATTCGAAATTCTCAAGACAAAGTGATTCTCGTCGTGTCTTCATTTAGAGAGAAAGTGGAGCTCGCTTTAATCCCTCTTACATAAAAAAAATCGAAAGATTTCGCGGCAAAGGAATCCTTGTGTGTGGTGGTATAACGTCGTGGTGGTATGTGTGTGGTGGTATAACGTCGTACAGCACTGTATGCCTTCCAAGAGGTTACAGCGCTATATGGATGAGATTCTGGAAGCCTATATGAGTTTTTTCTGGGTGCTATGGGCCCGGACTACATTTTTATGGACAAAAATGAGTAGCCAGACGGAACTCACATTGCTGATAAATTTCATTAGGCATAAGGATTGTCCTTCGAGGTCTTCGGATCTAAATCCTATTGAACATATTTGGGATGGTTTAGGACAGGGATGGAGAACTTTTATGGATTAATGAGCCATTTTACTAAAGGAACGTTTAATGAGGTACAGACGTGCCGTCAAATAATTTTGATTTGTTATTATTTGGAAAATGATAAAACTAAATAGTAGTTCAAAATTCCTTATATACAGCGAAACATTACATTTTGCCCTATTTAATAATAAATGTTTTAATTATATACATGTAATTCAAATTAAAATAACATTAGTGTGACTTCTGTTGTTGCAGATTAGATGGCAAATAACTTATATTAGGATTGTAAGATGTTACTTTTAGCAGAATGCATGCTGAATTTGAGTCATCTTCCAAGCGGTTTCTAAGCTAGTCATTAATGTTATTTATCTCTGAAAATAAAAAACGCAGGGATAGGTAGATGAAAATATTGTTAAAATAGCATAAGCCAGCTTCTTGAAACAGTTAAATGTGTTTGTAATCGCTCGCGTTTGTGTTCGTAATACCTAATAGTGAGCTCTGTTCTTATGAACGAAAATGCAAACGGTTTTGATCGGTGGCGTGCCAAAATATCGTGTCACGTGCCATCGATGGCACTCATGCCAGTGGTTCGTCATCCCTTGTATAGGAAAAGCCAATTTTCAGCCTAGTCCCAAAACCCGGGACCCCCAAAGAGTTGAAGGTCGTGCTTTTAGAAGAATGGGCTTTGTTGCCACAAATATTTATTGACACCCTCATAAACAGCATAGCAGCTTGTCACGAAGCTTGTTTACCGGTGCACGTTGGTCACACTTCAAATTATAGACTTTTAAAGAGTTAAATGTTTTCTCTCTGATTCATGATTTCACACTTTTTGATATATCTTGTATCCTAATTCAAAATTAAAATCCTTTTATATGGTTATATTGCTATATTCTTTCTCCAACTATAATACGTCTCTGTGCCGAATTTCATGGCAACACAGCGAATAGTTCATTAGTTTTCCTAGATTGTGTGGGTGACTTTAATTTTGGACATGAGTATAGATTTACAAATCATTGAGAAATAATTCTGAAAATATGATTATTTTTGAAAAATACATGCTATTTAAAAATGAAAATAACACACGCCTACTTCAGGAAATATTTTTGAAAATATCTGATTAAGAGATGATATATATTTAAAAAGGTTTTTTTTATCTCAAAATTTCTGAACATCTAAATAATTCTATAAAGAACACAAGACAGGTTTTCTTTTTTACCACTACATGGAAAGGTCATTGACATTGTCAATTTCGTCGACTTAAATCATCGATCAGGATTCGTTATCCATTGCTCATAATACTGTAGCCAGCCGTTTTTGAAATAAAAGATTCAAAACAAGAATGACAATCAAAAGCACGTAAATTCCGTTGTGAGGAGGGAGGGTGGTTTTTGTATGTTTACTCATAATCAAGAATACAAAACTAAATTAAAGCATCTAATAGATAATATTAAATATCAAAGACATCTATTTAAGAAGCACCCCAACTTAATCTCTTTTATTGTTTTGTTTTGAATTTCAACTCCAAAAGGAAGAATCAGTTGAAAACAATATTTAAATTAATTCTATACCAATATATTTTGTAAGAATTTCAAAATTATAAAAATCAAAATAAATAATGTATAGCTTAAGATGAATTTTTCTCTACTTTTAATAATTTATTCAGTACACGATGGGTTGGATTCATTATATTGTACGTGTACAATAACGAAACGAATTACCCTTTGTGTGTATTGTATTATTTTAAAAAAAGTGTTAATAAAATGTTCACATTTTGTTGAGTAATTTATGTTGAAAAACTAGAAAATCCTCAAAAGTAAAATCTAAGAACCTTCATTTTGCTAATTATTATTATTCATTATTGCTAATTATCATTATTTTGCTAATTATTATTCATTTTGCATTATGTTAATTTATCTACTAAAATACGTACGTAATACCTTCTTGGAATAAAGAAATTCAGAAGAATTAGGCCATGAATTAAAATCAGTTTATGAGAAATATAAATTACACTATCTTTACTATAGTTTGCTTTATATTGCAATGAAAAATATAACTGTCTACAATAGAGAATGGCAATTTCTGGACCGTCAAGAGATAATGAGTCATTTTCAGGGAGTTCACGAAAATTTTACATTCAATATTAAACTTCAAGTTTTCAGAAGTTCCGAAAAAGCGCTCTTCTGTATTAATATATCAATGTCTTTTTTATAAATAATTTTTCAAAGATGTTACAAACACTTTTTAAAGTAGTTTTATTGTTCAAAAAAATCTTTATATCTTTCTGTTTCATTCGATTCCTGAGGAAAGTCAATAATTTTAATCTCAAATTGAAGAAGTCCGCTAATGTATGAGATGCATAAGGTTAGCAGATTAAAAATCGTTGGATAAATCAAAATCATTGAACACAAAAGCTTAATTAGCAAACATGCATTCTGTTTCACATCGCGAATGATGACTATTTAATTTGTGCATTGAAACATTCATTGGCATGGAACTCATGGAACTCCAAAAACATTTTTTCTTTTACTAGTTTCTGAAAATGAACTCGTTATGAAAAAAAAAGAATAAATAGTTGTTATTGCCGATTTGGAGCACAATTATAATAGCAATATTGTGCATTGATGATCATCCAAAATGCAACACCAAGAAGAATAAAAACCAAAAACTAAATTTATTAGATAGATAATACACAGAACAACGGTAAAAGGATTAAACTTTACAGCTTTCAGTGATGCAAGGAAGAAGACGAAATCAGTAGTCAGCATTGCTTCCACAGCTGTCAAAAAGGGTGGCTATATACCTTTGAATAAAACAAAAGAGGCTGCAGATATTTTGTTAGAGTATAGTACCCCAAGCTCTACCTCCACACTCGCTCAGTTGTGATGAATCGGATAATAAGTAGGTGGTCCGAGAAGGCAGCAATACAATCTAGTAGGGAAAAAGTCGAGAACATTGCATACTATGAATACTATCCTGTTGGAACATAGCTTCACCCTAACCTTACCTTCATCTTTAAAGGTAAGGAAATATGACAAGAACTAAAACATCAGAGATATAGTGCTAGATGATCATTGAACCTAGCGTGTGTGCGTGTGGGAATCTACCACCCCAAACCATCATACCGAGCTTAGGACCAACGATTCATAAGACAACAGTTTAGGGGGTATCTCCAGACTTTAATGAGACCATCAGTTGCTTTGCGATTGTCCATGTCTACCGTTTCCAGTACCATTGCAGATATAAAAGTTTGTGGTTTAGAAATAAAATTCGGAATATTGGACTCCTAGCGGAGATTCTTCTGAGCTTCAAATGACGCCGAGTGGTACGCGCGGACACCTATTATTTTGCAACACAGTATTTATTGTGATATGGTTCATGATGTGCATAGTGATCCATAAGTGTTAGCACAATAAGATGAGTACAATGTAGTGGCGCAACGAGACTGATGCAGTTAATTTCCCCTCCCCCTCCTCCCAACCTGTGTTCACCGATTACAAATCTGCATTTTTGTTGCTTGATTACATTTGAAACGATCACTGATTTCCTGGTAGGATAATCCGCATTCTTTATTGACAACAATTACTTCTCGGTTGAATTAAGAAATATGTTTTAAAATGATGCGAGTAATCTTCGTGACACACACACACAAACTAAAGTTGCCGCCACAAAAAAAAACGAACAAAAATACAATTTCAGTACTACAAAACGGCATTCTGTTCTCTCTTTACATCAGCGTTTCTCAAATTAGCGTTATCTCGCCCCCCTAGGGAGGCGTGATAACCCTACGAAGGGGGCGCGAGTATATTGTAAAGTCAAAAACAAAATATTTAAGAAAATTATTAACTTACTGAAAGTAAACGAACAAAATACATTCTGAGATAAAAAAAATATATACATTTACACTGATATAATACATTTATAAATATGTCAGTACTGCGCAATGTATTTTATAATTAACTAAACAATACTAAGTTAAGAACGTTTAATAACTACCAGTGACCCCATTGGCTTTTCATATATAAAATTATATACAAAAATTAACATTTACCTTGATAATTTGTACGGTTTATAATTAATCCCTTAAATACTGACTAAAAGTTACGCGATTCGCTCCCTAATGCCACCGTTTTACCCGTAGGGTAACGTTTGTGGTGCAGGATGAGGGGGTAGAAAAGGAACAAATAAGCAAATCCTCTAAAATAAGTAAAACCACCGCAAACACACACACTGTCAAGTTCCTTTTATTGCATTCCAAAAGCCTTCGGAATAATTGTATAGATAGCAGTGCACAGAAACAATCGTACTTCGGGAAGATGTATATATACGTCCGGGGAAATTAACGCTTTGGCTGAGCGAGACGTTTATATACTCCGGTGGCACTTAAAAAGTCGTATTATAGCTTTAGTTTCAAAGTATAGTATTACTGAATTCAATGCATTGATATTGTATGGGGGAGGGACGATGATAATTATGATTGAAAATTGTGTCACAAATATTGAAAGTTTGAGAAGCACTGCTTTACATAGCTCTTGTTGGTGGTGCTACAGGAACACGTGATGCGTGCCTTTGCGAATATGTTAATTATTCGTATTTATCTCATTGTAGCAAACGTGCAAAAGGAAAATTTTACTCAGTTTGGTTACTTACTTTATGGTGGAATAAAAGTTTACTGCAGTAAAAATATTACTAGTGCTGCTAATAAAAATTAGTTTACTGCTGTGTTTTAACCTATTTCAAACAAAGCTTGCTTTGAAAGTTGATTTTTTCCCCTTCAATATTAAAAATATTAGTGTTTATTTATTAAATTTGATGGAAAAATTCCGTTTTTTTAAAAAATATATACGTTATCAATTTTTCATAAATTTAATTGATTAACTAAATGTTAAATGACTTAATGTTTA
The DNA here is from genome assembly GCA_019973975.1 of Trichonephila clavata. Lineage (NCBI taxonomy): Eukaryota > Metazoa > Arthropoda > Arachnida > Araneae > Nephilidae > Trichonephila > Trichonephila clavata. Next base: position 357,608 of record BMAO01017081.1, on the reverse strand, counting down.
AAGATACTATTAAATAATAGAAAGCAATTAATTTTTTTTTATAATATACATATTTGGAATTTTAACTACATTTGTTATAGAAAATGTTTTCAAATTTTTTCCCCCCATTCTTACAATTTAAGAAACGTATATTTTATTTATAATGACTGGGTAGTTATTTTTACTGTTTAATTTAATAATTATTTTAATGCACACATATCATTCCTTTAGTTTTTAACTGTTTAATGTTTTAGGGTTATAATTATAAGCAAAAATTGGATTATAATATTTTATAATTTTCTAAATATTGCAAACCACGCGCGCACGCGTGTGTCATCAATAAGATTTTTTTTTATTGTTATCTAGATTAGTAAATTAATTTGATGGTTCTTTGTAATCATACAGTTTAAATTTTATAGACTAAAATAGCACTTTTTCTATGTTAAAGATGTTTTGTAATTTCCCTATATTAGATATAATGTGATACCAATAATTTAATATATTACTTACTCTATGGAATAGCAATAATTTGTTGTGTTACGTTCTCGTATAAAAAATAATAAATAAATAAACAGAAAAAAATCTTTTTTCTCCCCAAAATATTATAGTGCATAAGTTTTCGAGAATTAAATAAAACTCTAATCAAACTTTAGTATTTCTAATGGTCGATACTTTACTCGACACGTTACTTAATGATACTCATCAGGAATCCAGATTTTAAAATTAGGATCAAACTACGCAATAGGTTCATGTTATAGAACCAGTTCCTCCCTTTTTGTAAAGTAGTCTTCAAAAGAATTCTAAATATATATATATACATATATTTATTAAATCTCATCATCCAACTAAATAACTAGGATCAGTTAAAAAACATACGAATTCGATTTTAGAAAAGCTATTTGCCTATTTTCGTCATCGTAAAAATAGACAAAACAATCTGCATACCTACCTAAAATTGTAATTGGAAAAATAACTACAGTAAATTATCTTAAATTCATTTTGTTCTAGCGAAAAATAATTGCATATTGTAATTGAAAAAGAACCAAATACCTTTTGCTGTTTTTCATCGAAATATATGTACAAACTAGCCATTACCCATCTGATTCGCTGAATATTTCATGAAATTGGAATGTTTTTTAGGATATTACTATTACTGCAAAGCTTGCTGTCTGAAGACTCATTGACCGTTGGAAAAAACGCCCCCAATTACGATGACGAGGTCTCAGCTGTCTGTGAAGATACAACACAATTACTCGCTGATGGCCTGACACCTGCAAAAGTTATCGTCCTCATCGACTCTCAAGCTGCAATTTCAGCCTTAGGTATTAACACACCAATTGACTGCCTACACACAATTCAGTACCTTGCTAAAATTACGAAGCTCATTTCATACGACTGGACTGGGCCTTACAGTTGGTCTTAAGTCATGTTGGAATTCCTGACAATGAGAAAGCCGGCCAAAAAGCCAAGCTGAGAGTTATGTCGTCTCAACCGGAAGTTCCCTTGACCCTCAGAAGAGCAATGAGCATGATAACCATATGCATTGTTAAATATATTGCCTCTTCTCATAGAACCAAGAGCCTTGGAAAACTATGCGAATCGCGGGCCACTGTGGGTCCTATCCTGGGGCACCTGGAGAGAGCCCAGGCCGTTGCCCACTTTTGCCAAACTATTGGGCATGACTTCCTGAGAATATACCTTCACTGGCTTGTCCTGGCTGCTAACGGTTTCTGCCCGCTCTGCAGCCATGACAGGATGGACGGCGCGACTACCTGTTCCAATCCACTGGATTCGATGAACACCCGACTGACGACACCATCAGTCGTCAAGGGAGGTTCGGCGTCAAATGGTCAAGAAGCCAAGCACGGGCGTTGGATAAATAAATAAAGAAAGAAAGAATTACAGAAAAACAAAAAAAAATCTGTAGAGAAAGCGTTTGGTAATTTAATTAAATTTTACTATTTATAGAATCAAAATATAACTAATAAGGTAATTTTAAACTTAAAGAAAATCCTTTAATTTAAAGTCAAATAAAACAAGTAAAATTGAAGAGTTTTTCAATAAAGTAATATATTTAGAGATCTGTGTGTTTAGTGAAACATAAACATTACCTTTCGGGTTAATTTGCTTATAATTTCTTGTTTATCTCATTATTTATTTAGATTTTCAGGGTTTTTTTTTCTTTTCAATTAAATTAATTTACTTTGTACATAAACTAATTTAATTAAAGTAAAAACAAATTGTGTTTCAGTTTCTGTTTCAATTGTTTAAATTCAACCAATGTTTATATTTTCCACAGCTTCCAATATATTTTTTTCTTTTTCTTTTTTGACATTTTATAGAAGAGTTGTGCATTTTTTCACAGTTATCTACGAAATAGTTGCAAATGATAACAACAGGATTTTACTAATCAATAAGAATTTCTTATTCAATAATTTAACGATCAATCGCTTCTTCTTTTTAAAAAGAACTATCCTCTTTTTCATTAAACTATTTCCTTTAATTTTCACTTTCGGTAATTTTGGGGAAAATCGCGTTCCTTATGTCTTTTATCTCAGTGCGTGTGAGGTAATTCTGAAAAATATCTTCAATTAGTGGTGTACGCAATGGTGAAGTTTGGGGGTTTAACCCCACCCCACATGGACTAAAAGATTTTTAATTTCTTACCCTTGGCGTTTTTGTGTCTACGTATTCTTTAGAATATACTCCAATAACAAGGGTCTGTGTATGTTATACTGTCTTTAATTATGGTATACTATATATTTTATTATAAGCAAAGCATTTTAGATTTGAATTCTAGAAATAAACTGCAGTTTACATTAAGAATTGTATATCGATTATTTATTACTTATTTTCAATTATTTATCGGAAATTATACATCTGTATGATAGCTTTTATAAAACCCAATCTAACTCTACACCTTGCATCATGTGTGGCGCAATTTATAAGCCATAAATAAAGGTTTCTTTCCAATAATCGTACAAATTAATCCATTTTTTCCTTGTATCATATTTAAATAGATTCAAATCTACTTTGATGAAAAATTAATAACTATTCTTAACAGTTCCTTATTTTTGACGTTTCGAATAACAGCAACATTATCCAAAAAAATATCTATCTGGAGAGCTAAGCTGAAAATAAGTTCACACTTGATATCCAGCTTTATACTTTCAATCAGAATCTTAATGATCTCGATAATTAACCACAGTTATAAATCAAACACCTCTCGAAGAATGAGGGCAGCTATGTGATTACCTCTGGAGCGCATCGCAGAAGCCATAGAAATTACGTGTTGAAATTGATAAATGAGCTGTTACTTAGCCATTTAACCCGCTCAAAGAAAATGTGGACGTTTCAAGAACTTTAGGTGTGACTACAGTTCTTAGGAAGACGTTGTTTGTGGAGCCAAGCCCAACTAAGATTGACTAATTCTTCTACAAGAGAAGTAGCAGTTTAGATGTAAAGATTGAAATTTAAATGATAAAAGAATTGAAATTTTCGCGTTCTTTTAATGTGCGAACCGTAATTGGGTCTTTTAATTTGCGATTTCAATTTCTGTCGTAATAACACTTTTTTGAAATAATTAAAAAGCTACTCGTGCGAAAGATCAGAGGAAGAACGCGTTGCTGTTTGTCATTATTGGGCGTAATATGAAGATGAAATATTATTTGATTGAAAAGACTTTTATAATGTGTGAATATTTGTATAAAAATAATAGACTTACGTATAAAAAGGAATGCAGTGAACATTAATCACAGACAATTAATTCAATGGAAGAAGTAAATGAGTTAAATGTTTTATATATCAAAATGATATTTAATTTTTTAAAAATAAGGGAGAATTATCAGTAATATATTAACAAGAAAATTGTATTAATTATAATTATTGTTTGTAAATTTGTATTAAATTGTTGTAGACTTTAAATGTATGTGTTAATATCCTGGCTTAAAAGATATATTTTATTTCAAATAAAATTAATCACTTCAGAATTAACAGTAATCACTCCATAAAACAATTAATGCTAAAAATAATAATAAAAGAAAAAAATTAAGAATAATTTTCCTTTAAAATTTAAATTAAATGATTAGTAATAAGATTAAATCATACATTTGTCAGAACATTTTTAATATTTTAAGCAATACATAATGACTAATTAATTTAGGAGACTTGGAAAATCTATTAAGAGAAAAAGAAAATATCAAGAGAATTTAATGAATCATTTTTAACCTCTGATCTTACAATTTATAAAGCTATCATATTCGAAGTCTAAAGTGATAAAAAAAAAAGATTATTGGATAAGATAATGAGCCAAATATAATTATACATAATGAACAAATTATGTTGAAAGTATTCCTGTTTTTCTTTCTTCTTGTTTATTAAAACTTTATTAAACGTCTTCATTTGTTGCGTAAAGAAAGTTAAAGAAACTAGCCAATCCACAACGTTTTAAATATATAATGGTATTTAAATTTCAAAACTGTCAAGCTGAAAAAAGAAATAATTAAAACATATCGAACTCTTTGTTTAATAGTGTATTATTTTTTTAATTTTTCGTCATTTCCTATTTTTCTCAGTTATGCTGCTTTCAAGACATTTTTGGCACTTAGACCAACTTATCAAGTTTTAGAAAAATTTCACTTTTAAAATTATTTTAAATAGACCACGCAATTTGATGTAGAGGAGTGGAAACTTGAAAATCAGCTTTCCTCTTCAATTAAGTAAAAGTTTTCATTGTTTTTTTTTACTATAAATATATTATTATTATTGTTGTTATTATTATTATTATTATTATACACTATTATTGTCATTCAAACTTATAAAATACACTACGTATACTCAATTCTCATGTCATAAAAAATTGATGAATTGCAATAGATAATTTAGTTTGTTACTATAATTAAATTTTTTTTAGTACATGAGTAAAAAGCAAATCACTGGTAATGTGTACAAAAAAATTGAAATTAGTTAAATTTATTGAAATTATGAGTCATTTGTCGAATGTGTTTTTTAAGAGCACTAAATAAATTCTGAAACCCAGTGGCTGAATATTTGTGTATCGCGCTTCCACGCCACAGATCCGGGTTCAAATCCCGGGCTGGGCAAGGTCGACTCAGCCTTTCATCTCTTCAGTGGGTTGATAAATACCAAGCTTACTTGGGAACCGAACACTGGGGGTTTCGCGTCAGATTGACTATTTGACCGAAACATATGTACATGCACCCCAGCGCCTAAGGTTACGTAAACTGAGATAGGCACAGTAGGCCTTGGCCCTCATAAGCTGTTGCGCCACTGAGTTCAGTTCAAATAAATTCTTAACATTTCAAAGAAACTTAAGTTTCAATGAAAGAAATGTGTGAGATGTAGCCATCTCTTTGTTACAAAATACTATGGCATTTAAACACTATCTTGTTTTTCACGAAATTAAATTTTTTTAAGACAAATTTATAGTATGTAAGTGCATGTTGACACATTATTGTAATAAAAAGGTAATAAAATAATAAACTATTCTCAAAGTAACGTAGGCGATCAGTCAGCTTTTTGTTAGTGGTATTGTTTGTATAACTTCTGCCCTTGTAACTCAACATGTTTATGAAACTTAAGTGCAATGAATATCTTGAATGTGACTCTTAACTTTCTTTGGTATGGTCCTCCTTTTGTAGTTTAAACAACCATGTCTGAATGAAATCCTTAACCTGGTAAGCAGAAACACACCTAAAAATTAGATGGCTTGACCTTCTTGACCTTAAGACCAATTGTATACACGGGGAGCTCATTGTGAGCATGTTTTCAAATGATACTTTGACTTGTCTCAAGTATCTTATACTAGCTTTTTCCTACTGAAAACTGCTCAGCTTTAGTGAAGTGACGGAAATAGTTGTTGACGCTTGGTATGATTTTCCTTGCAAATTATATCATGGTTTAATTTAAAATATAACTATCCTTTGTCCTGTTTTTCCTCAAATGAATTCCTTTTAGTTAAAAAATGCAAATAACTTTGTGGTGAAAAATCAAGTTAAAATAAAAGAATTTGCTTAATGAAGTTCTTCTGTTTCTGTAAAAGCTTATTTTGTATTAAGAAATTATGTAACTTCATAATGTTTTTTAAAGTTTTTGTGAGTTTAATAAACTGTGAATTAAATATACTGGAAAGAAAATAAATAAACTTCAAAATTTTAATGGAAGCATTGAAAAATTTACAAGAGAATTTTTTTCATTAAATTAAAAACGCAGAAAGAAGACTTTTCGGTATTCTTGTGAACAGCGTTCGATTTCAATAGTTAAATAATCGGAAGAGTGTTAAAATTTATTCATTAAACAGCTAGAATAAAATTTGATTCCACGCAAATTTCTATTATTATCTACTGACAGGGTACTTATAAATACCGCCCAATTTAAAATTACATAGAATAATCATTTTTACAAATATTTTGACGGTACTTTGAAGGAACACTCTTTAATTCCACTCTTCCAGTCCAGGTAACAGCACGGATGCTATGATGAATATTTTAGGGGAGAAGAAGAATAGTTTTAAAACTGTAGTTGCGTTTTCCAATACGATCGGATTGCAAAGATTGTCGTTTTTGTTCTGCAAAAGTAGTTAAAGTCAAAAGGTAAGTGTCTTATTTTTTTACATCTGAGTTAAGACATTAGAAAATTATTTGACTGTTTATTTTAAGAGTACAGTGTGTATAATTGATTTTAAATTTGAATAATGTTCTGGTACTTATAAGTACCGCCAGTGCACTGGCTGTTAGAGAAAGAACTTTGTGTTTACTTTTCGTTCGAGTGGCTTATTATTGTTTTTCGTTGTGTTGTAGCGTCATTACTAAAGTGTTATAGAGTTAAGCTTTTTTTACATTTCATTTTGGTCTAACTTATTTATTTCGTTTTTTGGCTCTTTTAACGTTTTCAAAAAATTTTGAAATTTGAATCTGAGCTTGCTTTTTTTTGCCACACAATTAAATGAAACATCTAAACTTTATTCAAAAATTAACCTTTTTAATTTCGTTAAATGTTGCTGAGATTTAACAATAATAGGAGGTTTTCAAAGTGCTATAGTTTTTACCTCTTCTTAGAATGACTGAAAAAGAAGAAGCTTAGACTTCACGAGGCTTTAGATTTATTACAGAACCTACCACCTGAAAGCAGTGATACACTAACAGATGATTGTTCAGATGAAGAAGTTTCAGCGAATAATCTGCTGAAATTTTCGTCAGATTCTGTAGGAGACATTGAAGAGACTGAATAAGATTCAGGATTCTATAGTTCATGTTCAGAAAATACAGTATTTTCTACTCCAGGATGCAGTGCTTTAAGAAACATTCAATCAAAACTTCACTCAAAATGTACTATATGTAATGTGTTTTTGTGCATTAATAAAAAGAAAAACTGGTTCTTATAATGTCATCAAATTAAGTTTACGTGTAAAACCTGCTTTTTTGTGTTTAAAAAAGTAAGTAAATTTTAAAAAATTTATAATTTTCAAAAATAATTTTCTTGCGCTGTAAAATACTTACATTCTCTGATTTTTGCATCATGAGAATATTTTAGACTATATTTAGTATTAGTATTTTTTCAGTGTAGTGACTCAAAAAAAATATTGCACAAAAAAAATTGCAGTTAATCATAATTCAGTAGGTAGAGGGTTCAGAAAATGACTTGTTCTAAAATTGCATAAATTCTACATAATACTATAAGAGCGTGTTAATGCACTTTTCAACAAGGAATTTATTATAAGCCGATTATGAAGATTTTAGAAATTGAAATTATACGATGTTCAAAAATTTATAACTAATTTGAATTACTTGAATTTTATTTTTGTTCATTACATCCTCTGTCACAAATCCATTTTTATTTTGAATATCCCATGTTATGTGAACAAAGAAAATGCATAATGGATAATATTATCTTTTACTATCTGATTTCTAAGTTTCCATATTTCATATAAAGCACTTTAACCTAGTCCATCATTGGTATAATCTTTTTGTCACCATCAACAGAAAATCAATTCAACTTTTCATATTGAGTGGTGTATATAGACTACTTTTAGAAGAAGGATGGGGGGCTGTATTCTAAAAACACACGTAGATAAACGCTCCGAGGCGTAATGTCTATGCTAAAAAATTTATTGTTCTATGGATGGGTTTGAACCGTAAGACCCCACCCTTTCGTATGCCAGTGTTCACACTGACATTCAAAAATCTTTGTAGGTCATATTTTATTTTGAGGTGTTATCTAGGTCACTTGATCATTATTAAAAAGATACACAAGATTCATAAAGAAGAAATTACAGCGCAAGGAACGTCAGAGAATCAAACTCATTTCTCTAACTGTAAAATAATTTCTGAAAAGTTTGATATCACAGCATCATAACTGTGATTACGTGCATTGATAATTCAATATCAGGTTCCATGTAATTAACGTCAAGAAACTATAATTATTTTCATAGTTATAAAAGGAAGACCCTCCTTCAATAGCTTTACACGTTGCTCTACTCAAAACGTATATTAAATTAATTCATAGTTCAACCAAGTTTTAATTCAAGTTCTAATTCAAGTTTTATATGTTAAACAAGCTTATAACTTAATATCAACTTTCCGTGTATTTCTCTTCGAGTCGAGTAGTCAGGGTCATGGTAATTTTTACTGAGCAGCAGGTTCAAGTCAAAATTAGCTAAATGCCCAGAGGGTTGATCAAATCAGATAGCTGCATATTAAATGAAACTAGACCTCCAAGTCATCAAATTGTGTCTAATTTAGTAAGAAAGTAATACGCGCATTCAATCATTATATAAATCTAATAATGTGGCTATGATTCAAAATTACGAAATCCATCCCCAATAACACTTGTATTGCTATAGCATGAAGTTATTTAAGCTGAATCTTCTTTTTAACTCTTATTCAAAAATATAAACTACGTTTAGAAACTATTTTATCATTTTCATCCATAAAAATATATCATAAATAGTTCAATTTTAGCTCATTAATATGTAAAAAAGAGGAACTTACAAAATAAAGCATGCAAAATCAAAAGAGTTTGAAAGTTATGTATATTTTTACAAAAAGATACTAATTATGCAGCCGAAGAATTATACAAATATTCAGAGTCAAATACATATGCGTAGCGGTACCACCTATACAAGCCAGTAACAACCTCCGCACCAGGGTGATCATTTTGGTGTAGTGGTTAAGCTACTCTGCTTCGGATCCAAAGGTACCTGGTTCTGTCCTCCCGGATAAGCGCGCCACTTCATTGGTGACCCGGACGTGATTTGAACACGCCACTTCATATGCATACGTTTCAGTGAAACTTGGCTTGCAACTTGTGAAGACAGTTGCAAGACTTAAGAACCAAGACCTAGGCAAGTCGACCAGAATCAACAACGATGAATGAGGATGTTGTTACTGGAAACTTTCAACACGGTGACTCAGGACTGCTACAGCTTCAAATGAAATGTATTCCGCCAATTGTACCCGAGCTTCAAGGTCTACAGTTGTCTGGAGGCTTCATGGGAGAATTTATTCCAGAAGACCCGTTGTTTGCATTTACCTCACTGTCAAACACAAGAAGCTCGTTTGGCATGATACAGACATATTCCTCGGACCAGACTTAAGTAGAGCACCACGCTTTTTATCGATGAGTTGCGTATCAGTCTGAAACTGATTACCGGCATTTTTTTTTATGAATGAGTCACGAATTAGTCAGAAATTGATTCTAGGCTTACTTCTATCTAGAGAGAGTCTGGGACACAAGACCATCCCCCATCAGGAAAAACATATTCCCAGGATATGTTTGAAAAAGTCTACTTGACTGCAATGATGTATAGAGAAGAGATCATATAGCCTTACGATCAACTTTTCAGGGATCCCGTAAATGAACAATAACTCAAGAGTTTACAGTGCTTGTCGGTGCAAACGCTTAACTAGAAAGTGAGTACTTGCATCTTAGTTTGACCAGACAGCTCTCCTGACCCTAATCCTATAAAGCATATCTGAAATTTGTTTTTGCATCTCATCATCTCTCTCTGAGAACAATCCAGGAGTTACAAACTGCTCAATTGCCTCCCAGTTCAGTATGCTTTTACACTGTGCGACATCGTAACGGTTTTCCTAAAGTTTGATATCAAACTCGGTGTCCCTACTCGAAAGATTACTTCTCAAATCCGACGTTGTAATAGAAGTATTGATCACGATAAAAAAAACTCTAGGGATTAACCAAAAAGCACAAATAATCAAGCTAGCGATTTTATTAGAATACTGTACCTACACAAAGGTTGTGAGGAAGATCTCAACGTATACTTAATTAATCAAAATTTACTTATGTGAAACACTTGTAAAGACTCAGAACTGTAGCTGTTACAAACGACAGAAGCTCCACTGATTGCGATAATGTCTCAAAACTGACGTTCAATACGATTTGTCCGAAAACGTTCCAAAATGGATTCATTTTCAAAGCGTATAAGTGTCTTGGTTTAGGCAAGGAATTACTAATTGAGGAATCTTTCACACTCTGAAAGTGAAAATCTTTACACTCCTAATCGCTAACTTCTCAACTCTCGCTCTGTTTCTCTCCGTATCAACTATCTATTCCTGCCCCGTCTTTCTCTTTCACTCAGTTTTATACCATAAATCTAATCTATCTGCATATTCAGCTTCCACTGTAAGAAGAGAGGTGTCGATCTCTAAGTTTAACTTTAAAGAATATTGTTCCGTATTAGTTTCAAGGGAAAACCTGGTGAGTAGCCCGTTACAACCTGTCTGTTTGGGTGAAGGGACCATAGATTTATTTTGAGTTCAATATCATTACGTGGATTTGGAACAACCTTACACCGCGAGCTTCACTTATTATTATGCGTATATAAAATTTTTCGAATGTGATACGCATCTTCCCTCTGTTAACTATATATACACATACCAAATTTCTATAAAATCTGTCGATTATTTTTTCAGAAATTCGACATAATGTACAAATTATTTTTAATTTTGCACTCTACTTCATAATTTTATAAACAATTTTTAATTTTTACAAAAAAATTCAAGCTATACTTTATTTTTTTCAGCTCAATAATATAAGCAAATAAAAGGAAAGGCTGGCATCTTGAAACAATGTTTAAACCTAAGAAGTTAAGTCTAAGAATTTGCTATTGAATTTCTATGGCTATTTTTCATTTACCTGCCCTGTCTTGCTACATTTCAACTTAAATGTTTCGAATTAAGTTAGATTTATAGCAACATAGTGTATTAGTAATGATTATATAAATCTAAACATGTAACATTCCTTTTTCTATCATTAGCTTTCTCACATTCGTAGAATTGTTTAAGTTAACATAATTTAATTTAAACATAATTTAACTATGTACGTATTCTAAGTATTTATGCAATATTTTTAAACAATATTTCTATTATGTGCACAATTTTACTTAATTTTATTTTTATTTATTATTTATAACGTTATTACTATAATATTTATTTTCCTTATTATTATTTCTTAGTATATCAACATATAATTCGAATATATATATAAGACCTTACACATTTATTATTTCATAATTCTTAGTAACTTTACAATTGTTAAAGCAATATTTACGATATCAATGTTATGTGTTTATAAAATGTGTTTTGGACACCATTCCCTTTTAAAGAATTTTCTAATAATGTTAAGCCTAACTTCCAGAAAAACAGCTTTCTTTCCCCATGAAACCATTCCTTTACAATATTGACGAAATGCTAAGAGGTTAATGAGGTCACACACACACACACACAATATGCCATAATTATATTTTCCCTCAATACCAAAAGCATTTCGAATTCAGAATCAATTCTTTAATATAACGAGAAATAAAGACCACAAGCGAATTGATTTTTCGAATTTTGAATATTGTGTTCTTTAGATATCACTCCTGCATATTCTAAGAGGGAAATGATAATATTTTATCACAAAATAAAATAATAATCTTCTCGTGAAAACTACGTGCAATAAGAAAGAGTAGGGATTTTTTCAGCCGGTAGAATGCAGTGATATTGGGCGCGGTCGCCAGCCTGCTTCACAAGTCAAATTAAGGAAATTACGGAAATGCGATAGGCGTCTTTAGACTGGCGATTTGATGGACAGATCGCCAAATGACCGCGATTTAACCGATGCACGATGATGGCCGTCTAAGAAGGAGGGGGAGGGGAGAAAGAAAAAACAGTGATTACGAAACCGATGATGAAATGCTGATTGAAAATTGTTGATATGCCGGTGTTACGCGGTAAATGGTACTCCATAATAATAAAGCATGCGTCCAGTACCTAATCTTTTACTTATCTAAAGGAACACTATCAGCAGGTCGGATAACTTCTTAACCACCTCTTCTATATGTTAATGATGGATTCACAAATGTAATAATGGGTTCCTCTTGCTAAAAAATAATTCAACTTAAGTTAAAAAAAAAAGTACAAGAACTATGTGAAATAAATTTGTGTGGCCGTCTTGATAGGGTTTGATTTGTAATTAAATATTATGGTGGGATCCATAAGTGGCGTAGTACATAAGAAGGATTTTTCAATTTTCACTAAGAAATTTAGGGTGCATTTCATTATGATTTCTTCTGCGTGACTTACAGGATTAAAAATAGAATTGTTTTATTGTTGTGATCGTAGAGTCAGACATCTGTCCATTTTAAAATCCCCGTTTTTGAAAGGTTTGTTCGAGTAATACTTTGCTAAACGACGTTGTTCTTAAGTAAAACTCCTTTCCTTAAACATCTTTAAATGTGATTAACTTCGCTAGAGCTTCAAAAGTGTAACTTTAATTATAAATCAAATCACAACCTTAGTTTCCCTAGCACAATACATAATTCTTTTCAAATTTAGTCTCGAATTTGTTCTTTATTTGAATAAGACTGTCATTGAGTTTCCTACCTTGAGTAATTAGTGATTAGGGCTACTTATTGTAATAGGGAACAATTTCTAAATTCTAAATTCTTTCAGGATATTTCAGCATTAAAGTTACTAATAATTCCCATTAATTTAAATGGTTCCCTTTACAGGCATCAATGCTATTATATATAATATTTGCATGGAAATGTTTAATATAATTGGATCATTTTGTTAGATTCTTATAATTAATAAGAACTAGTTATTTTAGTTAAAATATTGACTAGTAATTGTGAGAGAAGTGCTTCGATACCAAAATATAAATGCACATTACAAAATACCTTGTCACACTGCACAATTTATTGAAAATAAATTTATTATATAACTCCTCTTACTCAACCAGTCTCAAGTAGTTTGTTTTTCCTATACTAGATCTTACATGAGTTAATCTGTGAGATCAAACGTTTTTTTTTTTTTTTTTATTTTTTTACCATTGTTCTGAAGTATTTTTTATATATTTTTTTAGTTCTAGAGACAGAAGATTATCAATAAATAAATACAATTGTCATCAAAAACCATTTAGAGGTTATAATATCTGAATGACATTTTTAACCAATAGCATTTCTGTCCCCATAGTAATAAATTTTCTGATATGTTATCAAATTTTATAGCCTCAACTAGCTCTAGTTAAAACTAAAAACGACGCAAGCATTTATTCAAAATAACTGCTCGCGAATCTATGCAACTCACGCACTTCAAATTTAGCTATACTTTTATGATACTGCACCACAAATTCTGTCATCCAACAACAAACATAAAAATACAATAGAATCTCAAACATGATGAAAAAACATGATAAATTATATTTGAATTTATTCTACATAGCCTTTCTTCTTCTGTTAAAGGTTAGTCGATCATTAAATGTTGTTTATTCGAAATGATAACAAGTATATTTAGTGCGCCATGCGATGATGTGAAAAGTTTTCGCATTATTAATCCCTTACTATTCAAAAATCGAAAGTACTTCGCATTTAAGGATACATTCATTCCTCTTTGCGCTTTTTTCCCCTTGTGATTCTCCTTTAATAATATTTTGAAACATATGCCAATGAATCTTTGCACGATATGCCGTAGATCGATTATTTAAATTGGGTAAAAAGCTTCAAAAGCAGCATGTATATTTGTGCTGTGCACGTGCTTTATTTATTTATTCGATTTCAAAAGGAAATATTTTTACAGGGAAAGTACAGAGAAAGAGAGCAAAATAATTTCTATTGTCTCAAATTGTTGTTTTTTACACGCGCTAGTTAGTGTATTCTTCAATAACGTAATAATTTCGATTTGGAGGAAGGAATCTATACAAATAAAAAAAATTGAAGTGTCTGTTTGTAATTTCAAATTAGCAGCTTTTTACTAAATGCATTTAAAGGTACATATGGTGCTTATATCAAAAAATCAATTTTTAAAATTTTTGTCTGTCTGTTTGTTCCGGCTAATCTCGGGAACTTCTGGTCCGATTTTAAAAATTCTTTCACCAATGGAAAGCTACATTATCAGCGAGTAACGTAAGATATATTTTATCTCCATATTCCCACGGGAACGGAAACTATGCGGGTAAAACCATGGTATGTTGCTTACTCCCCGCCAAGTTGGCGCAAAATTATGCATTTGGTAAATAATGGAAATTTTAATAAAAATTTTCTCACATATCTAACAAGTAACTGAAACATAGTGTAGTTGAGCATCTTTACAAAAAGCAATTTTTAAATGGTTTTTATTAAACATCTAATGTTTATTACATTACGTTTGTTAAATGTCAAACTCAAACTTTGAGAAATATCGCCAAGTTGGCTAAGAAGTTCTCTATTCCGACAATCCCAGATATTTTAATGCAAATTTCTCCCACATTTTAAAGAGGGAAACGAAATAAAGTTTTAGTAAATTGCGCGTTCGTGATATTGAAAATTCTATGGTAATATTAATTGATGGTTTCATGAAAAGTTTTGATTTATCGAATATTTACTACTTTGAGCTGTTTTTAAACCAAATTATACAATATTCATATTTTGCACAAACTTTTTCACTCATACTGAACCTAGATATTTTATATGGATATTTGAAGATATTCTAGATATTACTATGGAGGAAGCCATACAATGTCACTCGCTGAGTAAAATTATGGAGCTTTACGCAATACTTATTTCATCTTCGGTCTTTCTAATCCTCAAACCTTTTGGAATAAGTACAAAGACTACATAACGGAATATATTTTGCGACGATTGCAGCAAGTACAACCAAATATGCCTTTCAATGAACGCATCTACAACGAAACGCAATAAAGGTTTTCAGAATGGTTGGGAAGAAGCTACATGATTTTGGAATGATTAGTCCTAGACGTGTCGACGGAAATGGCTTCGATAATGAAATTGCTTGAGAATTAAACTACGATTTTATAGCGTTGCAATATCAAGTAACAGAATTTATCCCTCAATTAATTCCAGAACAAAGTCACGTTTTCCAACAAGTGTTACGCAAAATATAATCCGGCAGTGGTGCACTCTTTTTTCTCGACGCTCCTGGAGGAACCGGAAAAACGTTTTTGCTAAACTTATTATTAATGTCCATCAGAAAAACCCAGAAGATAGCAGTTGCTATGGCTTCTTCTGGTGTAGCCGCGATTTTACTGACCAACGGTCGTACTGCACATTCCGTTTTAATATTATCTCTTAATCTTGCATTTGAAGATTCACTCATCTGAAATTTCAGAAAAAATAGCTCTCAAGGCTGGATGGTTCCACAATGTAAGTTTTTATTGTGGGATGAAAGTCGATGTTTCACAAGAAAGCTATAGAAGCGTTAAATCGGACTCTTCAGGATTTACGAGATAGTATAGAGGAGGAATGGTAGCTTTATTATATCTTGGCTGGTGAATTCAAGCTTATGGGGAAAAGTTGAAAAATTCAGTCTGAATATTCTGTTTTAAGTTCTTTTAAAGAGGAATTATATATTAAACGTAGATACTTTCAATTTTTAAAAATATTAATAGTTTAAGTTATTGAATATTTGTTGTTAATTATTATAATAAATTATACGTTTTCAGTTTTTTTTAAACTAAGCTAAATTTTAGAATTTTTAAATTTTTTTGGTTCCAGTAAAGCAATAAAAAAATTACCATAGTATATTATTTACTTTCTAATGATAATGATTACGACTTTGACAGTTATTTAAAGATATCAACGCGAGTGGAGCCGCGGGTAAAAGCTAGTTATATATATATTTAATGTTGTTCACATAAATTAATTCAAATATATGTGTGTATATGTATATGCATACCTGTGAATAAAAAGGGCATTTTTGAATGCGCCTCGAAAGCATTAAATATAATAATAGCTACCAGTTTTTTATATATAGAAATACATGTATTTTTTAGTATGTGTGGTGGCTTTATTGAAGTTCTGTAAGTCTAGGATTTTTTCAAAAGCGGAAAATATCAGACCTTTTAGATTTTCAAAGAGGCCAAATTGTAGAAGTCCATCTAGCTGGAGTAAGTGTGACAGAAATACTCCTACTTTTAGACGTTTCTAAATGTACGGTGTCTAAAGTCATGACAGAATATACACAGCGTAGCAAGACGAGCTTGGTAAAGCAAAATAGTGGACTGAAACAGAGGCTCAGTGAAAGAGACCGAGACGGGCTTTTAACAACTGTAGCAAAAGTAATAATGGAGCTTAATCAGCATCTGAATTCTCCAGTGTCAATGAAAACAGTTAGAAGGCACATTCATAAACAGAACATTTACGGCAAAACAGCAATTCCCAAACCACTTGTCACAGATGTTGATGTCAAGCATCATCTACAGTGGTATCACACTCACAAAACCTGGTCGATTGATAAGTGGAAGAAAGTAATATGGTCAGACGAATCGTCTTTCACACTTTTCTCTGGCACGTTTGTAGGACACCTGCACCAAGCGTATGATCGTGATTGTCTTCCAACTGTCAAGTATGGAGGTGGATCCGTCATGATATGGGCAAACGTGTGTCATGTTTTCTGCTGACCCACTGTTTTCTTCTCCCACTGAAGGATCACTGGGTGAAGTACAGAGGAATGTTGGCTGACCAGAGGTCTATCCTATGATGCAAACTTTGTTTCCTGCAGGAGTTGGAATTTTCCAGGATGATAATGCACCTATCCATGCAGCGGGACTAGTCCAGTCATGGTTTGATGAACATGAGGAGGAAGTTAAACATCTACTTTGATCCGCACAGTCATCCGACTTCAATATAATTGAACCGTTATGGTCCATTTTACAACGTTCAATATGGAATCGATATCCTGCACCGGCCGGTATCTCTCCCAGAACTTTCACAATATCTCCATGAAGAATGGTGCAATATTCATTTAAACACAGTTCAGCACTCGTATGAATCGATTTCCAGGCGAATCCAAACTGTAGTACATGCCAAAGGCGGTCCTACACTATACGGCTAATAAAGGATTTTATATAAATCTAAGGTGTTTATTTTTTATAACCACCTGTTGTATACACATTTATGATCAATCAAATTTTAAAATACCAAATTACTAGGATTCGCATTTTATCTGAGATATTTCGGTTTTCATATGGGGATATCTTGATGAATTAGATCTTTTCGATATACGTTTATAAATGCCTTGAGTACTAATCCTAATACTGCAAGTTATTTTTTAAGATCTTATTAAAAAGTTCTTGGGTGAGTTATTGATGATTTGCGGTATGTAAGATTTATTGCACACCTAGCTACTTAAATATTCTAATGTATTTGAGAGTTTATATTTCTCTGTTCTTATAGTGGTAAACATAAGGAGTTTTGAAATTTTAACTTTTAAATTTTTGAGATCCTAATGCTTTTGGACATTTTCATTCAATAATGGGTAAGTCTTTTTCAATTTTTGGTAGTTAAGCTGTTATGCGCATAGTTGCTTTAGAATTTTAATATTTTTTGTGTTATAATATTTTTCAAAATACGGTGGCAAGTATTTAGTTTTGAAATTTTAAGTTTTAAATATTAAATTTTTGAAGTTGATATGTATTTGGATACTTTTTTTTGCCTACCAAGATGAAATAGGAGGAAGATTGGTAGCGTCAAACTAGTTTAATATCACTTTTCTGAACCTAAGTTCGTGAGGTTGAACTTGGTTAATTTATAAACATTTTGAATATAATTTTAAAGCTTTTGTTATTTTTATTGTTATTTTATCCGTTGAGATTTTGAATAGGAACTTTGTATTTTGAGATTCTATTAATTATTTTCATATATATATATATTTGTGAATTTGCATTTCATCTGTATGTATGCATATATATATATATATATATATATATTATTTGTGTACTTTTAGAAAATATTTAGAAGAGTTCATTTCTTTGTTTTTGAGATAGATGCATTGCTGACGTAGTTCATTGTATTGTTTATTTCATAGTTCATTATATTGATCAATATACATGTCCTTGTATTACGAATGCAACTTACGAAAGTTGTATGATGTAGCGCAAAAGCATTTTTCTGTTGGATGTTTCAAAATTATTGAATAATCTTGGAAGGGAAATAGAATGTGTTACGATCATTTTATACTTTTAGTCGTTAAAGAACGGTTGAACCATGGAAAGGATTTTCTTTTTCTTCTTCGAACCCACCTTATTTTTTTCGATAGTCAGATTGGAATGATTGAGAATAAAAAATCAGAGCAAAACTCTTAAGCCAGCATAAAATACAAAATATCAACAAAGGCTTAGCATCACTAAACTAAACCGTTCATACGTAATTGTATATGATTTTTGAACGTTGTTTTTGATGTCCGTAAAAAGGATTTTGATCTTATTTAATTTTTCAAACATTTGATAGAGATAAATTTTTTTAAATTCTTTTTTTATATAATAGGTTTGTAAATAATTATTTAAAAATCACATTTCTGTCTCTGCATTAAGAAAAATCAAAAGTGCTGCCTGTTTTTTTTTTTTTTAATTTTACTTACTCATAACCAATAATGAATTATTTAATACTAAAAATTGTTTTTTAATCTCTTTTACAACTTAATTAATTGCTTTTTAAATACCACGTATCTTCACATATAATAATTATGCGATCTTATTTAATGATTACATTTATAAAAAGCTCTAATACCCAATTTGTGTAAATCTTAAATTTCTCTTTTCTGTACTTACTGATATATTAAGGTAGAGTCATTTTTTTTCAGACAGAATATCAGGTGACTTCGGTATTATTTTGTTCTCTTTAATTCGTATAATTGCTTAAGATTCTTTGGAGCCTTAATAGCGTTATTGGATACATTTCCCTTCCTTTTCTTTTTCATTCGTATTTTCTTTCTTATGAACATAATTATATGTAAAAATGAACGCTACACAGTAATATTATTATAAATTTGGCTTTAGAAGCGTAGAGTTTAATTTGCAAGGAAAGGCTGAATTTTTAAATTGTAAAACTTTTATTATTTATAATTTTTTAGAAGTAACAAAACGTCTACATAAACAAATTACTAGGAAATGGCTTGGTGTTAAAAAGCCCCTTCGAATAAACAAAAATAAATAGATTAATTAAATTAAAAAATTATAAAATAAGGAAATTACATCTTATTTTTATTAAAAAATCTAGTAATAAGAATACCGAAAGGTATAGAAGACACAATTATTAAATCAGATCATGAGCGAAATGCAAAGAGCAAAAATTAAAAGTGTCTGTGAAATTCATATTACCGAATATCAAGCTAAAATAGAAAAACTAGAATAGGAGAATCTTTGTATGCAAGAGATATCTAATTCAATTATCGAATTTTACAACGTTCTACAAGTTTTTAAAATATTAAATTACCTATAACATTGAAAATTGAGACAAAACTTATATAATTTCAGTTTCCTTGCCTTAATACATAATAAAAAAGTAATATTGTCGCCCATCCGGTATAGTGGTTAGAGACGCTGACTGCTGTGTCGTAGGGCCTGGGTTCGAATCACGGAGGAAGCATGGATGTTTGTAAATGTATAGTGCCTTTGTGGCAATGGGGTACTCGAGCCGCAAATCCACTCGTGAGGTTGGTGGAGGGGGAAGATTGATGAGAGGCCTCTAACCACCTTTAGGGTGTTCTTCCTCAAAATTGCGGTGGAACCGAGCCGAAACGTCCTGTCACCTGCATGGTGCTCAAAGTTACGAGTAATGATAGGAGTGCATCTAGCCCTTTTGCCGCGATGAATTCCGTAGGCCTGGATCTGACATGTGGCATTAGTAACAACAAAAGTATAATATTACAAAACTTACTAGTGACCACATACATTCTGAAAATGTGAAGTGCGAAAACACATTTAAGTCAAAAAATTTCCTTCCATTTTTCAAATTATTCAAAAATTTCTGGTTAGTGAATTCATTGGAACATTTTATTTCCTTTTAACTTCCACGAAATTTACCTAAGAAATTTCTGGTACTGAATTATAATGCAAATTCCATGTAAAAGGCAAGATATGTCCTCTACTGTAAATGATTTTTATCACAACGAATGCAGAAATTCAATGAAATGGAAAAATAACTATTAAATTGTTTTCCTAAGAGCAAGTTCAATCAACAATTAGATGCAAATTTATATGTATATATTTAACAAAAAATCATAATATCTATATTTAAATAACGAAATATTTGATATTTTATTTCGCAAGAGTAATTGCATTACAATTTCTGTAAGAGAAACTGTAAAGTATGTTAAGTATACCTAAGAAAAACTGTATGGAAATTGTAAAATAAGGAGACCAAATACACATTTTAATTTATTTAACATCTCTTTTATTCTTGTCAGAATTCTAAAGTTACAGAATATAAAAAAAGAAAAAAATTCACACAAAACATAGACAGACGTTTGTATTTTCATAATCTATATCAATTATCAATAAATATACAGACATATTTTTCAATAAATATTATAAAGTCTCGTCTGTACACATGAAATAATATAAAGGTGATATGATCATTTTTGTAATATATATTTCAAAGTATTTTTATTGGTTCAGTCATCAAAGCCATTTTAAGTAAAAAAATTGATAAATCGCTCAACAAAAGAATCATTTGAAAACTGAAATAGTGTTGTGACTGTAAAAGAGATATTTTTATTGATGAAGCGATATAAATGCAAGGAGAGATGTATTAAATAGAAAAGGAATTTATTTATAAAGTATAAGAGGAGATTTTGAAGAAACAGTTTATTCAATTAAAAAAATAAACTATGAGAAAATTTATTCGTGCTTTTGTATAAATTATAATTAATTATATGAATTAATGAGTGGAATGACACAAAAAAGATACTAAAATACATTAAATTTTTTTTATAAAATTTGAAGAGCATAATATTGAATACGTTTTATATTTCACAGGTACACAGATATATTTCAAATTAATGTATATATTTAATTTTTACTTGGAAATTTTAAATTTAAGAAGGAAAAATTATTCCTTTTACAAAGAACATATCTTTTATTACTTATTTGGTGAAAATTTAAGAAAATGTGTAAAAATAAAAATAAATTTTGAAATAATGTACACAATGTTCACTTTAGACAGTTTATGCTATCAACCCTTCTGTCTTAAAGTAGGGACTTTGGAATCAATTTGTTTATTTATATACCAATGACTCTTTATATTTATAATATGTGGTTTTCACCTTTGGAAATTCGCGTGAGGGAGTGAATATTAACGCCACCTAGTTCAGCTACACGAGGACTTTTGGCGACGAACCTCGTAATTTTGAACCATGGTCAAGGTTCGAGGATGACACCTGAGCTGGCACCCCCTTTTCTAACTACCACACCAACGGATGGAAATTCGCCTGAAGGTTTCGTGTTAAGTGTGATTTTTTTTTCTTTTATAAGCTAAAATAATTATTTTTATAGATTCAAAGCATTTTTAATCCTATCAGTTGACATGATATCAGAGAGAAGTATTCTTTTCTCATTTTCATTCATTGTTTAAATAAATTGTTTACATATACTTTCCCATAACGTTTTGGATACGATTTTTCCCCGGTGATAAAATTTATTGGTAGATACAACTCATGCGGAATGGCCTATAAAGTGATTAATTTGAACGGTTTTATCAACACAGGATTAACATTTTATCCCTACTCAATAGGATTATTTGTAATGATTGGTTTCACATGCATCATTCTCCTTACACACGGCGACGGGGTTCGAACCCAAGGCTCGACAGAGACGATGCCGGCCACGAGTTCACGACCGAGACAGCTCGGCTACCACAACCGCCTTTTTTTAATTGGAATTTAAAATAGAATGAAATATATTCCGGAGAGATTGCACTTAAAAAAACATTAAAATTGTACCTTGTATTTTACAATTCTGAAATTCTTTTAATTAAATAATGTGTGATTTTTAAAAATATCTTTGATAGTTTTTGTCGATTTAAAGGGACAATCGTTTGACGATGGATGCTTATTAGAGAGCTGAGCCCAAAATACAATGCAATAACTCTACTGGTGGTGTAGTTTGAAAAGTGATGTACTCGTCCAAATAACATCCTTGTTATGTGAAGGTGACTCACAAATTTTGGTTAGCCAAAAATTATCGTGTGATCTTGAAATGTCATTAATTCAATTTGTCTCTGAAAATGGCGATCACTGTGTCAAATGAACACTGTTGATGGAACTAACATAAAGACGAAGCATAAATGTTTATTAGTTGCCTCATCGTCAACGATTCAAGTTTTTTTTTCTGGTAAATATTTTAATAGCTCAGGGAGTGTCATCGTCACTTGACCGAGGTTCAAAATTAAGAGGTCCGTTACCAATAACCCACGAGTTACTTTGAAGTGGGATATAATTTAATAATCAATTAATAAGTGGATTTAAATGGAGGAATGTAAAACTTTGTTGAGATTCAGGATCTGCGTGTAGAGATTAAAAGTTATTCAACTTATTGATTATTTTTTTAGTTTTTCATCTGGTTATAAATAAGTAGAACTCTTCTTGTTTTATAAGTGCCAATTTGTACATATAATTTTTGAACTGAATAAAATTAAATGCTCGGTAGCTTTTGGTAGTTCACAAAAAGAACAACGTGGGTTAATAATCTTATGAAACATATATCGTTTAACGATTTACAATATTACTAAAATTTCACAATAGTTTGTGCCTGCATTAATGCATACATCATGGTTGAAATCCTTGTAGTGACTAAATTTTCTGTGCTATTATATATGTCTATATAATGAGCCTTAATGTACATTATTTAATAGTGTTTTCCCCTTTAACTTGATAAAAGTAAAGGGGAAAAGTTTATAAAGTAAATTTTTGCATTAGACTGAATTATAACATTAGCCTCAAATTACGATTATCGAATACATTTACGCTACTTCCAGACGATCGCAAATTATTATTTGGATGTTATTCCGTTTGAAATAAAATTTTGAAATTAATTCCAGTTTTTCAAAAGACATTTCGCGTAATATCACAGATTAAGATCAAAACTTGATTTCAATTCATTTTCAAATGGCAAATATATCCCAAACTTAATGTAAGTTCTTTAGTCATAAAAATAAACAAACACATTTATAATATAGCACATAATTAAAATTTAGCAAATTACATTTGACATTAAAGCACAGAAACTAAAATATGAGCAAAATTTTACATCAGAGGAAATAAATGAATTGAATTAAACAGAAATATTATAAACACCGAAATGAACAGTGAAGTCAAAATACAGCATTATATATAGCGGAAAAAATATATGTCACATTTAAGTAATATTTTTAACTTCAGAAGGAGGCTGACTAAAGTCCTTGCATTCTTGCTTCTACAAAATGAACTCTTGAAATTAAAAAAAAATGTCATAATCATCGAATGTGAAAAAATGTTTCAGTTCCCATTTACTATCTCAGAATTCAAATATCTTACACTTTTTGATTTAAAAAATTAAAATACAAAATCATTGTACTTATATAAAACTGATACAGATAACAACAACAAAAGTAATAAACAAAGATGAATCATCAGGAAAAAAATACAAATGAAACACTTTTATTTCTGTATGAGCGCTGTAGAACTTATTATATGATTTGCACTTGAAAGTACCACGTCTGGATGTAAAAAAAAATCCTTTCAGATTAGGGTGAGTTTTATTCATTTATACAAAACTCACTTAAGAACACTTTTTTAAAAATTGAAACTGCGGTAAAAATGCTATTTTTAAATTCATATCTGAACAGAAAACTCAAAATAAAGTTCAGAACACTTCCATTTAATCATTTACTGCAAATATTTTAAATTAACTAAATTGCACAATATTGAGCGTGCGTTCCTTTTGTTAATTAGACTTTGTTCATTTCAGCTAAAACTGAAATAATATGAACACGGAGTAAATCCTGAAAGGTTGAAAACGTATTTAACAGCAAATGAAAAAATTTTCAAAATACATAAAAGAAAAGAAATTATATAAAATATATGAAGAATCGCGCTATCTGCTACACAGTCTTTACATATGGACAAAAACACGTAGTTCTTTGGATTCTCAAAATAAGTAACATATTCATAGTCACTTTGAAATAAAGGATTTATTCATGCAAGACTAAATGAAATTTTTTTCACTCAATTTTTTAAAATTTCCTTTTAATATTTTATGTGAGGAAATTATACACTTAATATAAGCTAATATTTTTGAATAGAAAAGACAAGCATTATTTTTTAGCAAATATATAGACTTTTTTTGCTCCTATAAATTTAATATATTAAAATAAAATTAACAAGCTATATGTCTTCGTGCCGAAACACTTTGACGTTTATTATATTATGCATGACTAGTAGATGGAAGAGTATTCTGTAGTTTTCCTTAAATTATATAAAATAATAGATACAAAAATTGAAGTATATCACATAGAAACTAAAAATAACAATAGCTAAAAAATATGACATGCTTTTCATTAATTCTTCAAATGAGTTTCAGTAAAATAAGAATTTTATATTAAAAATGTGATTTTTGAACACTTATTTTGAAGCACCAAAATGTTTAAACATCATCAGGCAGACGAAAAAAATTATTCTTTCTTAGCAATTTAGAATTTACGAACAACATCTTTCCAAAAAAAATCAGCTCTTTCATCTTAAAACCATCCAAGAGAATCACTTTCAAAAAAATCAGTCTTATTTCGAAGATTTCCTTTCAGAACTGAGTTGCTGTCTGACTAGTTGACCAAAAGACTCTCAATTAAGATGTATAAATTCTTCGCTGTGAAATGTCAGTCCAGAATCAAACATCTGCGAGAACGTGTACTGAGTTATAGTTTACGCGCTCAGTCTTTATTATTTTCTTTTGATTCAAATTATTTCTGAGAAATTTTTTGGAGCTCTACATCCTTTTTTCTTTTCTGTTTTCAACAGAAAGTTATTAATAGTGAATCTGAAAACTATGTGATGACAGAAACTCCTCCTCAATAAAAGGAATATATGGCGCATTGTGCGCTTAGCTGGGACTCATCCTATCACTACTTATTTTCAGTTTTATGTGTTAAGCAGTTCAGTCTACCTTTACTTCCTGTGAAGACCGTATCGGAGGACTATTTCTGCACTGAGGGTCATCATCACTAGTGTAGTCCTTGCACTCCTCATCATCTCCATCATCCTCGTCCAAACTATCAACACTTATATGGTTATCATGTCCGTTTTCTTTAACACCATTGTTTACATTAAATTTTTTATTCAACTCAAGCATGAATTTATATGAAAGCCTTTCTCTCTCGTGGGCATTCAGATTGAAATTTCCATTCTTAAGAAAATTGTTAGTGCATGCAGAAATTTCTGGTTGATCTTGTTGGTTCTGATTTTTTCTGGAATCGGGGCTTTGGGTACTTCGATCCTTATTGGGTGAAGAGTTTGTGCGATCATCATCACTGCGTTGCCTTTTGGTAGGAGATTCAGTCTCGTCGGGATCAGATACATTCAAGCCACCATCTGTTTCATCATCCAAGTTGTCACTTTGACCACTGTTTGGACTACTGTTCTGGGGTGGAGAATACGATGTTGGCATCATCAAAGCTTCCCTTTCTCTCTTCAGACTTTCCATTGGATTCATAAGAGCCATTGGATTTACAGGACTGGGTCCTCTGTTTGTTACTTTACCAATGAAATTGCGAATTTCGTCAAAATATGCCTCGTCTTTATCGTCCGCATCATTACCTTTGGGGGAATCGTCCAATATAGTAGGGCCATCAGCCTCGTGCTTTTTCAGATGACGATCAAGATTCGTTTGCTGGCCAAAACATCTATCACAGAGTGGACATTTGAAGGGTTTCTCTTTGTTGTGAATATTTCTCACATGGCGTTGCAGATTAGAGGATATGCTAAAGGATCGTTCGCAATATTTACACTTATAAGGTTGCTCTCCTGTATGTGTACGTAAATGTCTAGTTAGATTTGCTGACCTAGGAAATATTTTGCCGCAAAATTTGCAGGAATATCGTTCTTTGGTTTTGTTCAGGTGTGGAGACATTATCTCATGCATTGGTTTTCCAATTTTATCCATATGAAGCCTCATGAAATCTATTTGAGGATTAGCTGCCACAAGAGGGCTTAAAAATGGATACCTTGCATGAAAGGGAGGCATTATTCGGTCTGATCCTGGAAATATGTTGAAAGTAGGTTTTTCAGATTGATATCTATACATTGAATCTAGGAACATGGGATGTATAGGCCTTGGGCATACCATAGGCATTTTACTTGGAGAAGGAGGCATTGGTGGACTTTCTCTCTTCTGAGACTCAAGTTGGGGCATTTGTTCTTGTATAGGTACCAACATCGGATGACTGTCAAATTCTTTAAATCTTTCTAATGCAGCTAATGCATTCTTTCTTTCAACAATGTCATCTTCGAAGACGGGAGTTGGTTTTTTGGGACTTACTCTTAAGTCTAATGGCTGATCATCAGTTTTAGGGGTTTCACGTACTTTTGAGCGATAATCGAGCTGTGCTTCGCAAGGCTTATTTTTACTACCTTGCGATAAATCAAAGGGCATATCATGACCTGGTTTAACAGAGCCATTTGTTGTCATCTGTCTTATATGATCATTTGAATTTATAGGAGACCGTATGAGGGAAGGATCTGGACAAACAGATCCTTGTTTGGGTGAACCTTGTCTATGGCTTAGAAACATGTTTGCCGAAGGAGTTTTACTATCAGTAGCAAAAACAGGTGTTGAAGAGTTTTGTTGAGAGACTGGAAACTCTTTTGCTGACTTCGAAGTTTCCCCTTCAGATTCGTCTTCACTAACAGATGAAATGTCCTCTTCGACGGTAAATTCAGAAGATAAATCTCCAGACACTTCCGATTCAGACACTTCGGGAGTTGGTTTCTCTGGCTGCTTTATTGCAGTTTTCAGCTCTTGCTTTGCTGGGGATGGTGTTCTTTGAGACTGTTGCAAACCATTATTATTCAATATTTGTCTCTGGAAATCTTCAGCTGCCGTTATGTGTTTCTGCAGTAGTCCAGGGTCTGGTATAAGAGGTGGAGGATTTGGAAGTGTTGGTGCTGGTATAAAAGGGTAGCCTAATATAGGTGGATAGAATTGAAAATTCGGTCGAGGAAAAAATAGCAGTTGATTGCTTGGTGGTGCTAAGCTCATAGGCACTGCCTTGTTGGAATCGTATCCAGCAGGACCGGGAGTCGTTGTTTGTGATTGTGAGGGATTTGGGATGTTTGAAGCAGAGGCACTGCTGGCTGGAGCTCCTTCACAAAATCTTTTATGTTTGGATAATGAAGTTACAGCACTAAAAGCTTGTCCACACTTATGACATTTTATTTGCATGCGACAATCAGCATGCATACGCTTGTGCCGACAAAGATTTGAGAACTGTGTGTATGCCTTAAAGCAAACTTCACATCGAAATGGTTTGACACTGCTATGAATGTGTGTATGTTGTTTTAAACCACTAGAAGTTGCAAATGTCTTCCCACATTCAGAACAAGCGTGAGATCGAGCTCCGATATGTTGAGATCTTATATGTCTTTGGAGATTGCTAGGATCAGTGAATACTTTCTTGCAATTTTCACAGACGTATCGTCGACTTTCGTCATGTGCTACTTGATGACGGATAAGATTGGACTTCCAGTTAAAGACTTTTGGACATTGGCGACATTTATATTCTTTTTCTCCTTGGTTGCTGTCCTCCTCCAAGTGACAAGTACTGTAGTGTTCGGTGTAGCTATAGTAAAAAATAAAAATAAGTATTAGATATTTCGAAAACTTAAAATGTAAGTAGAAAAGTGTTAGTATATAGATACTATTACAAAAATGTTCTAAGTTTTTTGCATTAAAAATACAAATAACTTCATTTAAGGCTCTGTAAAATGTTTTGTTTGGAATATTAATAAAAAGTTTTTATGTATATTCATAAGTCAAGTTCATGTTATTTTTCAAGTCATTAGTACCCAATTTTATAATTGATAAATTTGCCTCTTTTATGCAGAATACTCACTTTCAGTTTCTTTAATAACACCCATAAAAATAAATGAATTAAGGAGAAACAGAATTTGTCCTACTATAATTTACATATAAAAATATAGAGTGTTTTCTTTCTGATATGAAACATAATGCAAAACATTTTTTACATTAAAATGAATTTTCCTTCTGGTATGTCTTTATCTGAGATTTGAATTTCTAACTATGAAAATATGCAGTTAGACATATTTGGAACTGAAAAATTAAATCTCTGCCAACGATATATCTTGTACATTGCAGTATTTATTACAACGAATGTATAAAGAGATACTTCAAAAAATTCGTTTACACGTATATCAAAGGATTTTTTTCGCTTGTATATTTTTAACTTATATCAGAGAAGATATGTATATTCATGCATTATTATACAGAAAACGCCTAAAATCTAAATTTGAAACACTGTATTAGAATCGTAAATTTATAAATGTCAATTTCATTAAAAAAAGATAGAAAAAAATACATATATTGAACACACCTTCATATTTTTTTTCGGTATTCATAATCTACACAAAATGAGATGAATTCATTTTAAAATGCACTTATGTTCCTTTTCTTTTTCATATGCAAAACTCCCAAACATGATTTTGGCACATCTTATAACCCATTTAAAAATGGATTTTCCCTTTACCCATTTCAATACAAATAGAGCCCAGATGTGTGTACCTTCGCAAACATGTGTTGTCAAAAAAGCAACAATTATATATCTTCAAAGAGGTTAAAAGAGGAGTTGTTCTGCTTATAAGGAGTGTTTAAACTTTAAATGACTGCATATTATTTTGTGTTCTTCCAAACACGTGGTATCTCCATAACAATAAAGAAAACCGGCTAAGCGCGGCGTTGCTTTAGACTGCGTAAAGAAGTGTAATGTACATATGAAGAGTTGAATTTTAGTAGGTGTTCTATGGGAAAATAGCCTGCTATCTTTTATTGGGTGTCACCTTATGTCCAACGCGTCGCACGATTTTATTTACTTTGCATGACCCGTATTCACGGAAACGCGACGTAGGAGGATACGCCTCTGAGTTTTTAATTACAGCTGAACTTTCAACTTACCGCTTAATTTTTATTTTTATTTAATAGTATTCGAGTTGTAAGCTTAATTTTCTTAGGAGTGGTTAGGATTTCTTTGCCCAGTTTGAATACGATATGCAACTATTTCGGTAAGGAAGTAAATAGAAATCTTCTTTTATCTCAAAATAATTTTTAAAAAATATATTTCTGGAGCTATTTTATGAATTGAACTAATTTTTTATAATTAACTTTAAAAAGAAACTAGTATAAAGATCACTCACGTATTCAATCATTGGCGCGCTATTCAAAAAGTCTCCCGTATTTTTTAAAGTTATAATCTGTCGGGGGGGGGGGATTTTGTGCGCACGTTGATTCTAAAAATATAATTCTTTCATATTCAAATTTATTTATTTTGTATTTTTGATCAGTGACAAGTTTATTCTGTTCTTATAACTTTCAAGTATTTTTGTCAACTAGTAAATGTTTATTATTATTATTTAAATTTTGATGCATTTGAGTATTCGATTAAATGTTTATGTTATAAAAATTAAGGTTACATAGATTTTTTTTTCCGATTTTTACTGTGTATTTAGAATTTTTATTTTTATTTATATAGAAGGTTAATTCTGAGCCTTGCTTCTTCAGGTAAATACAATGAGAGAGAGTTATATTAACGTTGCTCTCTAAAACAACACGAGGGATTTTGGTGACGGACCTCGTAATTTTAAACCTCGTTCAAGTGCTGAGGATGACACCTGGAAATAGCATCCTCTTGTTCAAACTATCACTAAACTAACACACCACCGAAAGGATTTTAAGCCTCAACAGATTTAGTGTGTATCAGTCCTACATGGCGGGTCTTCATTAGCACCAGAATCCAAATCCACGCCATGCCGCGATCTCGAGTTCTTAACCATAACCACGAGGCTACAGCAGCCAATCAGGTTAATATAAATACAATTCAAACATATTATTTAAAAATCTGGTTATACTTTCAGCTATTAATTAAAATCTCAGAAATTACAGATTTGTATGACTTATTTATTTTTATTTTCTTACCATCAGACGCAGGAAAGTGAAATGATTTTTTTTCAGTTATTACTTACACATCTAATTAGATTAATATTTATCAGGCTTGGGCAAAAGGTCATTTAATCATCCAGTATATTATTTTCCTTTTCTTTTTCAGAAATCTGCATGACCGCAAAAATGAAGATCGCTGTAGGCATCCATAAAATTACTAGGGAGAAAAAACACCGATGTTGATCGGACTTATCATAAAATGGCGTCCGTCACCTTAGTTTGGGCGTGTATATATCCCAAAGGCTGTCACAGACTCTCCGTGTCACAATATCGGACTCGCTTCCTGACCTACATAGTTCGAGTCACACCGATTCGACACCGTAGGCGCGAAGTAAGAAAAAATATTAATAACAATAATAATAATAATAATAAAAAGACGTCGATGTCAAAACTTCACATGGAGAGGTTTCGGTAATATCAACGATGGTGAATAATGATAAATAGGTAGGATTTCTGGATGTTATTTATCCTTGATTTCAAGAATAAAATATATCAAAAGAATTAATTTTGTCGATAAGTAATGAATAAAAATGTTTCATCTAATACGATTTTGATTAATTTATAGTAATATACAAAGGGATATCGAAGATAGAAATGTGAAAGAATTAATATATTAAGAAGGAAAGTAAAAGTGTTTCTACCCCCCTCCCCCCCTCTTGGATTTCGGATAAAAATTAGTCAAATTTTTACTTAAACATGCAAAACGAATTGATTTGAAATGTATGACCATTCAACAGTGGCGCACACAACGGGGGGCTGGAGGTCCCCGCGTACGGACACCCCCTTAGCCCTTGAATTATTTTTTCGATTGATTATAATCCTATGCACATAATACGTAAAATTTAATTAAGTATTTGTGATTAATAATTATTTTATTACTGAATGCTAATTATTTATTCAATAAGTAATTTTTTACTGTTTTTTGTTCCTAAAAGTAAATGAAATGAAAATAATATGTATGGAGCATAATACGAGAAGGGTGAACTTTCGACCCTGGTCTTCCCTCCCGACCCTTGAAAAAATTTTGTGTGCACTACTGATAAGATCACGAGTTTTATAAAAGTAATTTAAGTATTAAATCAAGCAGCAGAATTTAACCCCTCGTAATAGAGGTCTGAGTACAGTGTTGCATGCTCTTTAGTTCTTAAAACACTTTTCGATCTAATACAATTAATTTTTTATTCACATGAGTAATAATAATAACAGGGGAAATATATATATAAATACAAAAAAAATGGATGCTTAAATTCCTTTCAAAATTGTCACAATTTAATTTTGTAATTTTTTTTTTAAAGATTCAATAAATCGACCATGAATGAAATGCCATTGAATTTTTGAAATTTATTTCAGCATTAGTATATTCATTGTATATCTATTTCAGTTCAATTAATGTACGTATTCTGAAATTACCTCATCTATTGAAAGCATAATTGGCTAAATGATGCAAGACTTCTACAATAGTTCATATAGTATTTTACTACAGAATTTAAGCCAGACCTGCCGAAAATTAATGAATACTCAGATCTTTAGCGCAAAATTCTAGAATAGAGACGAGAAAAATAGGACAATTCCTCATGCACAAAAAGAAACCTACGTTATTGAAAGTATATCCGTTATAAAAAGATCGACTATTCTTTCAGCCATTACGATGCTTCTGCAATAAGCGTGTCTAATAACTTCCTAATTACTCACTAGATGGCAGTAGAATCTTAGAAGTTTTTTCACTCTTTTTCTTCGGAAGATAATATAATACGAATCGTAAATAATGAAGAGTGAATGAATTTACGGCTGGATTCGGGTCATTCGGTAGACTCGGGGATTGCTCGATCAGTGCTCATCGCACGGTCCGATGGTCTCATCTTAGTCATCGGCTTCAGGCTGACGACGTTTGATGGTGAAACTGTCTCATATGCAGTGCTCCGGAACAAAAGATTTTGTAAAGTGAAAGCTAATTTTTCTTACAATCATGTGGGTGGGTAAATAGGGCAGATTGCAAGACATTTTTTTCCGAGTCATCGAAAGTGTTCCTCTAATTAACATCCAAATTATGGGAAATTTGAATTATATAAACACACACAAAAATCAGGCTTAAAATAAGACTACAGCGAAATACTTTCTTCTTATTATTATTCTATTCAACTTAATTTTAAAAAAAGTGTGAAATACCAGCTCATATTTTAAAAACGAATTTAAAAGAATTATTCCATTTAGTACGTACTTTAAGCTAAGTAATGAAAACTACACTTTAATAGATCTGAGTTTGTAAAATAATATACACTCTTTTATCAATACATTACGTTAAAAATACAATTAATAACATTTTAAGATAATTAAACAACTATGGATGTTATTGGTGAATAAAAACAATAACGCTAATGGATTTATGCACATAATTATAAGGATATTATTCTATAAATTAAGGACAGATTAGTTTAAATTATGAAGTTTGTTTAGAAAATTAAAACTAAGCAGTTTTTGTAACATTAATAATAATATTATTTTTAGGCAATGATGTTTCACAAAATTATTTTTGAAGAATGAAAATATAGTATAATTATCTATTCTTTATTTTCTTAATTAATACTTATTTGCTGATGACACACACATATGTGTGTAAATTTTCGTTGAAAAAAAATTTATTCAAGTTTTATTAAGATACATATCTTTAAAAATTGTCTTGTATTAGCAACCTTACGATTTTATTTTAATTATTATTGTTTTTATTATTATTATTTTAACCATTCTACTTTGATAACTTTCAATTTGGAATAAGAACTACAGATTAGAGATAAATTGAAAAAAAAAATCAATTATTTAATAGTTTAAAAGGACTGAATAATTGAGTAAGTTCAAATGTATTTAGAAGATTAAAGGTATAATAAATAGAGTAAATAATTTAAATTGTTAATGTTAAAAAATAATTTTTAAAAAAAACTCATAGTATTAAAGAAGTTTTGTAGTGTTTCTTACAAAAAGAAAAAAATTCTTAATCAAAGTAAGGTGAAATAGAATTTTAATCATATTTGTTAAGTACTATTTTTTAAATTCTAAATAATAAAATATGTTGTATAAAATTTCGAAAGTAAACCATTATTTCTTTATTAAAAGCAAACAAAGAAAAATCTAACCACAATCAATATACTCTTACTTTTTAACCTAGCAAAATGAATCATAAGAGTAAGATAAATTCCATCATGCAAATTTGCTGACGCCCTTTTTTAAAGTACACCCATCCAGCGTGTATTCACCTTTTCACTTAAGCTTCATGCTAAATGATTTTTTTATTTGTGTAATATGGCTTTTAAGAAGGTAGATAGATGAACATAGTTAAATGTTCTGAGTTATTAAGCGCTATTACAAACCTCAAGCAAAATTTAATTATCTCTAATAATTCAACGAGCGATTCTCAATGCATTTCTTGAGCAAACCCGAAGAATCATCTTTTGTTTATAATGGTTCTTCTTCAGTGAGCTGAATACTAAACGACTTAAAATTTCGCAAAATGGAATGAGATGCTATCTTTACAATTTCATGGTCCCGTTATGATGCTAAGCAAACACTTCTTGTATCTTATGTTTTTAAAACACCCACGCTTTTTCAAAGGATAAACTCGTAGGATTGTGGCATCTCACTTCGCAAGCACTTTCGTTAAAAGGGCAAGTTGTCATAATTGCGGGTGTGAGAGGAATTCATATTCAAATTTGGAATAAAAATTTGCCGTATCAGATTAAGGTGTAGCATTAAGAGAATATTATGAACAAGATAAATTATTTAAATTTTAAAGTTGGACAATGTGCTTAGATAGTAAGTCTATCATTTTCCCTTATTTTCTTTCTATGTTTACGATGAAAAATGGTGCAAATATTTGTAATTTAGAACATACTTTTTTTTCAACAGTGTATGCCAGGAACTGTACAAAAAGAATCTAAGCCTTAGGGGGTTAAACATAAAATATTTATGTATTCTTTTCTAGTTGTTAGTTTATAACTATGTTTCTGCAGTTATACTAACTTTGTCAGAGCATTTTGCAAACAATATATTTTAATATTTTATGTATAATTTGAATTTCATATATATTTACACTGATTTCTCAAAATCATGATTTTTAATCCTTTAAGAGATTAAATAGCGATATTTCACTTTAGAGAAACTAAAATATTGTTATTTAAATTTTAAATGCATACTAAATTACATAATTAATACCTTTACCTTATTAAATTTGTCATTTAACTAAAACAATCATGCTTTATCATTGTTACTTTATAAATAATATTTTTGGAGAAACAGGTAAAGGTTTGAGTTAAATTTAAGGATTTTTTCTCTGCAATCATATATATATATATATATATATATATATATATATATATATATATACACTTTTATATAAAATATTTTTATATATAAGCTGTCCTAAGTTAGAAATGTTGATAATACTGTAGCATCCATTCTTTTATATATTTTATATTTAACTCTATTATTTTAATATTTCATATTACCTTTTAAATTTTCTTATCTGGTTATCTTGTAATTTCAATTCTTTTTAGTTTTAATTATGTTTATTCATCTCTCTCTTGTAGAGAAATTTTATATATATATATATATGTATATATAAATTATATATAAATAATTGTGTCATTGTGTCATTTGAAATTATATATACTTATATATTATTTCAAATGACACAATGAATTTTATTTTTTGAAATACCATTTAATAATTCTTTTAATATTCACTTTTACAAAATAATATATTTAGTCATAAGCGGATAATTATTATAATTAAGAATAAACAAACAATACATAATCATATTTTAAACGTTAGTCATGGGTTAGGAATAACTAAATGATTCATAATCATTACCCCCAAAAATTATTTTTTCCAGAGTAAAACAACAATAATATGCAAAATCTATTTAATTTTAACTTTAAAAGCAAACTTCAAAATCTAACATTAATAATATAAACGCAATTAGTTAGCGCTCAAATTATGCCCTTAATTTACAAAACATCCCCCCCCCTTTTCCACTCATATAAAGCATAATACAAACACTTTTAGAATATTAAAAAAATATATTATTGAAAGCAACCCATAATAGAGAATTCATTCGTATATAGAGAATTCTCACTTAAATAAAATAAATATAAACATTGTTAAAGATATCGAAGGGAATGAGTTTGAGTAACACATATTTATACTTTTACTGAATATTTTATCCAAACGTAACAATGAATGAGAGTAAAAAAATATTTAATAAAGAATTTTTCCTTTCAATCGTGTTTATTTATTTTACTGAACATGCTTATGAAATAAAATATAGAAATAAAATTCTGGATGTAAGTGTTAGAAGCGGTTCTGTTTCCCATATGTTGGAAAAGAAACATCTTAGTTGGAATTGAACCATGTCGTTCCCTCACTACCAGGTACCGCTTATGAGAAACTAGGCTAATAACTAGTTAACGCTTCGAAACACAACACTTTCTCTAAGAACGAACAGTGAAGCAAGTAAGAGTTTTCTTTGACGAAATATTTGGGGAAGAGGGAGTGGACTCACTGATCTTTGCTTTCATAACTGAAGGATGAGAATACGGAGAGAAAATAATCTAGAAGAGCTTTTAAGAATTGAGAATTTGTTGAGATAGTTTGACTGATTTCGTTGCTCAACATTTGAAAGAATTGGCTTAGAAAATCGTAAAATTAAGCTTTGTATTTCTCCAATCACCAAAAAAAAAAAAAAATTCTAATTTCCACACATTAATCAAAATTTGCGAAAAAAAATTTCATTCAATAAACATTATAAAAAATTATCAATTAATGGCAAAAAAATAGCACATTTTTTTAGTCACGTAGCTATAGCTTAATATTTTTCTATGTTCCAGAGTCTTAATAACATATTTTTTTAAATGTTTTTTTAAATTCAGAATGCCTCTTGTAATACAAATTTTACCTAAAAAGCGAAATATTTTAAAACATTATTGTTTATTGTATAATAAACCAAGTTTATGAAAAGTCTGATTATTTTTTGATAGTTTATTTAAAAATTTTGCAACTAAATTAGCTTTTAGGGCTGCTCAAAATAAAATTGTACCTCAAACGTCTATTTTTTGTGGTTGTTTGGTCTTTACCTAGTAATAATTCAACTGAAAATTAATGTATTAAACTCCTTGCACCACATATTTAAACAGAAATAAATATTAATGCAATGAAAATATTATATTTAATTTCAAATCGCAAGAAGCAATTTTTGCATGTATGAAAACAATTTTAAAAAATAAGTATTTTTAAGTTTTATGACCCTAGAGACTTTTGAAAAAAAATAATACTTGTAAAGAGAGTTATTAAAAATATTGTTATTAAGTCTGATCTATTACGCAGATATCAAGGTTTTAAAATAAATTATTCTATATCATTCCGAAATAATAATAGTTACTCCTTGCCTTGTTAATAACATTTTTATTTCCCAAAATGTAGAAAAAGTAGAGTGTATCTTGATAACCTCGTATAAAATTCACATTCAACATTTCCTCTTTCACCTGTTACAGTTAGAATTTGAATATACCACTTAAATCATTTTAGTTTTTCAGATTTTTATGAAATACAAGCCTTGAATAGAATCACTTGAAGTATTTATTTTAGAAAAATCAAATGTTCTCGAGATAATTAATAGGTTTTATCATATATGTTATACAATTATCTATAAAACTGAAACTAACTACTCAATAAATAGAATTTGAACGAGTTTGTTCAAATTCTGAAAGTATTTAATTAAAACATCAATCCAAATTTCCAATAAAAAATTGCTTAGTAATAACTAATTATTGTCAGAAAAGACCTATATATGTATTGAAAAATTATCCTTTGTTAGTCGAGGGATGATATCAATAAGTTATTTTCACGGACACAAAATTTAAACACGAATAGGCAATAAAATTAATATGGTGCATATGAAAAGAAAAATTATTCCATTATTTAGAATATAAAACGATCTTTTATCAAAAGAATAATATCCACTTAAAACTCCATTAGTCACGTCTACAGCAAGACGCGGGTACAGTTAAAGATGCATCACACCACATTAAATATTCAACGAGTTGACAGAAAGTTGTCATAGTCATAAAAGAGGATTTTTTTAAGTCGTTTCGAATAGTTGGAGGCAAGCCGTTGCTTTTTAATCCGCTGGTTGATGGATATGAATCGAAGGAAAAGGCACGAGTTCCCCTTACTGCCATTCACCAACAGGATGCAATCCAAATAAAACAAGTCATTTTGTTTCATTGCTGTATATTCTTCCTTTTGTTTATTCGATGGGAAAGGTATGCTTTAAATGAGCAACGGAATCTTCCTTTTTTGAGGAAGTTCCTAAGTAGAGAAAAAAAGTTCAACAATCTTGGCGAGGTTGAGGTTCCTCGGAATATTTGCTTTGGTACGCACTTTTTTTTTTTAGAACATAAATTTTTTAAATTTGTTTACTTCGATAAACAGAACGTTGTCAATTCGTTTTTCTGTACGGTAGGGAATGCATATCATTTATTGAAACTAGATGTTAAATTAATTTATCAAGTGGATAATTTACTGTGTTTATTTTTCTGAAGATTTAATTAAAAGAAGAAATATTTGGATTTATTTAAAGGAATTTTTAACCCCGAATTTTTAACTGTGTAAAAATTAATTATTTTTCTCAGTTAAAATAGTTTGTTTCAATGAAATTTTTTTCAAAATAAATTCCTTTTTTATTTTACAAAATTCAATATTTTTATTAATTGCACTAATAGTTTTCTTTTGATTCCTTACCCTGTGATCCCTCCTCTTCACCAACTATTAGGCCATGATAGCCAAATGGTCAAGGTATCGGATTACGGCTAGCGTGCCATGAGTTCAAGCCCAGTACCACTAAAGAACCACCGTGTAAGGGAGCGATGCACGTTAAATCTGTCGAGAGCTCAAACGTCCTCCCGTTGGTGTGGTGTGGTAGTTAGTAGAGGGGGGTGCCAGTTCAGGTGTCGTCCGCGTCACTTGATCATGGTTCAAAATTACGCGGCCCGTCGCCAAAAAACCTCGTATAGCTGAACAGTGCGATGCGTTAATATTCCCTCACTCACCAACTATTTGTGACCCCGGGAGTCTAATGGTCAAGGTATCGGACTCGTGGCAGACGTGCCATGAGTACGAGACCAGTACCACTGAAGACCCGCCGTGTAGGAAAGCGATGTACGTTACATTTGTCGAGAGCTCAAACGTATTCGGTATGGCGTGGTAGTTAGGAGAGGAGGGTGCCAGCTCAAATATCTACCTTATCACGTGATCATGGTTCAAAATTACGAGGTCCGTCGCCAAAAGCCCTCGAGAAACTGAAAAGTGCGACGTTAATATTGACTCACTCCCCAAATATTAATATTGACTATAATACGCAATAAGATGAGGATATTTTTGGAATAGAAAATACAAAACAATTTATAGTTTGAATATTATTTACAGATTTATGAAACGAAAAACAAATTAATTTATAAACTCATCTTGAAAGTAGCTGAGATTTTATTTTTATTTATATTTTTAAGCTAACGTAAACGTATTAAGGATTTTTAAATATTCATCTAATTTTAAACTTGCTTGATATCGTTGTAAGCGTTTTTTTTAAAATTTAATGATTCATTGCTTATTGATGTCACACTTCGAAACAATCCAAGTGATATTAGCGATGGACATCTATAAATTTTTTATGAAATGTGTGTTTTTGATTATTTTATTACAAAACTCAATACCCCCAAACGATAATATCTATCAAAAATAATTCTCACAATGATTTAGAGTTCAATGTTCTAATATCAAACCTATGTCACATTTTCTGCGGGAAAAAAGTCCGAAATGATTCTAAAGTGATTACGATTCCCATTTTCCCTCGCAGAAAATATTTGATCCATATTCTCTACATGGCTTGAAGGTAAAAAAAAAAGAACGAAGAAAGTAACTGTCAAATCCATGATCCGTATCGAAGTGAGTTCACTTTCCGCAAGTCACTGAGTGCTTTTGCTTCTAAATAAACATTGTTCTTAATGCATATCGAAACATAAGATGAGCACGTCTCGTGTTTCCTTGTCTACTTTGCAATGAACCTTCCCTGCTTATTTTCGAATAGAGAGTATTTTTTTTATCTTTTTTTGAAAAAAATATTTAACTCTTTTTGCCTTTAGTTTGTTCTCAAATCACATTTCGTTTCGTTTTCAAGTTCAGTTTTTCTGAAGTTTTGGATAATGCACCCTGTTAGACTTTGTGCGAGTCTCTATCGCGGACTACAGACTTCAAACTATTAATTTAAATTTAATTGCATTGGTATTCTTATACTTTTGAAAATTAAAGTGTATTTTAATAGCTAACTTATAATTTTAATTTATTTTAATAATTTTAGCAATATACATTTTAATTTGAAGCCTGCATTTCTTAATATAACAATCGTGTGCCGTTGGTGATAATTAAAGTAAAGAAAAAAATCTAGTTTATGTTAAAGGTAAAAATAAAAATTTAATTAATTTTGATGCGAATATTATTTGATGAAAAATTAAAGTAAATGAAGCTCCGAAATGTTTTAAACTATCACATTCAAATTAATTTCGTTATTTTTCTGAAATCAATCAAATTCCACACCATGAATAAATTTACTACATACGAATACTTCGTTGTTTAAGCACGAGTTATGTGAGAAACTTAAAAAGATTTTTTTTTTACTCAAATTCATGGATTTTATTATAAAAATAATTTTTTTTACTGTTATTTTTATTACTAAGCGGTGTAAACTGAGTGACAAAAAAGGAGCCATATCTAATTCAGCATTTGATACATGTACATGGATATATGTGCATGCATTTTGTACATGGAAAAAGCTTGATTTTAAAAAAATGTGGAGTGAGTCAGTATTTATTAACGTCGCACTATAAGGCAACACGAGAACTATTGGCAACGGACCTCGTAATTTTGAACCTCGGACGACGAAAACGACACCTGAGCTGTCACCACCTCTCCAAACTACCTCACCACGCCAGTAGGAAAACCGAGCCTCGATAGATATAATGTGCACAGCCTCTCTACACGGCGGGACTTCAGTGGCACTGGGGAGCTTGAACTTATCACAAGTTGCCTCCGAATTCGTGACCATGTCCACTAGACTATCACTACCCTTAAAAATGAAAAAAAATTGATTATTTCAGTAAATCATCAATGATCTTCTAAAACTAAAAACTTGAATTGGTATACACAGTTGAGCCTCCATCTTACGAATCTCTATATTACGAATTTTTCTACATAGCGAACTTTTTCTGGGGAACCAAGAACATTCTACGATTTTCTTCGTAAAATAACCTCCCGATAGTGAAGTGCATTTTCTACATAACGAACTTTTTCTCTTGTGATACAATTTTTTTTCTCCCTATTTTTGAAGTACTTCTGTACATTTCAAGTTATTCTCTCTTTTAATATTTTATGGTAGTCATAAATCTTGAACTGGTATTTATTAGGTGCCTAGCTCGCCGAGAGTAATAGAATTTAGGGCATTTCATCCAAGAAGTGTAACCTTTAATCCCCAATGTCCAGCTCACTGGAAACAATCTTCGATATCCCCTTTCACCCTCAGTGAAGTCTCGTGTCCATGAACTAGTCTCCGTTCATTTGTATTGTTGATCAGTCGTACTGGTATATAACTTCGTTTCTAGTAGCCCAAAAATGTCAAAACGTAAGTGCTTAAGTGTCAAAGAAAAAAAGTTAATTTTTTGGGAAGTGGATAAGGACGTCAAGAAACTTTTCTAACAGTTTTTCTTTCTTTTTTTATAGGTAAGATTTATAAAATAAATATATATTAGTTTACAAAAAGGTGGGGATAATTACTTTTTTTAATATATAATGTTTATTAATTTAAAATTTGTTCTATGTGGTTTATAGAGAAAATTGAAAGATGAACCTCTATATAATGGATTTCCATATAACAAACTTTTTCGGGATTTAGCGATTTCGTTATATAGAGGTCGGACTGTATTTTGACTGTTCAGATTATTTGCATGCGCATAGGATAAAAAATACATAAAATAAGGGATACTACCATATATATAATAAACAAATATATTATCAAACAATTTATAATCCTATACATCATTCTATTCTTAGTTCTCTACACTTGTCAGAAACAATTCTCTTTGAAAGTAGACAAAATTTCTAAACATGGATTCTTTATTCGTAACTTCTCCTCTCTTTGCATAAAATAGCCCAATTGTCCTCCCGGAAGACTCAATAAATCAACCGAAAATGCCAGCCGCACGCTTGACACATTGCTCTGATACTTCTACAAAGGTGATATCGTGTTCATTTTTTATTTTGGGTACAGAATTTAAGTACAAAAGTTTAACAAACAAAGTGCATTGAACTTTTCTGAGAAAAACATAACTTCCAGACACCAAGAAGGCTGAATTGTTTTGAAAATACGGTTTTGCAACTTTTATTGAATTGCTTGACGGAATCTTGAGACATTACATCATTTATCTCATAATCACTTGAACGGTTCCTTTAATTTGACATGCATAAGATAAAGAGAGCTTGATTTATAAAATTTCTAATGTTTTAGTTTTATAATTGTAATATAAATGTGACTCTTATTACCTCAGAAGTATCTTATCCAGAAATTTAGATTGAATATCATAATCATAAATTTTCATACTTGTTCTAAAAAAAGAATTTGTCGAACGTTTCCGAAACTAAATTCACTGATGTTATGCAACAAATTCCTTCGAGTCTTTAGTGATTCAAATTAACCTAATTTTTGAATTGCATGAATATATTTCTTTGGGTGAAAATTACTAAAAGGAAACAAAAAAATATTAAAAAATTACCCTTTCTTCCAAAAAAAAAAAAAAGGAACAGAAGGATTGAAAAGTATTTGTAGTTGTAGTTTAAAAGGGATTAGTAAGTTATTTAGTTTAATCGTTTTATCTATGTTTTGATTATTTCTTAACATAAAGTGGTATTTGAAATTAAATGTGATTGAATGGATCTTCAAGTTTACACACACAAGTTCATCTAGTAGTTGATCCAATTTCTTAGCATTTGCGTTATATTATATATATATATATATGTATGTGAACAGATAGATACTATCTCACCTACATAACTAACAATTATTTAGGATTGTTGCTAAATCGGAATGTGATAAGGCCATCATGATCACAGAAAATTATTCATACTTCTTTTTTTAGTTAATTGTAGATATATTAGCGAAAGTAAAAATTCCCAATTACTTCATATTAAAATTTGGTAGAGCTTGATAATTATCCTAGAAACTTTTGACAGAAAAATAATGAAAAGAGTTTCTGCAAATAAATTGACTCCTGATGATCGATACAGAAGATTAAATTTTGACGATAATCATCTACGAAAGCTTTTTTTTTTAATATTATAAAAATCTTTTTTTATACCTTTATTTTATTTTCATCTAAAATGACTAAAATCTTTTTAAAAATGCTTATTCTTACTTAATATCAAATAATTTTATGAACAAGATAACTTAATTGATGTATTTAGCGTATACATTTTATTTAAAACAAATGTGTGTGGGAAAAATTAATTTCACTTTTCACTTTTCATCGAAAGAGTTTATATTCATATTTTTTTTAAAAATATAAATAAATAGTCACCAAATTTAGAATTAGGTAAAGAGTAATGGGATTTATGCACTATGAGTAATAGTTGCAAGAAAAGTTCAAGATTTCTAGTAGATTTTTTAAAGAATCTACTAGAATACTGAGCCCGTAAAAGAAAATAGTGTCTTAATGTCTCAATTCCCCTCAAAAAAATTTTATTCTAAGCCTTTGCAAAAATATTTGCGATGTTTGGGACATAATTAAGTAGAATAATACGCAACTCAATAGTAATCAGCATAAACTAAATAAAGGAGAAGTAAAAAAAAAAAACCAAAGCATCTTTGAAGAAACAGGAAAAAAACCTATAAAAAAAGGCGCCTGCATATCTTTTAAGTCGAGGATTACGTTCTTTAAATCCGTCATGCAACGTTGGACGGCCTAATGTCATAGGGTCCAAAAACTCGAAGAACACACCTATTTTCTTATTTCCTTTTTTTCTTCCTCCCTCTGTCTTCCCTGCGTTTTCTGAAGAAAAAGTAGAAAACAAAAAAAGAAAGGAAAATGCGAGATGATTTTTTAGTCGTGTCACAAATAACTTACGAAGTGCTCATAAGGAAGTGAACGCGCCGACAACAAAGTGACTTTTTTTTATAATTTTTTTCTTCTTCTCAGGTTTTGACCTAGGGGTTGTGGATATTCGATGTATTGCGTCTTTTGCGTCAGAAAATGTATTTTTCATGAAGTTAAAAAAAGAAAAGATGATCGATAGCGGGCGACTAAAAAATATAAAGTTCCGATAAAGAATAATTTCTGTTCTCAAATTACACAATTATATTTTCGTTACTTTTTGAAAAAATAATTAAGTTTGGA
Organism: Trichonephila clavata; assembly: GCA_019973975.1. Taxonomy (NCBI): domain Eukaryota; kingdom Metazoa; phylum Arthropoda; class Arachnida; order Araneae; family Nephilidae; genus Trichonephila; species Trichonephila clavata. Next base: position 313,659 of record BMAO01017081.1, on the reverse strand, counting down.
GTTAAATTTTTTAATAAAAATATATAATTTTTTCTCTCTCTTTATATAATTACTCTTTATTATTTCCCTAATTATTCACTTTATATAAAAAATAATTCTAAATTCAAATTTAAAATATAAAAATTAAAATATAGTAATATAGAGACTAACTGAGATAGTGCGCAATGCTTATATATTTCCTCCATCGTGAATAAATTTAACATTTTAAACCATAATTACAACAGTTAAGTGAAATTTCTTACTGAAAATATTATCATTAAAATAGACTGTTCCAAAATTTATCACTAAAATTTACTGTTCCAAAATTTATCACTAAAATTTACTGTTCCAAAATTTATCACTAAAATTTACTGCTCCAAATTATAGAAAATGTCTTTTAAAATTTATGATTCAAATTAAAAATACAAACTCTTCAGTTTTTAAACTGATGCATTATTATTATCACATTTATGTAATTATTACAGCACAGAGTAATATTAGTTATATTACAATAGGGGTTTATCATTAATATATTTCGACTGTTTCTATAAAAATGTATGATTTGCTTATTTTTTAGTAAAAATAGGGCTGAGAAACAAAATGACTGTATGAGCATTTATAATTGCCTTTATGATCAAATATAATTGTTTAATTTTTTCTGATAAATGTATGTTCTATGTATCTTACAAAAAATTTAAACTATAAGGTTAAAATACATTTAATATTGAGTTACATGAACTAGAAAAGAGAGAGAGAGATGAATTGCAAAATATATGACGTGCATAAAACAATTAATCCAATCAAAATTAGAAATTAACCAAACTCTTTATATTTTCAGGTACATTTACTTAATTTTATTTTAGTTTTAAATGCAGTATTTTAAAAGTAAAATCATAATACGACATGTATAATCTGAATATGAATTTAATATTTTTTTATATTTTGTATTTCTATATATAAATAAGATTGAAATTCAGAAATATTATTATGCAAGATTGCTTTCAGTTAGCCTTACAATTATGTACTTTCATAAGTAGATGTTAGGCGGAAAAAAGATATAATACGCGAGAATAGATTTAAGTACAAATTTTTTTTTTATTGTTGGAATTTTTTACTTTATATCATAAAATATATTAATCTTTTTGTAGTGTTAATTATTTCTATGAACATATTAGCCAATCAAACAATTGGAATTACGGTTAAGTACATTTTTGAAAAAAGTGGTAAAAGTATAGTTACTTAGCTCTCCAAAGAATGAAGTTTTAGTAAAGGTGCCAAATAAATTATGTATAAATTATTTCAAGTTAAAAAAAATTTATATTTATTTTCAAATATTTTTAGCGTGTTATAATTATTTTGACCAATTAAAACTAGTGGTGAGCATTTTCATAAATACCGTGTTTTGTTATATATAAATATAGGAGTAAATATAACGAATACAAATATATGTACAAATCACGTCACTTCAAATGTAACTTTGCTTCCTTGTTTACTTTATACATCGAGTTCATTACAGAGTAATAATTATTTCCAAATAAAAAGCTAACATTCTTTTTAAATATTCTAGTTATACACTTAATATAAAAGAGGAAAGTTTTGAACTATTTCTGAAATATTTTAGCTGTGATTAAAAAACTATTAAACTTTTGATGAAATTCATTAAACTAGGAAGTGTGTGTTTAAAATATATTTACGTGTTATGAAACAAAGCAAAACTAATTCAACTTTTCTGCTTTCTTCATAACTCTACATGGAAAAAAAAATAAAAATTGTTTAGATTTCAATAAAATTTCTTTTTGTACATTTTCTTCCAAAATACATCAGACCACAAGGAAAATAGATTAATTTTTATACTTTTTTATTTATAAAGAAAATAAAGTCGCTATTCAGTACTTTTCAGACTGTCTACATATGTTTTCTTTTCGGCTCTATTCTTTGAGGTGTCCAAGTCTTTCTTAAAATATAAAAGATGAGCGAACCAAACTAAGATACCAATACCAATTGTTCGGTAGCAATCAAGAAAAGTAGGTTAATAACCACGCTAGTATCTTCGCTTCGCCTAACTTTCTAAGCTACTAAGTAAAGGCGTGAAAAACGTAAGGAAAGCTATTTATTCTTATGAGGCTCTGTAACAACACCCGTATTCAGTTCTCTCTTTTAACGTGCAAGACAATACTCGCGTTAAAGAGCCTTCTTAAAGACGAAAGGCCTGACTGGACTTCTTTAGCAGTATTGTGCGTACCACGCCGTGCGTATACACGACGACTAAACGCATCGTTAAAAAAAGAAAATGGTTTGTTGGTGATACTACTTAGTTTTTGATGCTTATCTATTTGTAACAGGTTACGCTAAGGCGCTCATGTTGTACTAAAATGGAGTCTTTAACGCACGCATGCATTGAATATGAGCTGATGAATTTGTTCTTTTTGCCTCTGGGTAAGGTGGAATTGTGACTCGGGGAAAGTTCTGGTTTCGGTGAGAAAATTTTCTTTTCAGTGAGATTTCGCTCGTTCCCAAGATTTAATATTCCTCAGTGTGTTTCTCAAGATGCTGTGAGAGAGCATAATTTAAGAGCATTTAAGTTGATTAAATGTCTTGTAAAATAGTTACGTGTACTAGAAAAGAGAGATGTAAAGTTTCGAATTAGTAAGATAACGTGTTATAATCTTTATTATTACATCTGAGACCTATTTATTAACAATGAAAAAAAAATGCATAATTATACAATTTTACAACAATGAACGAGGGGATATTTATTTTATCAACATCAAAATAGCATGACTTAAAAGCATTGCGATGCGGAAAATAGTTAACGCACTTGAGCAATTAAATGTTTTCATTTTATTTAAATATATGTTGGAAAACAATGTGATTCTATTTCAAGTATGTACTAACCTGATTCAAAGTTTAAAAATATTTTTTTTTAAATTATAATGTTGCGGCAAGTTTCCTTTTATTATTATAAATTTCCATTACAGCGTCATAAAATAAATTTACAAGTTCATTTCTAAAACTTTATTAAAGTTAAACTAAATTTAATATTTCAAAGAAATTTATTTCATGTTGAATGTCATTCTTTAATATCAATACTGAGATTTTCTACCAATTTTCTGACTAATCTTTCGTTTACCATTATTCTGGAATAAAAACTAAAAAATAAAATTTATTATACACTTTCTATTACTCTATTACTTTAAATTAATCAATTTCTAAAAATATGCAATAAGTATCATATAAATACTTTTGTTTTCAAAGATGAAACAACTTGGCGAGCGTTATTTTTAAAATTGTTAATATATAATAAATCAACGTGTATAAAAGTTTTCTAGTAATTTATGGGTAATTTTTTTTAATATTTTAACAAAATGAGTAGACTTAAGAGTTACTTTACGATATTTTACTTATTTAAGACTTCCGAAAGTTTTATTTATAATTCCTTGCTGTAGAAAATTTTATATTTCATGACATAAAGTTTTCGAACGTTTACTCAAATAATAATTGCTAATCAATTAACAATTTTTAAGAATTTAAATCCTGTACAGAACGTTTCTGATAATACTGAAAACGAAACATTATTTCTGTCAAGAGATATGATTTAGTCTAATAAGTATTAATAAAAGAACAATATGTACAGGGTGACTCCAGATATGCTTCAGAATGTATGGCGTGAAATGGACTACCACTTACATGTGGGTGGCTATGTTACCAAAAGTAGTTTACATAGAACATTTATAAAGAATGTAAGCAAAATTTTGAACTAATTTTTCCCTTCTGTTAATTTTTATTGATAAATTATTTTCAGTTAAATGCATCGTATATAATAATATGTATATTGTAATCGCTAAACTCATTTTGAATCACCCTGCATATAACATAAGAAAGGGAAATCAAAAGTTGATAAATTGTTATTGAATCGTCTTTTTATTTTAATAATACTTCAAAGTTCGCTTGATTTAAAAGCAGAAAAGTTGATTATAATAGCTTAATAGGAAACTATTGACAATTCATTTTATAATTTTGAAAAGAACTATGAATTTGAAATATAACTCATCTCAACCCAAAATATTATATGCATGTAATCTAATTCATAAAATCGAAATATATTTGAAAACAAAACAGTTCTCTCACATGGTTAGTTGTGTTATACAGCTTAACTTTCCCCTAAAAAATGCGCTTTGGATTAAATTGTTATCCTTTTACCATTTTATAAAATGTTCTTATAATTTTTTTATGAAACTTTCCCTTTTTACCTTAACATTACAATAAAATATTAGCATGGATATTTCAAAATAATCAACATTTTAAGCTTATTTGAATAATTTCTATATATATATATCATGTCAATAATTTTATATCACACTTCTTATCTATTTTTTACTGAAATAGAATCATTATATAAACATTCATTGTACTTTAAAAATGCTGGAAGAAATACCTAAATAAAACCAAACTTATTTCAAAACAATGCCCTTTTAATCAAGGATAAGAATGATAATGACTATATGGATAGCTAAATTTTAATTCTGAGGTTTTATTGTTACTATGGATTGAGCAATAATTCTTAAACGAGTATATGGTTTATTTAATTCAATAAAAATAAGCTTACATTTTTTTACTGATTGATCATTGTACTGAAATAAAGCATAACACTGTTGAAATAAATATTTAAATTTTCATTTTAAATACAACAAAAGATAATAGAAATATTGAAAAAAAAATAAAACAGTAATCTCTTTCCAGCGGTGTTTTTGGCTTTCAGCGATGTTTTTGCTGCTTTAAGCTGTAAATACAACTTAAAGCAGCTAACTTTATAAAGTTTCAACATAATGCTAATATATTATTAATACAAAAAAACATGAATAAGACACAGTACAATGTATAAATTATGATGAAGTTAGAATATGCGTTCACAAGCAATAAAAATGATAATACATTCAATTTATTGCAACTATTTTAATAAAACATAGTTTCAAAGATTTTTTCTTCAAAACACATTATTTCATTCTCGCATATGAAATATATTGCGAACTGAACTTTGATATTGTTTTGGATGCAATCTAATATCTTTTCGTATCAAAGGAAAGTATCTAGTTTTTACGATTATCAAAATCTCCCTTTTTGGTAAATTAAGAATAAAATTTTTTTAAAGGTCCTCTTCTTTTGTGCCAATATCATATAAGAAAGTAGCACCTCAACATTTTCTATAAAAATGATAATTATATTGTTTTTAATTTCATTTGTGCTTAACAAGATAGTGAATAATTGCGATACTAATTTTCTTCTCAATTGTTCAGAGTAGAATTAATTTTATTTGTAATAATACAAAACGAGTAAGGAAATTTAAAGCCATTTGCTTAAACTATTTAAACATTAATAATAAGTATATTTTATTTTAACATCGTTTACGACTATTAAGTAACTAGATAAGTATTATTTTATGTATGCAACACATTCATCTTCTTTGATTGTAAAAATTTAAGAAAGAAATATCTGCTGAAAATTGAGAACTGAGTGATCATAAAACTGTGAATTACTTATGTAAGCATAAAATATTTGGCATGGACGAATTCTTGAATTAAACTATAAGTGATTGAAGACTTGTTTTATAAAGTTAAACATCTATTAGTCTATAGTTTAACAAATGATTTCTAAGGATTGAAAATTATTAAGAGACTACTACAAAATATAAAAGTTTAAATGAATGTTCATGTAAGACTATGAAACCGTTACAATGTAAAAAATTATAGAGATTTCAATTGAAATATTCTAAGGCATTTAGAAACTCATTTCTTTTAATTTTATTCCTTAAGTTTTGTTTGCATAATAATTGTAGGTATGAAATTTTTGATGAATTAATTTAAGTAAGACATTTGAAGAAATTGATAATTCTAAAAATTATTTATTGAAACAAGTAAAATGTATTGTCAAAGTTTTAAATGATCAAAAATAACGGAAAAAACGGAAATGGAAAAACAATTAAACACAAAATTACTCTACACAGTAAAAAAAGCTAAGTTATCAAATTGCTTATGCATAAAAAGTAGCATTTATTGATCATTGCTATATTAAGATATAAATCTAAAAAAAAATTATTTCAACAAAATAAGAATAAAATTTTAATTGATTTATCAAATGATTTTTTAAAAAATAAAAAACTTAAAGATAAATAAAAAGAGGATAGAAAAATAAATGTTTACCTTTAGAAATGCGTCGAACGATTAACAAATGCTACTAATTCCAAATGATGCGGTGTCGATGAAAATAAGTATAAACAGTCACTTGTCGTTATATAACAGTTCTACAGTAATAAGTTATTCCAACAATCTGTCTATTTGTGGCAAAAGCAATTCTTTTCTTCAAATAAATATGTATGTATTAAATCATTCACTTTACAAAGTTTATTGTGCCGTTGAATCTCAAAGTCAAGTTGGTCCAAAATATTTCACTAATAATTTAACAAAACTCCAACAAGTCTATAACAAAATATATTATAATTATCCAGTATCAATATACAAGTCCTTCAGTTCCCGAAATGAGTATACTCAAGTTCACTCCTTGAGAAAAGAGAGAGAGTATTGACGGTCAAATCCGAAATTCCATGAGGTTGTAAGCGCGCAACACTCTCATGCCGACCACGAGCAACAAGTCGACTGATTGTCAAGAGCCTAGGTACAAGACTGACTTCCGATGGACAGCCACGAAGCCCCTCACTCCACCAAGCATCGTCTGAAATCGAACAACAACAACAGAGAGTGAGTGAGAGAAAGGGAACCGAACAGGGTGTGGATGAAACGGCCGACTCTCACTTCTACCTTCTGAATGGCATGCAACAGGTAGCAGCGTGGTTGCCTTGTCCGTCCATCCAACAACCCGGGGGCAATTACTCGGATCGCTCCATATCGCTGGTTCGTTCGGGCAGTGGTGTCCCACTTTTGGGGGGACTCCTCCCTCTTTCTCTGGGAAGGTAAGGTACGATCCACTCCTTCGGTGGTTTGCTCTTCCTGGATGAAGGACTTCGCTTTCACTGTTATTTCCAACTCTCTCTCGTTCTCTCTGTTGCTGTTTTTCATCAGGTGAACTTTGATGGAGAATGTGTCTCTTCTAAGGTTGTTGTTTTTCTTGGAAATTGCGCTGTTTTAGATTAGATTTTCTATTATTTTCTTTTTGATGAAGCCTGTTAGAATTAGGGCCTACACCCTCCCGAATTTTATTAGGATGTGTTGAGATTCAATGTCTTTGATGTTGCTGGGGTATTATGTAAAAGGAAGGATAGGATGTCATTTAATGTGTTAAGCACAAAGTTTGAAATTTATTGTTTTAATTTTTTTTGGTAGAAAAGAGATCTGAAGCTACATGCTTGAAAATATATTTCTAAATAATTTTATATTGGAAAAAATAAATTCGTCTTATAAGACTGGTTTATTTTAAGAAATTTGAAATTACACGTGACTTTATGCATTGGTTATGCATTGAAAAAAAATTAATTGTTGGAACTTCATTTTGTAATAACGAGAATAATTTGTTGTTATTACAAATTTTTGTAAAAGATTAATGCTTCATGCAGAATTTTTAATTGCAGAACTTCTTAAATATATTAAACGTTCAGCGGTTAATGCGACATAAATAATAATGAATGATGCCAGAAAAAATTTGTAACTGTTTTTTTTTTTCAGATAAAAGTTATTTATAGTTAAGAAATAACATTATTTAACATAATTTAATTTTAGGCAAAATTTGATTACTAAATCTTAAACGGTTATAATCTCATTAGTTCTAAATACTTTTTTTCTACAAAATAATAAAATTACTTCATATGAACTATTACAATAAGGAACCAGTAACATTACAATAAAGAAATTTCATTCTACTATTCGTAATATTTGCAATTTTTCATCACGTAATATTTGAAGAAATAAGAATTTATTTTCAAGCCAACATGAATGCAACTCTCTTTTTTAAAAAAAAAAAAATTGGGATCATTAAACACATACGAGTATATTAGCTCAGTAGGATGTTACCTCAGCACATATTTTAATAGATTTTTTTCTAATGTTTTCTATATTTTTCCAATTCAACAAATTAAACATTTTCAATTTTCAATTTTTAATAAATTAACTCATTATTAAAGTAAGAACATATTTATCACGTGTATCACTTTTATGTGTAAAAGATTCATTCTTCTTTTTTTTTTTTTCATTTTAAAGACAAAATTTTCAAAAAATGTTTTATAAGAATTATTATGGATACATTGCATTTCAGGCAATAATTAAATTTACTTCAAAAATGTTTCAACCAAGAAAAAGTGTATTTTGATAGTTAAATGATTGTTAAAAACACCACACACTGAAAATATTCTTTAAAACAGTAGCTTTTAACTAATCTAAAGCTTTGTCTCTATTATTCATCCAAAAACTGCACAATTTTATCCTTTATAATAAAATTATCATCGAAGAAATATCTCACATATCATCACGTAGCTTAACAACATACATAAGAATGGTTTCTTGATTATAAAATAATTTTTGTGAAGCAAATGCGTGCTTTACGCTTACTAACATCAGTTAACTCTAGATGAATTTTGCATCACAATTGTAAGTGATCAAAAGATACATTTTAAGAATAAGAAAAGCAAACCTTAACTCTATTTCTACAGATAAACCGACGAACATTTCTCGTACAGAGGTACGGATGCAGTTTAAATGTCTTTAATGAAGTATAGTGATAAGAATCATTCGACTTTCCTTTTTTTACTGGTCTAAAAAAGAGAACTTTTAATTTAACAAAAACAATAGTATCTTTGAAATCAGTTCATTTAAACATAATCAGTTCAAATAAATGTCATATTTAAGGATCTCATTTAAATGCAAGACCATTATTTTAAGCTTTATTTTTGTAAATTCAGTTTTGTCTTACTTATCACGTATTTTCTGTGAAGCAATTTAAATAATGATGTTTGACTCATTGAGTATTTATATTCCACAAGTATTCTCACAGTTCACAATAAATAAAAATAAAACGAATAGCAGTCAGATTGGAGAATCTTGAAACAGCAGGGTTTAAATATGAATAGTGTGAGAAATTAACGGTGCAATTGTTCTGTAATTTTATTTCTTATTTATTTTGTTGTTTATGGTCTTTTCTAGTAAGACACTTTGTTATATTAGTTTTAACAACTAAAGTAATTGTCTTTATTTTACCATTTATTAATTTTAATAGCTACATAAATTTGGAAACTGTTTAGAGTTAACAAGTACTATATTAAATTCTAAGACTCCTGCTGCTTCAAAATAGATTTTTTCAAATTTTTTTCTTGGTCATTCATTTTACAAATGAATAAACTTTCTTCTTTCATGTTGAGTACGTAGTAGCGGTAGCCTAGTGATCATGAGCACAAACTCTTGGCCGGCATGTCACGAGTTCGAGCCCTAGAGCCATTGAAGACCAGGCTTGTAGAAGGTTCTAATTCACGTTAAATCTGAGTGGCTCAACGTCCTCCCGTTGGCGTGGTGGGGTAGTTTATGAAAGGGGTGCCAGCTCAAGTGTCGTCGTCGTCGTCACTTACCAAGGTTCAAAATTAGGAGGTCCGTCTCCAATAGCGTTTTCGTTGCTTTTTAGTGCGATGTTAATAAACCCTCACTTACTTGTCATGTTATGCACGCAAGCAATTTTGAGTAAAGTAATTTAAATAAAATAGAAATGCATCGAGTGAGTGATTTTGGGGTTTATTGGCGCAAGAGCCGATTTCGGCTATACTGCGCCAAACATTTGTTTTAATATCTGTGGTCTAGACGGGAAGAGAGAAAGAAAGAATGAATTGAATGACAAGAGGGTCGAAAATAGAGAAGGATCACTAGGGTACCCCGGGTTCGTGAAGCCCGTGTTTACCAAAGACAGTAAACCCCGTGGGAAAAGGAAAAGATCACTAGGGCACCTCGGGATTGTGACACCCGTACTCACCTAAAGAAGGTGAGCCCCCTGAGGGGAGAAATGCATCGAAATAATGTGAATAGAGAAAAGGCTTTCTTTATTTGCTTGTAAATTACACATCGGAAAAAAATTAAGTAATAATTAAAATACTAAATAAAATTAAATACTACTTAATTTGTAATTAAAAGTATTATTTTTATTATGATACACAAATCAAGAAAAATAAAAATTTTAAGCCACTTATAGCTAATTTGTATAATTTAGAATCATTTATATTTGGTTTCAATTATTTTACATATGAATATATATTCCTAAAAATAAGAATACTTAAAGCAGAAGGAAATTAAATGCTAATGCGAGATATCAACACACACGCAGAAAAATGTTTACAAAATACAATGAGTAGGATGGACGACAGTAATTAAAAAGGGGCTCGTTCGTTGTGCCCTTGGAAAAACACAAAGGATATATAATACGTGAATAACAAATAAACAATTCGAAATGAAGAGGAGAAGTTCGTGTACTTCTTTAGCTCCTCCTGTATAATTAATGAAGGTGATGAACCAGATTTTTTTATTTCATTCACCTTACTGAATACAAAATACGACGAATCTTGTGGTTTTTCTCTTTTAATTGTTGGATGGGAGTTTCCGTTTAGTTCAATTAAGAGAATCTTATTGCAACGCTTAAATAGTACAAAGTATCATTACTTTTTTTTTCTTAACGAAATTGAAACTCTGGTAATTCCATTATTAGTGCCTTCTGTTTTCAAAATAGGCCAGATGCTGAAATACTTATTTAGATTTAAATGAAAAAGGTTACTTTGTTGAAAAAATTGATTTTAAATAAACAAAGCGTTTATATATATATATATATATATATATATAATGAATAATCTCATGTGTACAATGAGATGCTCCATCTAACACAAATATCACATTTAAATATTCTCTTTTCCACTTTTACAAATATTCTTCAGATTTTAGATAGTTTAACCGATGTCATTTACGCAAGAATTTCAATATTTATAAAAGGTAACAAATAACAAGACAAACATAGTTATAAAAAGAGTGATGCTTAAATGCATATAAGTCTTTCATTTCTTCAATAATTGTTAATATATAACTCATTTTGTTTATCCATAATAGGATTAGCTCGAATAATATATATAATTTCTTACATCTGCTTATATTTGTTATTCAGTGCTAGCACTTAATAAGCTTTTAGTTATTAATACGCATTTTTTTTTATTTGGGTTAAAAATAAATAGTCTAATAATGGTATTATTTCTTTGATTCCATTTAATAAATTCGCCGAGAAGAATATTTTGGAAAATTGCATAATGATTGCTATTATTAATTCTCTAAGCACCACCCATGCGTTTATTTTAAAGCTACTTTTCTCTTCGAAGAGCCATTTCTAAGATACTTCTTAAAGATGTTTCATATGCAGTGTTTTTAAAAGGTGTTTCATATACAGTGTTTTTTTATGTGTTTTTAAAAGTAAAGTTTAATTCAATTTACTTCAGTTTAAATTGTTTATAGGCCATCTAAAGAGCGGTGTTAAAATGTTTTTACTTCATAATTTTTGATGCAAGTATAATCAGTTATTGTAAAGAGTTTAAAGTATTACTTTGATCATAATGTCAAATCATATATAAAATATCTTCTTTTTTTTATCATTGAATTTTTAAATTAAAATTCTCCATTTATTTCAATCGCTAACGACGTGGTATTAACCCTATAAAGCACACTTATTTTGAAAAAAAATCAGTTTTTTATTTTAAAAAACATGTTAAAACCATGTTTGGGCCAAAATTAAAAATCAATAAAAAATTTTATTTTAATTTTGGACTTTGATCCCCATTGCAGATAAGAGTCAAATATTACAATTTTGCACGAATATCGACTTTTATTGTATTTATTTCTTTAAAAAAAACATATTTTTATCAGTCAAAATATTTATTCATACCTTTTCAACAATAATAATAATAATATTTGTTTTAAAAAATTATTCAAATTTTTTTGTCTGATATATTTGGAAGCAAGTTGCAGCCCAACATTGTAATTATAACACATGTAACCGACTCTCCTTTCTTTTCCTTTGCTATCCATTTTAGCTGAAAACACGGCACATTTTCTTGTGGGAGCAAGAAAAATTATTATTTCTCTTGAGCTAATCTTTTTGATGGTGAAACAAAATTGGGAAAATGACGTTACGTTAATCGTAGAATTCAAGGAGATTTTGGTGTACCCGGGTTTTTTTTATATTTATGTTGCTATGACAGCTTTGCATAAGTCTTTCTACTAATTTGATTCTGAAATCTAAATTTTTCCCTCCTGAATTTTTTTTAATACACAACATATGCGTTCCAAATGCTAATGTCTAGCAAACGAAAGCATACTTTTTAGTAATATTTATCTGAATTACTTATAAATTTTGTCTAAATTTACGAAATTTTGACAACAGATTGCAGAAAGTCTCACGATTGCAGACGGTGATCGCTTACATTCGAGTGTGAAAATTACAGCAGCATAAAGTACGACGTCACACAAATTATCACGTTAGCTCACAGTTTAGACAGTTAACTGCAATCGAATTAACTCGATCATGCACTCTAAGGGGTTAAAGTTGTTGGAACTTGTACCAGTCTAAGAATTTAAAAAATTGGCATAGATATAGCTTGCACATATTTTTACGCGCCACTGTATCATTTAATTACCTTTCACACTAAATCACCTCAAACATTAGTACCACCTATAAATCCACACATATCCTGTTGGCCAAAAACAAAATCTCCAAGGGGCTTGGACATACAGCAGCAATCATCAAATTGTCCGCCCACTAAACGTTTTACAAACGTTTCGTTTAATCAATCGCCTCTTTTTTCCTTTCCGTCTAATTTGGAGCTGGGCAACTCTCCCCTACCTTAGGCATGGGCGTGCGGTTTCATTCTCGCTGAAGACGAACGTCAAACAAGGAAGAAGACAGCTCCTCTTGAAATTTAACTTCCTCCAGGTCTTTTCTTCTAATTTCTATCGCATGTCCTCGGGCTGTTTATTGCAGTTCAATAGATTCAGACAAAAGGCGTAATTGGTAAACCAAAGAACGAGAGCTCGTTGATTCTGATCGGGTTGAGCTGAACGGGATGGTTCTGTTTCTAAATATACACACGGGATGCTCCAAAAAGGATCGATTTCCTCAACTGTAAGTGAGAAACTGATCGCGATCGAGGTTGGGCTTTCAAAATGCATAAAAGGTAATAACGATTGAAGTGTTAGAATTGAGGGTTTTTGAATGCTGGTGTGGCTTTCAAGTAGTCTTTTTCAAAAGATGTGGGTGGAAGATATTGTGCGTAAAGAGGAAGTTAAGCAATTGAAATCACTTGAAAAGATCTTATTTGCTTTACGAAGAGCTTTTTTCTGACATCCCAACCAGAATAATTTGCAAAACGATTATTTGATTTATGATGTTGTTTTTCATAGAAAAATATCAATGCAATCCGTATTGTTTTTATATGAAATATTTTTTGATTATATTATTGTCAATAGATATTAAAAAATTGGGGGGAGGGGGAAATGTAAAGAAAAATTTCAAAAATAAAATTTTAATTTTCTTCCGACATACCTTATATTTTTTTCGAATGAAATTGAAAATAAAATTGCAATTTTTAGAAGCAAATGATTTGAAAAAAGATAATGTTAAGTCAAAAAATAGTTATTTAATCTAAACGTCATTAGATAATGAGTGATCCTTAACATTTTTAAGAAAATAACTTATTAAAAAATAGTTAAGTAAATTTATAGATTTAACAAAACTTTTTTTATATAGAGAGAGTATTAATACAGAAAAAAAAATTCATATACCAACATGCTTTTTTTTTAATAAAATTTATATAGAGTCAAAATATGTAGCTTCTAGCAAAATATTTAGTCAAATGGGAGCATTTGTTCGAGGTTTTGAATAACTCTACACAAGACTATTTACTTCTTCATCTGAATAAACTCTGTTCTAATTAAAATGTTAATATGTTACAACTATGCATCTAAAAACCTAAATTAGTAAGTAAAATATATACCATATAAGTGATAATAAGCAAAATTTGTCTTAAAGCTCTCAGCTTTGCTATCAATATAGTAATACTGCTTACTTGTTATGTTGTTAATGGATTTTACAGCTTTCTATTATGTAAATTGAATCGAAATTTATGAGAAAATTTTAAAATTCTAATATACCTGTTATTATGAAAGTTTAAAAATAACCCAGCTGGTAGGTAGAATTCTTCTCAGTAATGCTAGAAGCTTGAATAATTCCACTTAAAAATTTAAGAAATGTCACAAATGGACACAGAACAATAGTCAAATGCAATACTCGTTGGCTTTAAACAAATATATCGATTATACATTTGACTTTCCTCTTGACGTCTCCTATTTTTATATTTATGTTTCGCGAATCATTGTGAAGCCATTTTCAATGAATTGACTCATTGCATCATATGCTGATCAATAAATCTATAAATGCTAACACGACATTTTCCGAATTTCATAAAAGTATTCCGAATCCCATAACTGCATACTTATGCGGATTTGTGAAAGCGACATAACAAGAGGAATAGAAATGGTAATGCAGTATTACGTATTCTAAATTACATTGGCCATGCACAATTCGATAAAAACATTACTATGTGCTGTTTCACCGCACCAAAAAAAAGGAGTAAAAAAAAAATAGAGTAGCCAATTGTTTGGTCAAGTCACGAAGTTATCTTTGTTACTTTTTTCTCATCTACACCATGGAGGATATCACGGATGTTTAATTCTACAAAAGCAGAAGCGGGACTCTAAAATCAACACCATTGTTTCTTTAATTATTGATATTCGCTTTTTAATAGCCGATGCTGCACAGACACAATGGATCGTGCCGTCGCTATTAGAGCACCTATTGAAAATTTTCTGTTTCTCAGAGGGGTTATGAAAACGTGCGATTGTAAACATCACGCTTTTTTTTCTGTCCGTGGGAAAGGGTTTAGAGACTGACCACTATAAAATGTAAAGGTTTTAAAAAATGTTACACAGTATTTATTATTGCAGTAATAAAATATGCTAGTATCTAATCTAAACATAAGGAAAAATCATTACAATGAATAAATTATATATTATAAACAAAAGATTTTTTTCAAACAACTGAATGCGATTCATCTAAAACTTTTGTTTTTGTTCACTTGGATAAAATTTAATATGCCCTAGTAAAAAGTTTAACTAAGTAATCTGATATATGAGGGAAACTCATATAAGCCTACCTAAAAAATATATATATTTATTTTCCATTTTATTTTTATAGAACGTTATTGATATATGTACCAATCATGTAAATTCTTATCGTAATTTACATTTTGAGATTTCATTCAATTCTGTTGCGTTCATTGTAAAGAATGTATTAAAATTTTGCATGAGCTCTTTCAAAGCACTTATACAATTGGAAAATTAAAGTGCCATATATTAAGAACGGCTGAACTGAATCAAATTATTAAGTGTAACAACATGCAGTTAATTATTCTTAGAACTTCTATTAAGATTTTTAATTAATAAGACAATATTCTCTTCCTGCTTATCTGACTTCATTTATTATTTGCTGTTAATTTCAAACCGAAATCCTAATTTTTCAGTGTAATTTACTTAAATAGATTCGTTAGTATATGAGTTTAAAATTTTCATTTCCCCCTTATTTGAAACAACAATCAGCTTCTAACCCAAGATATGATCAAACATTCCAATGAACGAAACACTCTCCAAGTATTTTAATAAATAAATCATTTTAAATACCAAATATTTAAATTTTAAATTTTTTATAGCAATATTATTAATAAAGATATCATTACTTTGGATTTTTTTTTTGTTACTGTTGTAAATAAGTACTGTCAACAGAAAATTCTGGTTTATCTTCTTAAGAAAAATCAAATCAATATAAGAACTCCTGCTGAGTTATATAGCATTAGCAAGTACACTTTAAATTCCAGTCGTGATCGCTTGGTAGGGTTCTGCCTTCACATTTTCAGTTTATATGCCATGGAGAAAAAAATCTGTCATGCCATATTGGAAAAATCAACCACCTAGGCACCGCGGGCATGATGACCAGGCCTATCATATGGGTCATCGAGAAGAGGGCAGGGTGTGGCCCCCTGAGAGACAAGACTACTCCCTTCTTGCCCGGGAAGGATGGTACCAACGCCCAAAGACCCTACATCCCATCACACTTACTTTCGCTCTTTATACCACCTGAGTCCAGTCTTGAATCTACTTTTTCTTTGCCAATTTAAAGAATGGCAGGTAGAAGGATTAAAAAAGCTGATAAAATCAAAGATTTACGGGGTGTTTCCGAATGGGGGTGTATTCTAATGGATTGAAGTGAAGATGAATAGAGTTATGTTTCAAGAACTTGTATCATGATTGCGTGTAGAGCTTCAGTTGCATGTTCACAAATACTTGACACCGAAAAACTAGATGTCAATATGTTCATATTTTGATATGTATATATTCGCTTACTGAATAACCTAAAAGTATTAACTGTATAAAAAGGACTTAGACAATACTTAAGTATTGCTACGCTGATTGTATTCATATTGCACCGGAGGGAAAATATATAAGTACATACTCTGGAGTATTGTCATCGTTAATCGGAAGATTATATATATATATATATATATATATATATTATTACTCTATTTAAAACGTAACTTTGAGTTAATTCATCAGTCAGGATAAATCAGCAGTCAATTTGTATTGTTACTCATTTATTTTTGACAAAATAAGGGAAGCTCTATTTGAGATGTTTCCTTGAATGCAATTATTCTTACTTTTAATTCAAATATTTAAGAGTATATTTGTCAGGATTGAAGTGAAGCATTCTTCTAAAACCCATAATCCAACTGCTTTGTGATGTTATTTCATTGTCAGTCACATTTCAGCAAATTTTGAATAAAACATTAAATTTTTTTTAACATAATTTCAGCATCTCCCCAAATAGGTTTATTTAAAAAAGTAAAGGAAATTTGAAATGCTGATTAAAATTAAAGAGCAGGAAATTGTTTTCATAATCATGTACAAATTATCAACGTAATTATTTATAAATAAGTTTCATTTAGACTTGACCTCTTGATAATTTTTTTTTACAATATGTTAAATATTATTTAAAATTCATTACAGTTTTCATAATTTAAACTTTTATACCAATGTATCGATAATTTTAAAAATATTTCATGATCTGCATTTTATTTTAGTGAAATTTATACACCTTATTAAATTTCAACACACTTTTTCGTTTTTTTTTTTTTTTTTTTTTGCATTAAGACATTTTTTAAAATTTACAATTTAAACGAAATATGCGAATAATTTTTAAATAAATTTGTAAAATATGACATTGTTCAAAAACCTTACAAACACACAACAACCAAAAATTTTATTTTCCTCTTGGGTCATTCTATCACATTATTTGAGAATGTTTGTAAATAACTTTTTTTTTACAGTCATCATAAGATCTCTCAAATATGACTGAATAGCTCTCGGCACACATGTGTTTGACATTTCTGTTTTCTGCGGAGGTAAGTCCCGCATCAATCTAACTTGATGAAAGCTTTTAAATGAGAAGTGACATAGGATAGCTACATTTACAGATAGTGTCTTATTCCAAATGTCAAAGATGTTCAATCTCCCACCTACGCACTTGGGTGAGTGCCCTTAATAGGCGTAGTGTACTATTTTTTATATAATACATGAAATGAGAAGGAATTTATGTGTCATCAAGTTGAGATGAAAATTTGATGAATGACCGAACCCCTGGAGAGACCAGTGGACGCATCTTCAATAAAAATTCAAATGAAATTGAAGGAAGTAAAGAAGGGAAAAAATGACTAACTGCTTGGAACAAATGAAAAAGTAAACATTTTCTTAAATTTAGTTTTAAATTAAAATGTTAATAAATTCTAACACAATCAATCATCCTAAATTTGTTTGCAGAACAAAGTAATATAAGCCATTTTGAACGATGAACTTATGTTTTAAAAGGTATAAGGCTTTTGAACATTCCTAGAAGCTCCTGGTGAGAAATATTTTGAACTTGTTTGAGTTTCAAATGTTTTAATTTAAAATATAACATTGTGGTTCTGAATAACTAAATACTAAATAATATGACGACGTCGTCATTCGACCACAATTCAAAATAGCACTAATAATCCATTTGATGATCCTAGATTAGTTGAATAAAATCGAAATCTAATATTTTACTTTTACAGAATAAAATTTCTTGTTTTGCAGTTTAAATAAGTTAATTTCAGATTTTTAATTTTAAAAAAAGTAACGCTCATAATTAATGTAATGAAATAATTTCAATCACGAAAAATCAAATCAGTCATCTTCAGCTGCAATCGAGAATTCGGGACTAGTGATTTATAAATTCATTGATAAAAGCTCTATTTCACAGATTAAAGAATACTCTGAGGCGTAGTAAAAAATATTGCTCTCGAGGCAGGATATAATTGTTAAGGGAAAGAAGTATATGTCCAAGTGTAGTCCTCATATTAATTTTATATTGGTTCGTAATAACAATGCTCAATGCTTATGCACAATGTAGTTTCAGCACAAAAAGAGAGAGTTAGGGGTTTTAAATTATAAAATATAAACGCAGTCATTCTTTTGTTTCCCATTTCTCAATTCCTACTATTAGTTCACTCTCTCCCTATATATATATATATATATATATATATATATATATCTTACTCAAATTTTCAATCGTTAATAAAAAACTTTCTATTCATCCATCCAAGTTCGAATGTATTTTTTTAAACTTTAGAGGAACACTTGATGTTTATACAGTTTTTTTCACATATTAATTCATTAATTAAATTTAAAAATTAATAAATAGTAACAAAAATAATAATCGAACAGCATATATAGAAAAGAAAAATCGTTCGTTGTGTCCCTGTAGAGCAATAAAGAGCGCATTGGACTCCTAATCCAAAGGTTGTGGGTTCGAATCCCACCTGGGATGGCTTAATTTTTGAGAATGTTATTTTTTTTACTGTACTATTTTATGAGAATAATTGAACTTAATTAATGAATAAAAAGTAACACACAAAAAAAATAGTCCAACACCATATATAGAAAGGAAAATGGAAAATTGCAAGGAAAATCGGTTATAATATTGTCACTTATAATATTGTGATTCTGTGTCCTATGTATATACATATTTATATTAATTGTAACTATTTAATAAGAAAGTAACTAAAATAATTTTCTTATTTGCTGACCTAAGTCGGAATTGACTGAAATTTTTTTTTATTTAACTTGTTATTACTCTGATAACGCAGTTTCTTAATGAAATTATGGACACACTGAAGAAATAAAATCGTTGAGCAAAAATCTTTAGTAAAGGTCTATCCACAATAGAAACTCGACACATATTATTTTTCAAATATGTACATATGATTAATGATAGAAACGTTCCGCATGAACTTTCACCACCAAGTGTTATACATGTTCCGTTACAGCCGATTTAACTGCTGCTGCTTAAAACGCATTTTAATCTATTCTGGATTGAGGTAGTGTCAGGTAGTCCAACTTCTTAAGGACTTAAGCGCATATTTAGTCAAGTATTCTATCATTTTTTTTTTATTGATGGAGAAGGAAAAAAAAGTGTTTTTCGATACTTCACATCAGATAAAACGAAAGTTGAATGGGTACATAATTTGGTTAAACGGACGAGTTTCGCTTTTCCTTCTCTTCTGAGTTAGGGATGAGTTCTTTTTTTAAAACACTAATTTTTGGAGGTGAAAGTATTTTCAGCATAAAAGTATTCAATTTTATGCTTGGGTAACTCCCCTTTGGCACTTTTGGTGGCAATTTCGCAATTAAAATACTCAAAAAAGAAGACTACAATATATTGTGTAAATTTTGGATTAATAGTTTTACACATCTTATATTGCTTGAATATCTGGAGACTTAAGATTGCATCGTATCATACTCAACAACTCAGTAAGTGAGTGAATATTAAAGTCACGTTGTTCAGTTACACGAGGGCTTTTGACGACGGACATCATAATTTTGACTCAACAACTCAAACTTGGAATCTTATTTCAAAAGATAGCAAGGGCACTGTGTTTATGGTCATGAACTCGTGGCCGGAGTGTCACAGGTTTCGAGTCTGAGTGCCAGGTGTGATGCCACCATGTAGAGGGTCGATGCACGTTAAATCTACAAAGGCTCAATGTTTTCCCGTTGGTGTAGTGTGATATTTGAGAGAAAGATTATGTTAGCTCGGGTGTCGTTCCTGCAACTTGACCGAGGTTCAAAATTACGAGATCTGGTGCCAATAACCCCAGTGCCGCTTTATAGTGCGACGTTGAAATAACTCTCAATCTCCCTCATTCACTCAAAATATAGCTAAGATGGAGTAGGTGTAAATTAATTTTGGTTATTTCTCTTTATAATAATTAAAGAATTTCATATTTAATTGGGAGTTTTGGGTTCGTGTTTATTTTTTGTGTTCATGTCTAACCCAGAAGAAATGAAACCTTTTGTCTTTAGGACAGTATGAACGTCAGAATAAATATTCTGTGAAACAAGATGGATATGTTAAATGTTATTCTCAAATAATTTT
The DNA here is from genome assembly GCA_019973975.1 of Trichonephila clavata. NCBI lineage: Eukaryota > Metazoa > Arthropoda > Arachnida > Araneae > Nephilidae > Trichonephila > Trichonephila clavata. Next base: position 293,106 of record BMAO01017081.1, on the reverse strand, counting down.
TCTTATCGTAATTTGTAATATTAATACAATTTTTTTCTTTTTTCCGTAACAAAAGTTTTTACAAAAATTCAATCTGGTTGTTTTAGTAATCAAATACATTTAAATAGGGACCACTAAAGAATCATTTCATATTTTCTTCTAAAACGCGAAACCCAGAACCATAAACACATTTGTATCTTTAGAATCTACATGTTGCTCGTGTATGTACAATAAACCAATTTTGGTTATCAGCACTAAATATAATCCAAATTTGTTTCCGAAAATAAAATTTTTTAAACCGAAATACTTGGGAAAGAATAGTGACAAAATATTTACGAGAGGTTTGTATATCAGCAGTACAATAATTCAAGACAATTTAACGTGTTCTTACACTGGTTCACAAACCTTATCCATTCTTATAATCTAAATGCTCGACACAATATTAATTGGTTCTTAAGAAAGAGCTCCATTATTTTATAAACCTCATCAAACGAACTAACAACTAATTAGGTCTCCGGAACTAAAGAATGAGAATGTGTCATGCATATAGAGTTATCACAATGTGATCGAAATCAATAATGGCCTTAAGTTGTTGGTAAAGAAAGGTATTCAGGAAGGCAGTAGCCGTATCGGAAGCGTACTCTAGGACAGCAGAACTGAAAGTAAATCGTCCTCAATCACTGTAAAAGGATTAGAAAAAGCGAAAGCGAGGCCAATTATTCCACTTCATGGCTCATCGGTTATTCGAAAATAAAAAAGAAGTAATTCATTTCGATGTCAAATAACGTGTTTTTACGACAACGCGTGGCTATTTTTATTATGTATCCTAATGATTACGAAAGGACCTAACTATGGCTTAATATATCATCCTTGGAGCGTGTACATTATTAAATTGCTGAAAAATCCTTGGGCATATCTTGGAACCGAAAAGGATAGGTTAAAAAAGTGTTAATTTAATTTTACCAAAACGCAATCATTTTTCGAGAAATTGGATACGCTTCTAGAAAATGATCATTTTTCAAAAAAAAAAAAAAATTAATCATTCTAGGTGTACTTGATAGCACTGAGCATCTTCTAGTTTGGAGAAATGTTTAAATAATGGCATAGACCCCTTTAAATGGTTACCATAAGTTCGAACCTTAACTATATGAGGAAGTGGCTCCTTGAAATTGAACTGGATGGAAAGCAGCAAAAAATTCACGACGAAATTGACAGAAAACTTTAAAAACATATTAATGTGTATTTCAAGTAATTTTTTACTTAAGATTTCTGGAGTGTTTAAACTTTGCTCCATCATTACTACATAGAATTTTCATTTCATGAACGAAAGTTTTTCACACATTGTAGAACCATCAATTGAATTTAAAAAAATACACTTAGTACTACGTAGTACTACAATATTGGGTAAGAGTTACTATATAAGTCTCTTCCCTGCTCATACAGTTCAATAACATCATTAATGCAACAACAAAAATTGAAATAAAAAATCTTAAGAAAAAAACCTTTCAAATTTTTGAAATTTATCCTTAAGGCACTAAATTATTTGCAAACAGGAAGACACCAATGAAGGAAAATTTAAAGTAGAAACCTTTTATTAAAATGGGTTGATACCTGTTGGGAATATACCGACTGAAATTTTTTGCAGAATATCACAATTACCCAATCCCTGCCAGTCTTTTACGTATCTGACGATATATATTGCAGGCGTGTAACTCTTTCCAGTGAAATGATTAGTTAAGGCGATATAGTACCATCTTCACAATTTTTTTATTTTTAATATTTGATATTTGGTTTTAACTGTGTTTTATATAGGTTATTATTTAATAATAGAATTATTTAACAAAAAAATTTTAATTTGTTGCAAAAAATGTTTGTAAAATTTAAATTTTTTGAACTTCTTAAAACACTTTTTAAATCCCTAAGGCCTTTTCAAAAATGTTTCTTTTCTTTCAAAATTTTTTCCTAGTACCTTATAATGTACTACATAAAACTGTGCATGGGTTTTTTTCTGCTGCTGCTCTTTAATTTCTTATTAATTTTCTTATAGTTAACTTCAAAAAATTCTCAAAAAAACATTAATTTTGACTTTGGAATTTCTTAGAAAAAGTACTAAACATGTTAGAGCTAATTCCATGCACTGTTTTTCAAAAAATACATTTCAGAACATGTATAAAAAATTTCAAACCCATGCTTCAATTATCAAAAAAGCCTTAGGGTTTTGAATAATACTATATGTACAAAAACTCAACATGGAGAAAAATGAGTTTGAAGCTTTCATTTCATGAATATAGCATGATATAATATTCATCTAATAGTCTGAAACTTTTATAAAATGTTAATTAGCTTATTTAAAACTGCTTACCATAAAAATTGCACAAATATAGAACAATTAAACAGTATACTGCTATAATGAATATATAGAAGAAAACGAATGAAAGATCAATATTTCATAAAACTTTATCTTAATAATTATTAAAAAAATAAATACATACACTTCAGAGCTAATGCACAACATGTACAAAGGATGTTTATGCCTTTATTTTTTATTTCCATGATTTTAAAAGCCTTCGTATGTTAAATATTGTGCACAAATGAAAGCAAAATCAAATAACAATTTTTATAGGTAAAATATATCAAAATCTAAAAACTACATCTGTGCATGGATGGATTCACACACATGGAATATATATATATATATATATATATATATATATTACCAAAAACAAATACATAAATATGGGAGAGTTTTTCTATTCTTGCGAATTAGATTTTTAATTATCTGAGTTATCAAAATGAGATTTAGTATTTGTGCTTTGGGAGAATCGGCTTTGAAGTTTTAATTTCATTCTTAATAATATCATAAAAAGCACGCACAACTTTTAAATCTAGACCAAATCCATTTGCTCTTCAATAGACATGAATTGAACAATCCTTTCTTGAAATGATTTGTTACTGCATAGATATAATGTCAGTCTCATTTATGCGCAGTAGAAAAATAATCAATTGATTTTTTTATCAGGCTCTTTTCTAGAAGATAATCTGAAATGTGGACGTGGTAGTTGCTATCCAGCATCAAATATTGCTTCATAACTCGATAAAAAAGGCAAGTAAAGCTTTGAAGTTTTTCAGGCGTGTTTATAAAGATTCGAGGTATCAAATAAGCCAATAAAAAATTTTTCGACAGTTTAATGATTTTTAGGGTACCATATCGCCTTAAAAGGACACATAAGCCGTAATTATAAATTACAAATAAAAATTGATTTCTTCAAAATTATTGAATGTTTTTTTTTTCTTTCAAAAATTAAATGATTCTTACCTGTATTGATCTGGAAATGTTATGTCACAAATACAACATGTGCGATCTTGGTTTTGAAGTTCTAGTGAATTGGGGGCTTGTATTCCAGAGCTATCAGAAACATCTTCTAAGTCTTCTCTTCTTTCCCCGAGGCTTCTATCTAATGAAATCATAAGATATTTCATTAGCTACGGTTTTCACGTTTCGCTAAATTACAACAATAATTTATTGCAGAAATTTGTTGAATGTAGAATAGTATGATTTCCTGTATAACTTGTTATAAAGCATTAGAAAAAAATAAAATATTTTAATTTAATATACAGTCATTTACGTAACAAGAATAAAAAACTTTAAGTTCATCAGCTTTTCCTAATATTTATTTAAACAGAACTTATGCGATCTAGCTATGAAAACAAAGAGGCATATATTTATCATAATTAAGCATAATTTGTTCGATACATTATTCAATGTTTATTTGTTACCAAGATATCAGTTTTATTAAAGGAAAATACTAAAAAGGAAGGGACAAATTATTTTTATCCATCTATTTATAGTAAGATATCAAAACAAGATATGAAATGTTAAAAAAGTTAGCGGAATTAAAATTTTAAACTGTAGTTTTTGCCATTTAAATTTTGCGTGTATGGAAGACAGAAAAGTTATTTAAAATACCTATAGATTAAATATTGTGTTTATACAAAAGATTCAACAAACTAATGGAAAATTTTAATAGTTAAGAGTAACAAATAATTTATAACATTACAGTTAATTTCACATTTATTAGATCGATTCCATGAAAATATTTTTATTTTATGTCTCTCTCTCTATATATATATATATGTTTACGTATGTATATACACACACATCATACTGTTAGTAGACCTTGGTAGGTAGAGCGCACTTTACAGAATTGTTATAGTTATTACTTGAAGAACCCTTGCAATATTTCTATATTTATATTCTCCTCGGGAGATCTTTCAGGATACAATACACTATGTATGTCTTACGTCTTGTTATTCAACATGATGTATTTTTTTCTCAAGCAACTTTTCAGATATTTAATTTGAAACAAATTCACAAAACTAAACCTATTAAACTCTTACTTGTAACGCACAAAACTCGCTTTTTGAAACAAAAGACACTATTTCTTTATTACATTATTATAGCTTAATCTCTTATCCTATTCTTTTCCCCAGTGCACCAGAGCATCGCTCTCTAGTTCCCCCACTCATGTAAACAATACGCTACGTCTAACGCAAACACAACCGTTACACATTCGATAGAATGTTGCGGGGGTGTTCAAAAGGCAACGGTGAGTGAGTGACACGCGCGTTTTGCTGTGGCCACGCGCCAGTGGCTATGAGCCGGTAGCGCAATTGCCCCTTTCCCCGATTGCTATTAACAGATTGTTATTATCTATGCTTTTGTGCCACCGCCGGATGAAGTGGAAATGGGATGAAAAGTCCCGTTGCAAATAATCCCAGTGCTGTTACCCTTATTATTATTATCCACAGTGTGTGTGTGTCCGTTGGGGATCTTTTCCCCCTCCCCCAAATGAATCTCGGCGAGGTTTCCTTTTTTCTTTCTTTTTTTTAAATTCGCTGAAGAGAACTTTTGGAATTATTTCTGATATTAATTAATGCATTAAAAATGTATTATCAGTAGTCTACAGATACACTTAGTAACATTCATTTTAATACAATTACTTATATAATTATTTATATGAATACTCAAACCTTTTGCGTGATATATATATAAATCATTTCAATCTCTTTAATAAAGTTTATTAAAAACTATATATACATCATATATATATTTAGAGAGAGAGAGAGAAAATTTTGGCAAAGGTAATATACTTTTGCTGTATGAGAAATTCTAATTTTATTAAAGTTCGAGAGGTAATATTAATTTCTTTTAAAGAAAAGCATGCATGGCTCTGCAATATCTTTCACTCACGCTGAATACATGTGTGTTTCGTAACTCTATTTCTAGAATTCATTTTTTAATACTAAATGTATATTTAAATAGACCAAAAAATGTATTATAATACGTTTTAAAAAGAAATACTACATCTGTGTAAATTAAACACATTAATTATACAATCCATTTAATTCTTTTAATAAAACTCTCTAAAAAATATAAAACATTCTTATTTTTAAAAAAATGTGTATTTTTAATAAATTATTTCTTTGCAATTCAGTTTTTATGTTTTGATGATAAAAAATTTTAAAAATATTTAAATTACTATAAACATTTCTGAATTTTACTTTAATTTAAAACGGATTCTATTTTAATCGTTTTTAAAGTTTGGCGGATAATTTGAATTTCTTATTCTTTAATGCATACCGTGTTATAATTAATCGATGTGGATTATATATTCGTGAAATCACAACATTATAAAAAACTAAATCTTTTTGCGCAACGCATTCACAGCAACGAATGCATTTCAATGTATTTATTTTTTAAATCATGATAATATAAAATAAAACATATGTGCTTCCTGACAATAATTCGTCCTCCCCCACCCCCCCCCTCTATGTCATCATGTCTCCCCATTGACTCTCAAGTACACATGTTGAGTCGCTTCGCATCAATTGATCGTGAAATGGTCAACGGGGGAACAGAAAAACTCCCTTCCCCTTTACAATCCGGGCTTTTTGACTCACTGGCACCTCCAATCTTTTCCCATAGCCAACAAACGCCAGATTTGGCGATGTTTCTTTAAATTAACCAGCTGTGCTCAGCCGCAAAAAGTACAATTATAATTTCTGTAGTAATCTATAGAATATTGTTTGGAAGAAATTATAAATTCAAATTTAAAATGCAATACAAATTTTGGAGACATTTTTTTTTTGAAAATTTTAAGACGATTTTCTCATTGTGGGAGAAAAGGTACTTTTAAAATTCTTTTTAATACGTTTTGAAAGTTCCCTCCTTTCCTTTCTTAAGGTCATCTTGCAATAAAATTTCGAACAAAAATTAATTTACATTATTTTTGTAATAAAAAATTTTCTCAATTTTTTTTTAATTTTTTAAAAGTATTTTTATAGAAAAGTAATTTTTCTTATAATCGTGAATTTGGAAATAATTCACAATTTAAAGTTTACTTTTTTAAAAAGTTTTGGTGTTTTTTAAACAGGAAATTAATGTTCTCTGTATATTAATTGCGACAGTCCTCGTAACTATTGAACCACGGTCATTTCACAAGGATGATCCTCAAGTAGCACCTTACTTTCTCGGCTTACGCCATGTAGGGTCTTCGTCTCGACTTATTTAACAATGCATCAATCTCTGCAATTCCCCCGAGTCCTTAGAGGGACATGGACTCCAATTTATCACTCGACAGAAACATGAGTGACCACAGTGCCTATTTAAGCTAATTTCGGGCCCTGGGCACAGAAGATCTATAAGCCGCCTTGGCCCTGGCGGATCGAAATTTTTTCCAGAAAACCTGACTAAGCCCAGCTTATCCGAGCCCCTTATGGACTCTTCCGGACCTCTGGGCACCACCACTAGCATCCAGGGAATAAACCACCACAGAAGTGACCATTTGGCTACTAGGGTCACTTAAAAGGGAATGAAATAAACATAAAAGACATTATGCCACCAGTTTGGCGACGAAATTAAAATTATATCTCATTTCACCTATCGCCAATTCACTCCAGGTGGGAACTATCTCAAAGGTCAACACTGGGTTCCAGCTCACTCATCAGGTAGCCCAAAAGCGATTGTGTCACGCCTGATGAAGACACCTGACCATATTAGCGGCCACAAACTCCCCCACTAGAAATATGTTTGCCATCACGAGAGCGCCCTGGACTCTTTGGTGATTGGTGGAGTAAGACCAGTTGCTGATTTCCCATTGGTTTGCGTGCGCTTAGTAAAGTGGGGGTGGTAATGGGAATTTCGGTAAAGCCAGGATGGATGGGGCAGATGGTTGTGGAGATGTCTATTTGCAAATATCGGAGTATATTTTTATTGTTACACTCCACCCGTGTGCGGTGTTCGTCACCGTTTGGTGATTGCTGTCATCGTTCACCAAGCACCAGGTGCTGAGATTCACATAAGTGACGTCACTCTGCGCTGATTTGAAATAAAGGCGGGTATCATAAAAAGAATTAGGGCTGTTATTTAGATTGATGAATGCATTGGTAAAATAAAAAATCCCATTACAGCTTTTTTTTTTTTAAATTTAAAACTTATTGTGATTAGAATTGTACATCTGTGGAAGTTAAGTATCATTATTTTAAAAAGGAGATTAGAATGAAATAGTGCATCTTAAAAAATTGGAGTCAATATTGAATTATAATATTTTTGAAACAATTAAGTATGTAATCGAACAACTGTAAAGTCACAGATTTATACTATTTACTCAAAAGTATTATTATGTTATTAACTTAATAATTTAGTGTTGCATGGTCGTGTTTATACTTATCAATAGGTATTAAATATCATTAGAGACTAATTTAAGTACCTTAATAAAATGATGAGTGATTAAAAGGTTTATTTCGATTAAAACAGATAAATAAATTACCAAAAACACCTCAATCATCAATAATGATGTAATGAAATCTCAGTTGATTTCCTAAGGTGTTAATTTTGAACAGAAACTTAAATATAATTTTTATTTATTTAGAAATTTTTATCAAGTAGTTATTTATAAAGATCATTACTTTATTTAAAAAGTCTCGAAAATGAGAATTTAAAAACATTGTCTCAAAATTACTAAAACGTAATCAGATAAATTAAACAAAAACTTAAAATAGAACATAAACAATTATCAAAAAGAAAACTCTAGAAATCTGTATCGCTTAACTAAAATAATTTACAAGCCCATAAGTTTGAAAGTTATTTATTTGTTTTATTTTTAAGTATTAAATTACTTACGAAAATTGAACAAATGTTTTTTACTTTCAAAACGTCCTTATTAAAAGGAATCACAGACTACATATAACTTTTGATTAAATAATCGAAACGAGTGAAAGGCGAAATATTAATTACTCAATTTGGAAGTTTATTCCACCTTCAAATATTCCTTTACATGCATATCTCGCTACATTATATCTGCAATTACAGATTAAAGCTGTTTCATAAAAATAAAGAGCTGGTTAAAATTTTTAATTCCTCTTACATATTCAAACAAAACAAAAAAATCCCGAAAAAGACATTTGTGATGAATCTATTTGAATTCTCGGTACTTTCATATTAGCATCACCGCAGCCAAATTACCGCCACGCGAATAGCGCCATTTTCCACCAAAATCAGACTGGCTGGTATTTTTCCTCATAAAACACGTTAGAATCTTTGTTGTTTTGATATCAAGGTGCGATTCGCGTGCCGCCAATTTTGCTGCTGTAACGCTAATACGTAAGTACCAAATTTTCTTTTTATAAAATGAAAAGTAACTAAAATCTCACTGCATCACTTTTTGCATTTCTTCTCTTTACTTTTCACAAGATTTACAATTAAACATAACACGCACTCAATTTTTCAAATTTTTACTGTTACATATATATATAAATAAAGCTAAAATCCAAAAAATGAATAATTATGAAGAACAGTGACAAAAAAAATTGTTCCTTATAAATTTCAATAAATTTATCATTAACATTTCCCAAAGTAAACCAATTTTTAAATATGCTACAACACTGAATGCTAAATAGGAATAAATATCATAAGAAACTTCAAGAAATCTATTCAGTTTTAGATAGAAGTAAATTGTTTCCTTCTTAATGGCACTCCTTGTGGGTAAAAAACAGGTTGTTATTCATTATACCATATTACAAATTCATTATTAATACCACTTTACACTAAATTGATCGCGCAGAAGCCAAATATCAGGACAAACGTGCCAAACAATGTGCTATATTTTAACCTTTAATTGAAAATCTATCATCACTTTTGAAATATTCATTTTACACTCCCAAACCAGTAAATCCTGTTCAATCCATTCTAAAGCGATTCGCAAACAGTAGAGTCGTAACTGTAAGTAAAAGTCCTTAATCCTTCTTGAATATGCTAATTGACGGTTATTTACTCAGTCACGGTAGGTATATTTTGACACTGAGATCCCTTATTTCGTGTGTTGTATTAATTCTTTCACAAGATCCTTCTTCTGAGTTTCCACATAGGTCAACGATCTAAAATTTCGTTGCTTAACACCTTCGGGAAGTATTTGTAACATTCTGAACATTTTATGCTTGCATAGTTTTTTAAAATGTTTGAAAATCAATTTTAGTTAGATACATATAAATTTAATCTCTTTTTTGGATTATTTTAGTATAATAACAGTTATGTAAAACAAATTATATAGCTAATTTTTTATGTAATTTACTCATAATTTTGGCGATATATATATATATTGCTACTTTCATATTATACCTCCAATTTTGTCAGTTCAAATGATGTCGCCAAATTCTCCGATATACTGCCAAAAGTGGAAACCTTTTCTGCGAATGTTCGAACACATTAATAATGATGGCAGCATTTTGCAACATTTTTTTGAATTGGCGATGACTTTTGATTTAGCGATATTGGCCGACGGTATAGTTAGTAAGTTGCCTTTTTTTTTAAAATTTTACCATAACATATGGTGCAAAAAATACAAATACAGTTTTTGCGAATACTTCTTTATAATAACAATTCCAAACGATATATATGTTCAAATTTTTTCTTTCATTTTCCCTCACCGCATAGTTATTTGACGCTATGCATTGAAAAAACACGTACAGAGAATAAAAATCTGTTATCAAGCGGAATAATCTACAGACGATTCGTAAGAATCGAAAGATTTTTCCGTTCGATAAAAATCTTCTCATCTTGATCCCTCATCCCCGTATGTGAAAAGTTATAAAGTGGACACTAAACAATCGCGAGATGTTTCAGCAACCATTTTGATAAGCAAGAATTATCAAAAGAAAATGTTGTAAGAAACTCATCAATCTCATTTGAAGAAACATTGAGGGCTAAAATGGGAGAAGGGAACATTCAATTCCAATAATTACATTTTCGGGGTTCTGTAATCATAGTGTAGTAAGTGAGGATAACTCGATGCTTAAGTGTGACGCTTTGTTTGATGAGTGGTGAAGTTTACTTCATGTGTGGTCAATTTTCACACCTGCCCTTTATAATAACGAGCAGGTAAATTGAAATATTTTTTTCTATGTCCCAAGCAATTCATTTGCTTTTTTTTTTTTTATTTCGACCATGTTTCAAGTATTTTTACGAGGATCGTGTGAACACCTTTTGGTGCCGATGATGGTCGAGTCATTATAATATCTTGCATTTTCACGTACACATTTGTTATGTTTACAAGCAATTTATTGAACGCTCCATGCTCTTCAATTTGACTCAAAGTTTCAGTTTAATGATCGATAAATGACTGTGGATGATTATCGTTCATCATTTTAGACATCATTCTATGCGTTGTCAGTCCTTATAATTGAATTTGCCAGAGCTTGGAAACATCGTTCATTAAATTAATAATAATAAATTGTTTATGCAATATGCAGCCAAGAGCAATCTTAGTCACCTATGAAACCTTTTGAACATTCATGCGTATTTTTAATATTACCTACGCCTTTTAAGCGTGCAAATTTTTAATGTTTTAATGAAAATACCAATATAGATTTTGTATGGTGAAGATGATGATTTCACCGTCTCTGCATGTTTCTTATCAAATCAATTAAATTTTTTCTTGGCAGATTTTTTTCGCTCGTAAGGACTCTCCAAAAGTCAATTTACTATGAGGTGTATTTACGATTTTTTAATACTTCATGAACTCTTTTTGAAATGAAAATGATAGCATCAACTTATTCCAAGACACTACACTATTACAACAAGATACATATCAGACACAACAATGGTTACGAACTCCCAAACCAAACTTTAACTGTGGAAATTTTTTTTGTAAATTGTATATCAATTAATTACGACTATTAGTTAGAAAATTAGAGTTATCAATTAGATAGAAGCATACCGCAAACTGTGTAGCGAAAATATTCTAATTATATAATTATATAATATACCAGACAATTCACAAAAAGATATTTTCACAGCTACCTTTTTCCGAAAAGTGAGCGAATCACGAGTTCATACATTGTCAAAAACAATAGTTCCTAAATTGGCTAATAAAAAAGGAATTTACTAAGCTTATTCATGTAAAGTTTACAAGTTTCTCATTTTTTCATTCATTGTTCAAAAGTAATAAAATAATCGCTTTAAATGGTACAAAAAAACTTGATTCTTTTTATAGTATTTGTTCCAAAAAATCAATGAATTTTTTTAAGAAATCAGTTAGTTGCATTTCATTATTTAAAAATAAAAGAATTTAAATTAAGATTCCTCATACAACACTAAACTGGAAAGAAAACTGATTTTTTAAAAACTAAACTAAAATAACATTGTATCATATTATAATTAATATAAAGATGTATGATTTCAACAGAGCAATATTCATTATCAACAATCGAATAGGTTTTGTTTCGACTGTTTTAATGATTATTAGAAGTTTCACACCATCTTATTAGAGAAGAAAATCATAAATTCGAACCTTGACCGAAAAACGAAGGTGATGCTTTAATTGAAAATCCCTTTTTATAATTAAAACTTCAAAAACATTTAGATATACATTTATTTAACTTGCAACTCAAACTTTCACCACGCTATCTCATTATTCCATACAATAGGTTAAATGAATACTCAAACCAACAACCAATAAGTTTGGAAGCTCGCTTCTTTAAATGGAATTCCACCACTCCAAAACTCTGAGAATTATATATTTTCGTATATTGTATAAAATTTAAAAAGTGTGTTTAGTAGTTATAAAATTACGTTTCTGCAAGTTGTAAGGACTGTATTATATTCCCATTTTATTCCTCCAGTTGTTTGAACACCCAAACCATGGCATATTACTATAACAATAGTTATCCCTCTTACTTAGAATTAAACTTGCAAACCCTCTATTTACCCCCTACCCATAATTTGAGACAAGCGTTAACACAATTAAGTACTCTTTGTTTTGAGTCCTTTTATCACAAGTGATGGATGTCTCTTACGGCTACCCTCATTAAAGAGATAGATGATATTTGATCGGGTTTGTTCACCTCATTCTTTCGATCAAAAAATTAAAAATCATTAATTGATTCCATTAACGTCGCCCTCGTTTCGATTTAGAACTGCAGATGGATCAAACGATTTAACTTTTGCCATTTTTTTTTCTAGTAACACGCTATAAGTTTGGCTGTCTGTGATTATACTTTTTTGTAAGGCGTCCACTGATAGTTAGAGGGAAGTATGCTGAAGAATCCGGAAATATTACAGAACAAGAATAGAATGTAAATATAAGTATTTTTTGTAATGACAAGGTTTAACTTTGTAAGAAAGTTATCTTTAATTATTATTATTCTTCTTTATTTATTTTTTGCATTTAACTGGAGTAAAAAATCTCATATTTCTAAGTTAATTGAAAAATAATTGATAAGCTTTTAATGATTAATTAATGTTACAATTTGGGTAAATATAACTATTAACTCTATTTTTAACTTTTTATTCCGATAAGTTTGTATTTAATTCAAGGCATTTGCATTTTAGATATTTATGAGTTAATAAAAACTCAGAAAATAACATAACAAAACAGTTTTATCTCCCTGTTTTTAGCAATTAATAGTAATACATGTATCGGACGAAAATATTTCAAAATAATTCTTATAATAATAAATTTACTGGTAAATTATTTATAAAAAAAATCACCATCATGTTACAGTGAATGATGCAAAAATTTTATATAGAATAATTATGAGATATTGTATCAGGAAAAAAGATAGTTAAAATATTAAGTGAAATTTTTTTTTTCCTTATAAAATTTTTCCGTACAGTTATTTATTGTTAAGACTGAATATTTTTTTTGTAAATGATATTTTATTGAATATAAAGGATGTTTTAACATTAAAGAAAATTGACTGAATTACTTGTGAACTAATTCCTTATTATTTTCTGATCAAAAGCCCTATTCGGCAAAATTTTTAACACATTTTATAAATAATATTGTTTAGTAAGATCATTTTGAAAATGTCGACCTTGGTTTCTCACCAATTAGAAATATTTAACGACAAAATTAACCATGAGTAAAATATTCCAAACGATACGCGATCTCTTCTGGTTCTTAGTTAAGAATTAAAAGACTACAAAAACAAAACTCCTTTCATTTTCATTTACAAAAACAAATCACTATTCATGTTATTATTCATGTCCATCTATATGGAGCCCCCATGAAGCTTCCTTGTTCAATCCGCTCTGGAATTTAGACAACATGGGGTTCAATAATCGCTCCACCCTAAATCAACCTAAACCTGCTCCAGAAGAGACTATCCATTTATCACACACACACATTGTTCACTATTCCATGTGTGTATATGATGGACATTCTCTACTTCCAATTTCTACCCTTTGTAATTGGAAAATACCCTTCGACTATCCCCTTCTTTAGCACCTTGTAATCGGAGACCGTCATTTGCATCGCAACCCATCCTCCAAAAAGAGAAAAAGAGTCACTTAACTACAAAGATTGGCTAGGTAATGGGCAATATAGAATGAATTTGGTGGCAAAGGGGATAATCATTTTACTCAAGGGTGTTACAGACGTCTGAATATAGGCATGGAATGTTGATATTGAATTTCAGAAAACTTCTTTTTTCCTTTCTTAAGGATGTTTGTGTGTGTATTATAAAAGTGATTTTGGTGAGGATTTTTAAATCAGAAATATTACGTCTTTCCTGAATTTTATCCAGCAGAATATTGTAATATATTTGTATATCGATAAATTTCTTCGTTTTGTACTAAATAAAAATCAAAGTCTCTTCTCCTTACTTCAGCATATAAAATTAAGATTCTTTTTGTAGATAAATTCGTGATATAGTCTGGTAATCACGTAGTTAATATTTTCAACCCAACTGAGTGGCGTGGTAGGTTTGTCACTGGCCTTATGCACCTAAGGTTGCGGTTCAACCCCAGCCCAAGTCGGTGGATTTTCATGATGCAGAAAATCGACAGCAGCAATGCCGTATGATGATATGGCATCCAAAAGATCCCTAGAGTGTCTGTTTGTCTTGGGTACTCCCGGCATAATTAAATCCTAGTATAGGTTTGCATCGTCAAAGCTCCGATGCCTCCTTCTAGGGAGGAAACTGGACGTTAATTTTACCTGCGGTGATTGGTATCCGCCTGTAGGGTGCCGCACTAAAAAGAGATACTAGCTTCCGGGGAATGTACTAGGTCTGCAAAAGTAAAACACCAATCTGCAGCCCATTAGAAATAAGGAAAATATTTTCAGTCAACAATAGCTAAGCTGAGTCATAGCTTCAAATCCTTGTTCCAGCAAAGACCATCTTGTATAGGAATAAAATATGTTTAATACTTAAAATTTATACCTCTTTTTTGTTATCAAATGTTATATTTAACAAGAATATGACTAGAAAAATGTATACGATAGCAAAAATAACAAGATAATTACAGGATAAATAGATTTGAATTCTTAATATTTTATTGGCTGATACAGATTTGATGTTGAAATGGAAATGTAAAATTGTTTTTCATTTTGTGATGTAAAATTTTTATTTATGGAGGTCATATTTTCAATTAAGGGGAAGATAATATTTTGAAGATTATATATAAACATTGTTTGCATCTTCATTTAAAAATAAAACTTTAGTTTTCTGAAATCATGCATTTCCTGGTTGTTTTCATTTAGATCTCCAGAATTCAGTTTTTTGAAGAATATATTCATATAGAAAATATTTTCATACTATCAATCAAATACGTTTTTAATGATATAACACATGTGGTGTACTGCATGATGTTTTGCAACGAGTAGGACTCACAATATACAATACATACTTCAGATTATTGATGTTACATTAAGACCTCAAAGGGAACGCCTAACATCGGTACTAAAACCTTGATAGTTCGGTATATTTCTTTTTCCGAATGCAAAACTTCACCTTGGTGGATTGAACAATTGACCCCAATGTTTATTTGATTGTGCTTTTCACCTCGTGGAAGTATCGACATTGTCATTCGAATTTCTGGAAGTAATCAACGGTTTTTTAAATGAATCTTTCAGTGTTTAATGGAATCTTAAAACACGAAAGAAGAAATGAGCCCGAACAAAGCGCTATTTAATTAAGCCTGTGCTTGGTACCCTCCAGGAAAATGAAATGGAAGTTTTGTTTTTTGAAAAAAAATACATTCGTTATGGTGTATTGCTTCTTTTTCTCCACTTAATTTAATGCGATTTCGCCTTTTAAACTTCCGATTGTTTTAAGTCGAGATGTTTTCTTATATGCTCTATACACACAAATCTAAGAATGAATATATCTTTTTAAGTTTCTGAAAATGTAAAATCCCTTATTATACATGCACCCTTTAATTTGAAATGCTATAGTACATTTTTATTTACTGCACTAATAGACTATTTCTAGATAAAGCAATTAATTAATAAGCTAAGAAATAATTAAAGTTCCAAATTCCAAAAACATCTAAGGAATTTGAAATTCGAATTGCAAATTTCTGAAAAAGTCTTTCCTTTTAAAAACAGATTATTTACTTTTCTAATAATTTCTTGAGAGTTAAGAATAAAAGAACCATTTTATGTCTTCAGATAATAGGTAAATGATTAAAACAATTGTTACCCCATGAAATTCTCAATTTTAGATAAGAAATTGGATAATAGCTCACTTTTAGATAAATTTTAGTACTGATACTTTATGAAGCACTCATTTCACATTGATATGATTGTGTTTTTCAAAATTTAATATACACGTCCGACAATTTATAACAGTCAAATATATGTCTATTTTTTTTTCTTTTGTCGCAGAAATATAACAAATGGATTTTGGGATTTTTTTTGTATGTCTTATTTTTAAATTAACCAATTTTTATAGTATAAATTCTACAAATATATTAGTAAAAATAATCTTAGAGTTCGTAGTTATATTTCAATGCAAAATAATAAGAACCATGCTTAGAAAAATATGAAAATATCTAAATATATTTCACTTTGTTAGTATACAAATATATACATCACTGTGTTTGAATCGGTTTAAGTTTTCATGAGAATACCGTGGCAGGTTGCGGTGAAGAAACTCATAGATGGGGGGAAACGTGAAGATATGCCACCTATATCCGTAGTTTTAAAACAGAATACTGATGTATGCATCACTGTGCATGTAAGAAAAGTCGAAGTTAAAGTAAGGGAGCAAATAATACGGAGGATTGTATACTTATTCTTATATATTTGTATACTAACTTTACTTGTTACAGTTAAAAACTATTAGTTCAAAGTTTTTGTGGTAAATAGACGCTGTGAGAAAAATAGGTTTATATATGTATGTCATCAACGCACGAATTTGTATTCATTGAGCAGAAGTTTTCAAAAGATTATTGATTTGCTCTTTGATTATTAAGCAAAGATAATCCTAACCAAGAGATTCCTTTTTTTGCCTGAATTCTGACTAATTTTACAATACAATATCCGGCTCCTCCGTTATACCACTTCCCGCCGCAGGCTGTCTTGTCAGATAAAGGGTTGAAGCAAGCCAGATATTGAGAGCAGGTTGAATCATTGACGGATTGTCGATTGCGATCCAGTTTGGACCACTTTCCCTTTGCTCTAAATAGAGTGTCAATGGACTGAAGTAGGAGAATCGGTTACAAGCTTCTTCGTGTCATCGGCCCCACCCAAACTGCGACTTTCGGATTATGTGTGAAGATTGTTCCAATGATAAGCTTTTTTTTCTCTGTTTGAGTTGCACTCTTCTTGGTTTTCAAGGACGTTGACATGGATGGCACTCACTACCTGCTTCCTTGAACTTTTTCTTTCTTTTTTTATCTTCTTCTCTCCCCTCCCGTTCAGTGGGTTCAATCTTTGCTTTTTATCTTTTTATTTTTTTCCTTTTCTTTCTGCTAATGCGTTAGTTGGTCAGGTGCCGATTTTGGCTCAAGCAGAATCAATTGTACCTGGATACCCGGTAAGAAGGTAGGATAATTAGTTACGTAGAAAATAGATTTAAAATTAGAAGATCTGTAAACCTTCGTCCAGATTTTTCTTTTCGTATGGCTTACGTATTTAAAGCAGCGTGACTTGTTAGAAGAACTTGCAATTATTTACTATGAAATTTCGTTTGCTTTAAAAAGTTTTGATATTAAAATTTAGTTTTTCTCGAAATTTTTTGATATTTTGAATTTAAGCTTACATCAAAATTTATATTTATTACGATAAAGTTAAGACAAAAAGGTATTAATTAAGTATTATTATCTTCATTTTTTGGCCAAGGTTTGAAATAGCAAAAACCGTTTCCTGCATCCCACGTTTTATTTCAGAACGACGCTTATCCAATTCAATCCCGTCCTATGTCGATACGGTTTTTTTAATTTATAAAGGATCAGGGATTCCTAGAATTACCAAGAAGAGTGTCAAATATAAAAATGAATTTTAAAGGAATTGTTTGACCTCTGTTTTTGTTACGTGACTAGCATAATTTCTGAAATATTTTTATCTTTTTCTTAGCCGGTTGAAGAAAGAAATATTTTGATTTAGTCGTAAAATAAATTTTAAGTTATATTAATAAAATATTGACTTTCGTGCTCATTAGCATTTTATATTTATAAAATACATATTTTGTAAATTTGGCAGTATATTATTTTTGCGCTCTGAAAAGTTCATATTTAAAACTTTATAAAGAGTATCGGTGCATTAAATTTGCCTTCGCGAAAGCTAAACATGTTTATATATTATTTTTCTCCAGTGAACTGCTTAATTTTTACCTCAGTCATTATTATTATTGCACTTTATTGATTTACAGGAATGTTTACCTTTACCGTCACATTACTTATTAATATGTATATTTGTTCTATTCTATTTCACAAATTAATAATTTATATTTATACAATTTAATTGTACACAGAAACAACAGTAAAATTACAGATTTACAAGTTCTTCAAAAATGCACGCAAAAATTTTTTTAAAAAAAACTTAGATATTTTTATGAAAATTTAAAATTTATGACACAATTTCTTAAATTACTTAGCAGATCTTTTTCCCTATTAAATTTGTAACAGATTATGTGTTTTTCTTTATTAAAAATATCTTTAGCATACAAATTTACAACATTATGATAAAAAAAAAGTCTATTTGTGCAAACTATATATATTTATCAATGAATGATAATTTTACTTTCCTTAAAGGAATGTAAAAAGGATTTATTTAAATATTTATGTCACTATTTAAATACATCAATAAATTTGCTTCAGAGTTTGAAGGGATTGTAAAGTAAAGAAACATTATTTTTAAATTTTCAAGCTGATATTTCAAAATGAAATTCAAATATATATAATTCCATTTACAATTTTATTACTGAATGATAAGAATTTTCGATATTTAGTATTTGTTAAACAAATAAAAACAATTGTTAAGCATTCAATAACATAACTTCTTTTCCAGAAAAACATGTTAAATTGAGTTATTTTTCATTTCATCGAATGTGTGCAGGATTTTGTGGTTCAGTGATTATTTCACTTGCATGATGACAGTTTCATAAAAAGGTAAAATAAAAGTGAGAAGATGAGCTATTTCTTATAATAAAAAGAACAGGACCCTTCCGTGATTAAGGCAGGAAATGGTATCTTTCATTTTTTTCGTGAAAATTGATAGTTTAGGCAGATTTTTTAAAGAATCATTCCCCACCTTCTTGAATGCAGCCACCTGTTGCAAGGATCTTCGAACCATGCTTCCTCAAAAAACCTTGGGGGTATTCAGTCTCATCAGGGGACTTGAGAAATCCCCTTTTTCGCGCTCTTTTCTTTTAGTTAATGGAAAAGAAATCACTAAAGCGTAGAAAAACTGTATTATGCATTATTATGCTGTATTAAGTTCTAATCATTGTATCTATGCAGATCGAATTTTATAAAATTGGGAAGGGAATTATTGGGAAGCGTTAGATATATAAAACAGAAATATAACATTGTAAAAAATATTGTTACTATAGAGTAATTGTAATAGGATAACAATGATTTTATTTCAATATTCTTTCATTTTAATTTTCCTACAATGCATTTTATATACAAATCAATACTCTCTCTTTGAGGTTCTTTTATATTGTCTCTAATATTAAAGTAATACATAAAATTAATACGAAGAGTAAAAATGGATGAAGCACTTTTACATTATAATTACCTAATAATTTAAACGAATAGAAAATAATTGTATTGTAACTAAATTAATGCTATACATATGAATTTCAACCACAACCTGGAATTTTATAGACTACGACAGTTATAATGTGCTTGACACATTGTTTTGCACAAAATGAAATTTGAAAAATATCACCAAAAAATTTTTTTAATGTGCCAAATGTCCTGTTACTTCAAACTTAAACATAAAAGAAAACAAATAAATGTGTCTAGGATCCAAGTCTAATTTTTTTTTTTTCCTATTTAGGTATTCTTTGCGTATTTTCTTACTTGTAGAAATCAATGTGAAAGTGCCTCACAATTGAGCTACAAAATAAAATATCAAAAAATTTCATCTTTTTACACAGAATATATAATATATAAACTTGATATTGAAAGTTTTAAGTGACACTATTTTTAAATGCCATTTTATCCCTTTTTATAAATGTTTACAATAAATAACAGAAGTGTTAATTGTGTGTATCTGTCCCACCATTTTTTAATGTGTGTGTTCATGCTGAATACTCAATTATTCTACAGTAATCACAGTCTTCAAAGAAATATTTAGTTTAAAATGCGTTGTAAATTAAACTTCTCTTTGCATATTATATTAGTAAGGATAATAATTATTATAAGTGTAAGATTATTTAGCATACAGGCTGAAAGAAGAATTTATATTATTTCATCATATTTTAATTATTGTATTGCATCATGACTAAGTATAATTTCTGAAATTTTTAATATTTATCACTGTTTCGTGAATCCAGTTTATTGCATACTTGTATTAAATATATACAAGGAAAGAGGTCTCTGTAAATGTGGAATTTAATCTAAGAAGAGATTCAAAAGGCATTCATCTGAGAACAGATCCACAAATGCAATAGTTCATTACAGAACAAATAAAAATGGAATTTATTAAGCAAGAGATATATTGAAGCCCACATAAGATTAAATAAAAGAGAAATATATATGAGAACTGAAAGGCTATCGGAGAAGTTATCGGCGAATTCAACTTTTCTGTAAAAGAAGTCCTTGGAATAAAATAATTAAGAGTCCCCTAACCTAAATTAATACATTTTATAAATTTTTTACGTTAACTCAAAATTCAGAGAGAAAAAACCCGTCAAATATAATTTTAAAAAGTTTTACAATTGTGTTTTTCTGTTTGGATTTAACGATTCTCGATGATTTTGATCAAATCAAATTTTAACCCTTCATTATCGAGTTATCTTGTGTGCATGTTACACAGTCTTTGAATGTAGCTATTTGGAGCTATTACGGACCTACAGCCGAGCGCAGATATGGCGTATTTCATACTTGGTGACCCGGATTCAAAACTATCACGATCATCGTCGTCGGAGATTATCGTAAGAAGTCAAGTGTGGGATGATCGCGTGTGTTCATAGGGATCACCGTGCACTTGACCATTTGTGAATGAGGCAGATGTCTTCGTCTGCCCGTATCCGACACATCTGTCGGAAATCTTTTGATGCCAAGTCACTGTCCACTGCCCCTCACCTGTTTCCTCCTCTAACGGTATACCTCCTGACATATCGTCTGCCTTTTGGACTTGGAATCACACGATTCGTGATGCCGCCGTTTGGTGAAGACTTTGTTTCGGTTCACTGAAGGTGGCTTACTGATCTTTACGGGCATTTGAAAATTTGTTGTGTTACACATTCACCTTTAGTTTCGGGGAAATCGATTTGGGGGAAAGGTTGAAGTTTCCGGACAGACAGATTACTGTTAAAAATAAATATACATATTCCTTTTAAAACGACTAAATTATAGCTTTGTTAATGTCTTTTTTTTTACTTTAATTAGTTAAATTCATGTCAGTGCTTGAAATATTGCTTATTTCTACTCGTACTAAATAATGTTTCTATTTTTAGCTTTTTACTTTTATATTTTCTAAAAATGTATAATATGCATGAAATTATAATGCATTATATGTATATACATACGTCAAAGCAAATTTTTAATACACATAGTGAAGTCGTTATATATTGTTTCATAGGAATGATGATAAATTGAATATTTCTCATTCATTATATAAAACTATTCTTTAAAAAATGATTTCTTCTTAGAAATTTATATTCAGATTTAAAATATAAAAAAGAAATGTCATATTTTAGTATTTTAAATATTTATAATAAAAAAAATGTGTGCTGAAATTGTTATTTCATGATTAAGAAATTAATAATAAAGCTTTAAAAATGCAAAATCTTTTTTTTAAATTAAATGCATATTTATTTGATATTCCAGTGCCGATTCAAGCTCAGTTCCGGCCCTGGGCGCAGAAGATCAACGGGTCCCCTAGGCACTGGCAGAGCGAAATTTATAAATAGAAAATATGGTTAAGTCCAGCTTATCCGGGTAATGGGCCCCTGGGCGCCCGCCCTAAGTGCCCAATGATTAACCGGCACTGTGATTTTCATTAGATACACTGAAATTCAAAAATATTATCTATAATATCAGTAAGAAAAACAGCTATTACTGGAAATTTTATTAATGTAAATAAAGTAACGAACAAAACATAACAATGATTTATTTGAATGCAAGCATTATATTGTAATGGTTGCAAAAATTAATTATAACAGTAACCAGAAATAACCTGGAAGGAGTAAGGCTTCAGATTTACAAGCATGTAATAAGTATGATCTAACAATCTGCGTTTCCTACTCGAAAGATGGCATTCGGTGTTTTTTTATACGCGCGATCAATGTTACACTAAGGTTAATCTCAAACTTAACACATACGATTAAATTAGAAATGTAAGGATTTAAGCATTACATTTAATTTTTTTTTTTAATTCTTCATGTATAAGTTGTTTTTTTTAAAGTCGAGATTGGATTACATACAAATAACATCTCCCCAAATATAAACACGATAGTCGTAATTGAATCGAATATTATATCAACACCAACAATTAAAAATGATTCTGACGAGGGTTTTTGCGTCTGTAATAAATCCTCCAACGCTTTCATAAATTAATAATCCTTTACCACGAATCAAACTTCTCCTCAAAAGGAATGGAATTATGTTCAATATCCAATGAAGTTGGAGTGAGAGTTATATTAAGATCGCACTGTAAAGCAACGCGAGGGCAATTGACGGCGAACCTCGTAGTTCTGAGCCTCGGTCGAGTGACGATGGCAACACCAGAGCTGGCACCTCCTTCTCCGAACTACCACATTATGCCAGCGGGAGGATTTTAAGCTCTGCAAATTTAACGTGCATCAGCCCCTCTAATACGGTGAGTCTTAAAAGGCTCCAGGATTCGGATCCGCGATATACCAACCGCAAATTCGTGACTATAACTACTAGGCTACAGCGGCCCTTTAAAACGAAAGGAATTATATACAATATACAATGAAGATAGATCTCATAATTCTGAATCACGATCCAATCAGGTGTTTGGTATTTGAGGTTGTATTCACTATCCAAATGACCGCATCACGCGTGCAGGTACAAGATCCAACAATTTCACACGACGGCCCTCGGAAGAGTCATAATACACCTATTACTAAACCCGTAACTCAGGTACAAGATTATAGATCATTAATATAAAAGGGAAACTATCATGCTAACCTTCACACAAACTTTGTACACCTGCACCACAAATCACCCCTTACTCCAAAAAGCGTGGGGTCCACCTTAACCCCCCCCCCCTTTACCAGGGAAGATGCTCCCCTTCGTAAACCTTCATTACCTAAGGCTATTAAATTGTCTCCGAAGAGGCGCAAATGTAATGCTTGACGGCGCAAATATCATTTCTCGTGAGAAATTCGGGAAATGGAAACCCCGCAAACTTGGGTGGCCGGAAGGTTCCTTTTTCTTTTGTTGGGTTCCTTGTGTTAGTTAACTGGAGCTGTCCTACGACAGGAAATACGAAAGTTATTTTGTCAGAGAGGAGGGTGAATTAATTTTTTCGAAGGAAATGAAAGTTAATTGTCTCTGAAGAAAGAGGAGAAAAGTTTTTTTTCTGGTTAAAAGTGATGAAATGAGCTAACGGTGATGATAAAAAAAAAATGGTTTGGGGGCATTTAGAGGGAAAGAGAGATATTCGGAAGTAAAGAAATTATTTTATTTCGGCAGAGTAGGGGAAATATGATGCGCTTTTACTTTTTATTAATTTGTATGTTGAAAACAAAATAACTTTTTACTTACGTGAGTCGGTGATAGCCCAATAACAATGGTCACTATCTTCTTGACCGTGGATAATGAAGGGAGGAGTGAGTGCTTATTAAACTAAACTCAGTGGCGCAACAGCCCATGAGAGCCAAGGCCTACTGTGCCCATCTCAGTATACGTGACCATTGGGCGCTGAGGTGCGTGAGCACAGATGTTCCAATCAAGTGGTCAGTCTGAAGCAAAACCCTCAGTGTTTAGTCCCCAAGCAAGCTTGGTAGTCATTTATCGATCCACTGAAGGGATGAAAGCTGAGTCGACCTTGACCAGCCTGAGGATAGAGCCCCAGACCTGTGGTGTGGAAGCGCGATACGCTACGCACTATAAAGCAACGTGAGGGTTATTGGCGACGAACCTCGTAATTTTAAACATCGGTCAAGAGATGAGGAAGGCATCTAAGCTTGCATTCCCTTCTCAAAACTATCACACCACGCCAACGGGAGAAACTTGGTCCTCGACAGATTTATTGCGTATCAGCCTCCTCTACATGGCGGGTCTATAATGGTTCTAGGGCTCACGACACGCCAGCCACGAATTCGTAACCATAATTACCAGACTACCGTAATCTTAAAGAAGAGTGATGATAAACATGGGTCTCAACATCTCCATGAAAAATCGTAAGGAAATTAAGAAAAGGATTTGTAATCGTGATTTTAAAATAGCGATTAAGTGAATTTTAATATTTGGCGTCATTTGAGTTAATATATACATAAAAATAACACTAAATATATAAAATATCATTCATTTGTACCCTTTTCCAAAGCTGCATTTTTAAATTCTAAAGAAGTAGATTTAATTTCAAGATCCATCACATACACGCATATTCCATTAATGCAAAAACATAAAAGAAGCCTGGATGATATCTAAAAATTCAAATTGCATTCGATTTGTGAATAAAGTTTGTGTGGGATGAGAGGAAAAGAATCATACACATTATTTATAACAAAATGCATAAAGAATACTTAAGGATTTTAGAGAAAAGAACTGGCTTCTTTAACTTTCTTGACCCTTTCCAATACGTGCGATGAATGGAAGAAGAATCTAGCTTTTCGTCTCAAATGAGGTTCCTTGAACAGTTGAATATACCAATTATCTCTTTGCTGAAAAGATGAGTAATTCCTCCAATCCAAATAGCGGGTGTTAAATTGACAAGTTTCATTTACTATGTCTTTCTCGAGTCTTGCTTAATACTACATTTACAGCTTCATCATAATCCATCATTCAACAATAAAAGAACCCACCTTAGCTGCAATCTTATTTGAACGGAAGAATCATCCTTTTCAAAAGTGGACTTGGTATCACTACGATAATTGGATGCGACTATAGTTTCTTTCATTTTGATAAGAGGAAGATAATCTTTGATGCTACTGAATAACATACATTTGAAACTTGTTGTAAAACGCTTTTTGACTTTATAATTATAAACAACTTCGAGTGAATAAAAGAATTAAGTACATGATTTACTTTACGGTTAAATCCTATTTTAGTCTACACCTTTGGCAAAAATCTAAAAAAAAGCCAAATTGCGCAAACAGCTCATTTTTTTTTTTTTTGGATTATCCAACATGGGGGATAATAATTCGCCAAGTTAGCGGCAAACAAAGGTGTGAGCTAAAATAGGATCTCACCTACTTTTCACTGGTAAAATTTAAATGGAATTAAAGCATTTTTTTTTAAATGTATCTTAAAAAATGTAGGTACTTACGTATTAGTGTCTCCGTTGCAAAATTTGTGCCTCGAGAATCACGCCATGATATCAAAATAACAAAAGGACTTGCGCGTTTCAATTGGAAAAAAAAATCAGATTTTGGCGGAAATTGGCACGATTCGCTTAGCGCAAATTTGGTTGCAGTGACGTTAATACATATAAGTACCAAAATATATATCAACAAAAATAATTATATATGCCTTTAACATAAATGGTCGTAAGAGGGTATTGATTTACATGTAAATATATAACTGCTATTTTAAATTATTTGTCAGTAAACAATAGTTATGATTCATTAAAAATGCCTAATTTATCACTATCATGCCACCTTTTTTTATCATAAGATTAACAAGGCAATTTTGTTGTTTTGTTACAAATCTTCAAAATCATGATTACAACATTTTATTACAAAATAAGGAAAACGTTTGGATTTTTTTAATATCAGAATATGAGCAAAAATATAATTATGTAATTTTTTCACCCTTTCTTGTACAATACACAGCATGTTTCATTGATCATTACAAGTAAGAGATATGTTTTAGAAAGATTAATTCACTTTTCTTCACGCTGAAATGTATCATAAATATTGTTAAACTTTTCATAATTAGAAGTTTGTATGAATCACTGACCTGAAACGTTTTTTGAAAAATAATTAGGCTTGTTTTTGCTTTGTTAACTTACGTAATAAAGAGCAACGAATGGTGTAATTTAAGTCATCATCGAGCAAAAGCTGCTTAATAGGCAACAATCTTTCATATATTTCTGTGTTTTGATAGGAAAATCTTACGTAGAAATATTCAATTTTTCCATATATTTAATAAGAAGAAAAAACTCAAACTATTCTAAGACAAAATCAGAACAACTTAGCGTGATTTATCTCTTAATCATTCTCAGAAAAGACAGTAAAGAATAAATGTTTTGAAGAACCAATATAAACAAAGGCGACTTTACATTTGTTTCATTCATTTGCTTTGTTCAAATCTATTTTCAGATCTTAGCTACATATAAGCCGAGGCATGTGTTTCAAAGTATTTAAACTTTTAAAATATATATAGTTTTATCCTAAAATATTAAAAAAGTTTACTTTAAAAACAAACCTGAAGTAATAGAAAAGAAGAATAGTATTAAATCAAATTATTATGTACTCAACAATATGGATTCATATTTTCCACAAGTTAAAGGAACACAAAAGACCTGTTCCTGTCAGATCTTAATACACACACAAATTGAAACCTTTTAAGAAGCATAATTTTATTTATTTAAGCAACGAAGCAATATAAAGGATTATATAAATAAAGTGAGTATTTCTTTCTAAAATTTTTCTAAAACAAACTGGATGTACATATTAACAAAAGCAGCTCTAAAAGTAAGATCATTTGAATGCTCAAAAGATTAGAAGATATATCCGGATTCCAAAATCGAACAAAAATTCTTAAAGTTGTATTCTTTCAGGCGAAATACAAAAAAAAACCATCCTACTGTTTCATCAGATCTAAAATAACTGTTGTAGCACTTTGTAACGAACAGAGAGACACCCATTAAAAAAAGGAACTACTTGTTTTTTCGAACTATATCACTCCCTACGAACAGAGTTCCCGGACATCCAGGCGTAACTCTACATCTCAATTCTTTGTTTGCGCGATAAAAATAGGCATCCTAATTGAGATGATGGTCCTCTGATGATGATGCTCTTCTCCCAACCCTTACTTGTTCTTTTTTATTGTTATTATTCTTTTGGATGAATTTCATGCATTAAAGAAAAATAAAAAACTTCTTGATGAGGGACTTCGCACAAATTTCGGAATTCAAAAGTTCCGGCTTCTGAATTTTTTTTAAGGTTAACGCAATTAAAGTTTGAGGTTTGCTTGGTCAGTAACTTCTTTGCAATGGAATTTCTCAGAGAAAATAAATGTAAATAGGTAGGTTTATGCGTGTGGCTTAAAGTAGCTTTCTGCATAAATTTTGAGGAAAAGATAGTCAATCGAAGATTAATAATAAAAATAGAATCTCATTTAGAACAAGTTCATGCTTTCAAAAAAAAGTTAAATACTAATTCAATAAAGGTTTTATTGTGCTTTAGTATAATGTTTGTAAATTAGGTTTTATGAATGATTCTGCTGTGAAAAGTTAACAAAAACCTACAATAGTGAATGATCTTAGTTTTTATTAAGCTTTTTTGCCCATTGCTTCAACACGCAATATTTCAATGAGGATTAATAAAAGATCTTGTACAGTCTTGAGAAAGCATCTTTCTATTTCAAAATATTACAATCATTGAAGTACGAAATGATTTGAGCTGCAACAAATGAAGGCATTACAAATTCTTGTAGCATAATTAGCAATGATTCTAGCTTTCAAGATATATTATTAAAATTACATTTTTATATTTTCAACCAAACTAATTAGTCATATTTCAATTGGAAATAAACTTATTATAGACATTAAAATTTACATTGTTTTTTAATAATTTACTTTTATTTCGCATCATTTGAATTAGTTTTAAAAAATAGTTCTTATACAGATATCTAAGACATATTAATGACGGGCTTAGTAATTTAAAACCATAATCAAATGAGACATGGCAACACACGAGTTGATCGAATAATCAGAAATCCTCGAAGCTTATTAACAAATCTAATTTAACTTTATTATATGCAGATAACTTCTATAACTAACTGAGCTTGAGAATACTCTTTATTTTTCACTAATTTCATACCTAAACGAACTAATAACGAAATTTTTACGAGAAGTCTATATTATACCACCATCCTTCTTGGTCAGAAATCGAAATCTGCAAAGAAGAAGAAATCCCCCGCGTGGTTTGAAGATCCCAAATAACAATAATACTATCAACAAAACAAATGAGAGAAAAAGAAAGATAAGGGCCGGGAATATTGTTCGTTTTGTATCCATCTCCTGTGCAGGGGCAGCGAGATGGACGTTTCGTGAGTGGGCGTGACCAGGGCTACTGGGAACTTCGTGAGTTGCTTCTTCGGAAGCTCGGTTCAAGGAGGGGATGAGGAGACAGTTTGTCGTGAGGGTGAAGATGCACGACTCCCAGATGCGGCAGCGGATAACTGATTGAGGGGGCGTAGCATAATAGCAATGCTGGATGGCATAGGTAGGAATCATAGGATGTATACCATGTAACACAAGCAACATGGTTGTTATTGACACTTTCGTTGGTGTTGGCAGGTTATTTTGAGCTGTCTTTTCTCTGCCTTGATTATAAGTATTGAACAATATTATATACGTACATTGTTATTTTCACTTTTTTTTTTATATCGCCGTTAACGAGAATTTTTCAGAGAGAAAATAATGAATGGAGTTGCATAAGAATGAAATAGATTTAAAATGAACTGCGAGTTTGACTCTAATGTGTGATGTGGGTATAATTTGAATATTTTTAATTGTGGTTGAATTTGTATCCACGACGAAATTATATTTTTTTAATTTCATGAATTGGAATCCACACTCAGTGAAAAAAATTACAAGATAGATCCATGAAAGTTCTGTCTGATATTTCAATCTCAAAAGCAAAGTTTTATTTTTTAGAAAAATATCGAAAGTTTTAAAATTTATGGAATTTTAAAATGACTACTTAAACAAAGGAATATGGTTAGAATATGATACGCGAATAAAAGTATGTCGCGTTATAAATTCTAAAAATAGAATTAGTCGTAATATCTCTCTCGTGTGGATCCTTTAACTATTGGTATTGGCCAAATAGACTGAAGTTTAGTCTCACAAAAAATTAAATAAAGAGCAAAATAAAAAAAATCCGGAAACAGAAAATTCTATTTTTGTATTAGCATTTGTTGAAGGAGAGTCTTATCCTATATATATAAAATATAATAAATTTTAAAAAAGAATATTAAAAAAATCTGAGAATCGTTCAGTTCCTAAGATTACTATTCTATATTTTCATAAAACTTATTAAACATCATGAAACGTCCCCAGCTACTTTTGAAAATGATAAAAGTAAAAACTTACTTTGTTTAATATTCTATCTGCGCTCTATAAAACTCATCTGTTACGCTTCTACTTATTAAGAAAATTAGAGAGTCTTCTCATTTGCTAAACTTTCGCAATCGCATTTTGCTGCCGAGCCCTTGCGATTTTCCCAACTTTACTTACTTTCAATGATCGTGCTTGCACGTTCCTAACCCTTTTGTTCATCTTCCCTCCCTTTTAAAAGTTAGGTGAATAAAAAAAGAAGAAAAACTATCAAATGATGGAGAATTAAATTTTTCCCACAGAATGCAATGAGTTCTTCAGTGTAAATCGTGTCCAAGGTTATGAAATAATGCTCGAAGAAAAAAGTCATATTAGAATACTTATATCATTTTCATTTGTTTTAAATATTTCTGCGGGGTTACAAAATTAATAAATTTCTTAATACACTACATTAACACATCGAGATAAATTATTGTAAGACAAATTGCGTCGGTGGATCTAATAAAGTTCATCTTTTAATTGAAGAACATTTTTAAAAGATTAATATGTTTGCTAAAAGATGAATCAATTCCTTAAGCACTGCAGAGAAAAATTCTAACAATATAAGAGGTAATCAGAGATGAAAAACATATAGAACAGCTGCTTAGCTATAAAATGTTTACTCAATAACGCCGCGTTAAGTGTTGCTTCTAATGTCGTTTTTTGATACAACTTGTTTTACGTAATAGGAAAATATTAATGCTTAGTTATGAGTTAACAAATTTTCAAACCGCATTCCTTTCCAAGAATTTATTGAATTTTAAAATTTTAATACGTAATGAAATTTTCTTTTGGTGAAACATTTGAAGTTTATTATACACACGCGCTTTGAAAGTTATTTTTTAAAATAAAACGCGATTTTGCGTAGTGATTGATTGTTTGCTTATGAACGTCACGCTTAGGTAATTTTTTTATGAGATCCTTAGATAAAATTCTTTTAATTCATTCTCAAATGGGTTTAATCGTTCGGATAAAAAATTATGATTTTGCCACTCTTAGATTACTAAAAGGGGCAAATCAGGAAGGAATCGTTTGAAATTTGATAACTGTTATTATTAGTTCTAAGGTTCTATTGCAGATTAAAGGAGTTCCTCATATGATGAATATAGCTGTAACTATTCCTTTGTAGTAAAAAGCATATTTTTTTAATGTATAAAATGATAGTTAACATATTAATAAAAAATATATTTTGGTATATAAATATTGTCTTTTTATTCTGTTGTTATCACTTACTAACTCGTATTATTTATATTCATTCATTGATTTATACGCATCAAATTACGCAATTTATATAAAAAAATTTACCTAAAACAAGAGTAAAAGTATTATCTTTAACATTTTATAAAGTTGATCAAAGATATATTTTAAATTTCAAAATGCTTTTTTTATATCGAAAGATCAACGTATGAATGCCTTATTAGAAACTATCAGAAAAATTATCATTTATGAGTCCATAAAAAGAACATCAGGTTTTTTTAATCGTTACAGTTACGTTTCTGACAATTTCGTTATTACGCAAATATGATAAATTATTACACAAAATTTGATAAATGAATAGCAGTATATAAAGTCATATAAATTTTATATCACTTCATACAAATTTACATATCTGTAACATATCTTACATGGCCATAAAACTCTATATCAATCGAACAGTACCAGTTTCTTTTTCATGAATTCATATCAGTATAACTTCTAAGATTTTTCTCAATTTTTTTATTAAATTTATTATTATAGTAAATGAGTTTGATCACAACCATTGCCTCTTAATTATGTTTTAACATCTCCCAAATGCTACTGAGTTTTCAACGGCTTTCATGTGTCTGTACCGTATTTACTCGAATCTAAGCCGCGATCGATTCTAAGCCACACTCCCATTTCTTTACACATTTTTGAGAAAAAATAAATATTATGTAAATTGTTCATCGATATCCGATACTTAAGAATATTTCAAAAAATTTAATGAGAAACAATAAGAAGTTAATAATTAATTTTCTTTACCAGTTTTAAAAACTTTCAAATACATTCATGAACCTATAATTAGTCTAACCATCAGTATCATATTTCGAAAATGATTCGTCACTACCATTGGCATAGCTAACTTCAGAATTGGTGCCTGCTGGCGTCGTCATTTTCCCACATGGTGTCGTCTTCCTGGCCATCTAATGCATTTTTATGCAACACTTTTTTTGAAATAGAATGTGTTATTGAAGAATGTAAAAGAATAATTAGGGACTGTTGTACATTTACAAGCAAAAATTATATAATTTTGCTTAAGCCATCGACGCATATTTGTTTCATCTGTCTCAAACTTTCATTAGCTCTGTTTCCGTATTTTTATGTATATAAAATGGCCTCCCTTTTTATACTTTCGACAAATTGAACTCGTTTTGATGCTATTACAGATATCTTTGATGTTTATGTGATTAAAGGAAAGCGTATACAAAAACATTTCCTAAATACGAGCAGACAGCGATGTTTAGTATAGACTAAATTCTGGAGATAAACTGAGGAATGAGATAAGTCATAGATGCAAAAGGACAGAATGGACGGTTACAATTTTCCTTTTGAAAGGGATGGTAAATCAATTTCCACCATCTAACAAATGTTTTTATTTCGATTGTAAGCCACTCCCGATTTTCAGAAGCATTAACACTGAAAAAATAGTGCGGCTTGGATTCGAGTAAATACGATATTTTCTTTGCATTCCCTAGGGAGAGGTACCATTAATTTGTGAGTCAATTAAGGAATGTGGAATAAAAACAAACCTGTTACTCAATGAGAAGAATCAATCTTCAGAGGAACTGTAAGCTAAAAAGGAATTTATTTTCAGCATAGTAAAATCAAAATTTTACTGTGCAAATAGGCTCTGCAACTGCTTCTACACGATTTCCTTATTTTATTTCGTCTCAACTCATAATCATAGCATTTCGGGGAAGAACAATTTAAAAGTTAGTCCCCGCCCTCACGAAATGTTGCGAAATTAGGAAAGAATCAAACTAAGATTAATAATGGTATTTGTAGAGTTTTTGCGTAAGAGGAGTAGGCATTAAATAAAGAATATAAAATATGTTCAATATATGATACAAGTTTATTGCTGAATATCGATTATGGAAGCATTTATCAAGATCAATCAAGTGTAGCAAAAATTTTAGGAGTTATGTCACGATAAATTTTAGTCGTGGTCAGTTTGATCGTGTTTTTTCACGCACGATGTGTGCTAGGGTACTGAATATGCAGCGTGATATTGAAGTTCTTTTTCATAATTGATAATCTTCCATATCATGTTTAGAAATTTTTAAATCAGTAGTATCTGCAGCTGCATAGTTGTGTAATCTTAGGAATCAAATATGCGAGTAAGGAAATTATAGGTTATTTTTCCATAACGTTTCTCTTTTTTTCCCCATTATATTAACTAAGATTATTTTTTGGACAAACAAGAATCAAAATCACTTGAAATTCTTAGAATATATTTAAAGATTATACAGAGTGAAACTAACTTTGTATTGCGGATATTTATTCATATAAAATTGAAAATACTTATATTCTTTGTTGCGTTACCTAAAACTACTCTATTTAGAGTATATATCCCAGACACACATTTTACTTTTTACAAATAATTAATTATTTCTTTTAAAGAAATTTCCAAGCATTTTAGGGATTTTTTTTACACATTAAATTTGATTATAAAGCTTGTCCTTCTAAAATATTTGTTTCTATATCTATTTTAAAGAAAGCTTTTCCCAAAATATTGTTCTAAAATTGTGCGTGTGATTTAATGCCCTATTTACATTGAAATTATTTATTTAAAGTTGCGAAAAAAAGCTCGAAATTACTCACGTATTTAAGAAAAACTACAGGAAATAAAATTAGCAAAAAGTTATTTTTCCTAAATCATACGATAAGGAAGAATCACAAAAGCAAAAAGTAAGAGAAAATTAAAATGTAGAAAGCTTATTTTAGCTTATGTGTTTGAGGGGAATGTCTCTGAAATGGATATAAATATTAAAAATTAATAAACGGAGATAATTTCGATTTCTTTTGCCACAATATATATTCATGTATATATTAATCATATTCCATATAAACTGTTAATTTAGTTACATAAAAAACACGGAATTTATATGATTTCGATATATAAGATAATGCAGTCCCAGAATGTTTTTGATATTTTTATTGCTAGCTATTAAACTCATAATTTTATTGCCATTATAGTTCCTTCAAACTAATCATAAAATGATTTGACTTATCCAACCACTTTAATCATTTTCACTTTTCTACAATTGTAATATATAATAGGGAGGATCGAAAATAATTTTTTCAGAACTTCAAAACTTATCTATGTAAAAAAAGATGTTCTGTGCAGTGCCGTAACGTAGAATATTACGCCCCCCCCCCCTACAAAGTCAAGTTATGGACCCCAAGCCGTATCGTATAAAGGGTACGCCCATGGCATTAGTCTGGCTTTGGGCCCCTCTAGATTTCTGCCCACCTCCACGATGCGGGGGTTGTGGAGTTGTATGTTACGCAACTGGTTCGTGGTATATATAGATAAATGGAAAATAAAATAAAAAGTTAATTTTTATGTTAAATACTGCAACAGGGGGAAGAAAGCTTAGGAATTAGATTTTTTTATGTTAAAAAGCCAAAATAAATTTTATCAAATCAGAACAGTATTTTAATGCTTTTTGACACTTAGAAGATGAGAGGATACATGTTAAATAGTTACAAGAAAAAACATTAGGTACATTTAACAGCTTCGTTAGTATTTCATTTTCAAAAAATAAAAACCTACTTTCAAAATTACAGTGTAAGATAAAACGGAAGTCGGCTCGAATTGGATTGCGGTGATTTCCGGTGTTTGAAAAGAGAGCTGGATTATGAAGTGCTGCAATGTTATACTATATTACATACTACTCACCACTCAGTAATCATCCCTTTTGATTATTTGTATTGCATAAAAACCATTTGTTTAAGTGTAAAATCATTTATCCAAAATAGTCTTTTTTCCTTTTTGTCGAAAATTCAACCCCTTTATGACAATACTAAATTTTGAATTTAATTTGTTATTATTTTTCTCCTAATCTCCATACCATAGGTAGGTTTCGATTGATATTTTCCCCCCATATAACCATGATCCTTCTTAATACATGACCTATTACGATAATAATTGCAAGATTAAAAATGACCTAAGAGACAGAAGCATTGAGAAGTTGAATGGTGCTTTGGATGCGACGTTATAGATGCCTTTTATCAACCCATTTATAAAATACTTATGTTAAAAATCTGACTA
Organism: Trichonephila clavata; assembly: GCA_019973975.1. Taxonomy (NCBI): domain Eukaryota; kingdom Metazoa; phylum Arthropoda; class Arachnida; order Araneae; family Nephilidae; genus Trichonephila; species Trichonephila clavata. The sequence goes on along the minus strand of BMAO01017081.1, from coordinate 258,420 downwards.
CTTAAAATGTGTCTCATGCATTCTTCTTATTTGCCATTAAAATGAAAACACTTCATTCTGTACATCCATGATAAAAAGTGGTGATCCCCAAACAACAATGCAAACGATATTTCTCTGACAATTATTGGGCAGAGCATTAACAAGAAGGGGGGGGGGGAATATTCTCTGGGTCAACCGTAATAGCACAATACCGAAGAAACCTAGCCATCACATATCCTTTCGCTTACCGCCTCCGCTTCAACTTTCACTGCATTGTGGCACGTGTAGACACAACAATCCTTTGCACATTACCACTATCTCATCATCTGCTCACGCCAATGGTTATAGCACGCGCATCACGACTCCATCACGCCGGACACATTTGGGGGGCGATGTGGGTCATCCCAGTGAAGGGTAGGAGGCCACCCCCGAAAACAAACAAATTCCCTCTTAAACAATAGGGGGCTGCGGTCAGAGAGATCTCATTAAGGCAGCCGCGCTGATGTTTCGAGGTTAGCTCCTTGAACCTAGACCATTGTTGTTGGAATTGGGACGCGCACCAGATCGATTTGCTGAAAGGTACCATAACGTGATACCTTCTTCATCTTTGTAACTAGTGAATACATTTAAGAATATGAAATTGAAGAATTTGTGTATGTTCTACATCAAAACAAACAACTTGCCCACAGGAAGTGATAATCAGTCGTGGCTTATGTTTTAAAAGTTTGGTTTGGATTGACTGAACTGAACTACATCGAATTTAATATAATATTGTAATGACTATCAAGGCCAACGAAATTAGTTAAGGAACAACTGTTGATGAATTATTTGAAGAAAAATATACGAAAATTTTATTTATTTATTTACTTCGAAAAAGTATTTTGTCGAAAATGAAAAAACGAGATTTTTATCTTAGAATGAAAAAAAAAAAAATGTGACATTTTAATGCTAAGTCTTTGTTATTTTTGATTTTCCCACGCGTCCTACGAGTAATCCCTAAGATTTAAAAAAGCCTTGGTTTCAACAATTAAGAAAAAACTGTTGACCATTACGAATCTTTTTTAATTTAAACAAATGATAAACAATAATGAATAAGAAAATTGGCTTCGAGGATTTAACTTACTATTGGCAAATTAAAACTAAAATCAATCTTAAGAACTGATTTTATGCAGTTTTATAAGAAACGTAAATTCTATCAACGCTCTTGGAGATGCATGTATCAATGTATCATCAGTGTAACCGAAAGCGCAATTAATTAAGAAAGAAATTCTCGTAAATTTTCAGTGGCAATAAAAACGAAGGAGAATATCTTTTAAAATCTTTATTAATCAGTCATTGTATTGGATATCTCCGTAATTCATCTTGTAGGCATTAATATATGACAACATCGTCCTTCTCTTCTATCTTTCAGAAAGTAATATCTGGAACCAAAAACTTCTCTTGGTGCTGTTTTGCAAAGCCATGATTGATTAGGCAGCGCCTTGGTGTAGCTTGACCCCCGTTAGAAAATCGACCCCTAAACTTTCGTCATGAAATTTGATTGTCGCCGAGGTGTGCTGATGGTGAAAGAGGTTAAAAGCTCTCTTACCAAACGAATATTTGAAAGTGAAGACCGAAAACATTCATGTGGATAGACGAATAGACCACTATCCAAAGAAGATTACAATAATTACGGCAAATGGCTTTGTTTCTGTTCGGCGATCACGTTTACCATTCCGGCCAGACGTTTCAAGCGAAGCTTCTTAGATGACGTATTACATGAATGAAGTTTATTTCCATTTAAATTTTGAAAAATTTGCATGGTTTCATTTCGTGTTGGTTATTGTATGATGCTCGTTAACTTTGAAATGGTTTTTGATGATAGATAAGTATTTCTTCCAATCATGAGAAGTTAAATATTAATAAAAATTTTGTATTCGGATGTAAAAATTACTTTGTGGTATGAATAAATTTGTTTTTAAGTATCACTTAGAAATTATTCCAAACATTCATTTAACAATGTATATTTGATAACATATTGTATAAAGTTTCATCAGAAATGGAATTGAAAATATTAAAATATGAACTACACAGACTTAGCTTTCCTTTAAAATTTTTGTCTTTTGCAATAAATCTAATCTCTGTAAGTGAAACAGCCATAGTTATTATTTTTTTACGAAATAAATTTTATTTAACTTTACATATAAGCGGAAGTATTTTGGCGCATATTATGATTGCTATTTTAGAATTTACAGGTTTACCATTAAAATTGTCGCTATTATATCACAAGAAACAGAAAAGTAAGTCATTTAACAAATTGTTATTAGACAAATAATCTGTCACAGCCTCTTTTTTTAGTCCTAATTGTATAATTATGTGGATTTTTTGTGAACCACTGTGCATTTTTTAAAATACTTTAGACCTATTATTGACATTTTAAACTTTTTTTAAAAATTGTGATTTTATACTTAAATTTATGAATTTTGAATGGTAAATTCTTATAGTCAAATTATAGGCCTGAACATGCTTTATACTTGTGCATCTTTAATATATATATATATTTGGTTCTAAATTTTATAATAATTAAGAATAATTTAATTTTTAAGTTTCGCTTACAAGTAATTTTTAATATCAAAAATTTATTTTTCCCCTTAATCCTTTAAATTTATGATACGAATAAGGACTCAATATAAATTCGGCACATCTTTTGATGGTCTGTGAAAAATAATTCCTTTTCCTTTTAGCACTTTGACATATGTAAAATTTACAGGATTCCTATTCCCGAAGACTCTTTTCTAAATCTAAATCATATGGCAGGCAGTATTTAAGCAGCTTTAAATTTCAAATTTCATCTGCACTTTTAAAATGAAAACACCAATAATTAGAATTTGTATTGTGAATACATTATCTCCTCTATCTTAAGGCTTCCCATAAAACAATAATAATAAAATTAAATAATAATTCATGCTAAATAATGCAACGGTATCGATCGGACAACAACAGATCGATGGAAAACAGAACTTTATCGGCATATAGTAAAAGAAACGGATCTAGATCACAATTCGCAAATCTTTTTAATTCCAAAAATTCTTCTGAAATTCGTTTTTATTTCTGTTCTACGGAAACAAATAGTTTTCTCAGAAAATGTTTTCAAATAGGAAGAAATCTCAGATCTCAGACGGGGAGGGGGGAGAGAGAACGCCAATTGTTTCCGTGGCGGCAAGAACACCGACAGAGAAGTTAAGAAAATTTCTGTTTAAAAGAAGAATGATAGAATGATACAGATAAAACGCCAACTTCTTAAACGACGTTTTGATGATGACCCACATAAAGGAGAGCCTAATCTTTTTTTTTTCCTCGGCGTTTTTTTTCTCTCTCATCCGTTCGGTTTGTTACAGTGCGGTATTAGAGTTTGTACCTTACGGTGATTTCTTCCACACTAACTAGGCAGTGGTTAGATAGGCGTTGGTAGTCCATTTCGGTCAGACGGCCATAAGGGAGAGTGACCAGGTCAAGTTACCAAGAAAATTGTGGGTTTCGCTTACTCACGTGCGCAAAGTGCGCAGATAATTTTCTGGTCGTCTCTCGGCAGATTTCGGGTTTGAACATACGTGAGAGAAGAGGTTAGATTTTTGAGATCTCAGATGAGTTTTTAAGGCTTCGAAGCAGATAAACTCTCAAATGAAAACATACTTGCGATTGAGGTGTGTCGATTGACCCGCTTTAGCATCAGTCGGCGTTTTTTTACTCAATAAAATAGCATAATGTGATTAAATTACATATTCGCGGTTGTAATAAAGGGTGATTAAATAAGTTAGGATTGATCTTTTTGATTGATCTCGTAAAAAAATGATATAAATATCTAATTGTAAAAAAAATAGATAAAGCCTATTAAATATTTGAAAATATGGAATAAAAACATATATTTACGCGTTTAAAGTATAGTTTCTTAATTGCTATTCTAGCTGCACTAATACCAAAAAATGAGATTATAATCGAGCGCATTTGCTAAAATTTCGTAATAAGAAAAGTTGTATTTTTTTCTCTTGATGAAAAGATATCATGTTAATACAATACTACAAGCTTTACATTTAAACATTATCATTTTTGCCACACATTTATGTTCAAAACTACATATATACAGCAGCATAAATAAAAGAGACATATTGTTGGATAGTTTGAAAATGTACACTTAAATGCGAGTTCAAATAAAAAGTTAGGAATTGTAAAAATATTCGTAAAACATCAAAAGCAGGGCCAAATCATATAATTATTAGATGGAACCAATATTTCTCACAAATATCATCATTGATACTAAATAAGAGGCTGGAGTGTAGTCGATACCTAAACTGAAGAAATTAGAGAATATACCCTGGGTTTCGTTTTCATACTTACGAACTAATCAATCTAACTTTTGTAATTTAAGGTACGTAATTTCATGTAAGGAAAATGTTGGAACTATGTTACACTTTCTTTAATAAACTAAAATAAAATTTCATAATCCCTCAAAATCTAGACATTTTTTCATTTTGAAGTGGGAAATATGCTGTTATTCTTGCAATAATAGATAAAATTTTAAGTTACATAGGTTTAGGTTTATTTTAGGCTATACTAAATTAAATGTTTCGATGCAAATTGTTAGAGTTTTAAAATGTGTGCATTTTTTTTGCCAACAACTGATTTTTGATTAAAATAAAAGCATTACAAAGTGCTGACTAAATTAATAAAAAATACGACTGCATAATAATTTTCTTCTGGATGTTTATTACAATAGTAATTGACTGTACATGAATTTATGCGTAAAAATTATACTTTTGACGCAAATAAATTAAGACATGCATGCGTAAATTAGTATTATTGTTGTTATAGTCATATATTATAACATTTTAATAAGTTTTTATCGTTTTGTTTCACTACGGTCTTATTCGCAACAAAATGAAGGATAAATCATTTTACATTAAATACTAAAAAGTCGATTTTATCTGCTATACGTTTAATTGTTATTTTGAAAATCTTAAAATTAAAAGAATTTATTCCAGAAATCACAAATGAAATATAATAAACTCTATACCGTTCATAAGTACAATACAGAGAGACAAAGATTATGAAACAAAAATAAAATATGAAGTTAATAAGCGAGTATGGAAACTAAAAGCTAATTAGAGATTTGCCTCAAGCTTGGACAAATGAATGATTGAAAATTTCATGTCATCACAGCTGAGCAAATGAAAAATTAAAATTTGGCTTTAGGATTGCTCATTAATTCTGATTTGTACTAATAAATAAGCAAGCCTTTTTCTTTTGCATTTTAAATTTTTTCTTATTTTAGATTTACAGAACACTCAAATAATTACATCATCAATAATGTCATGCACTATCCTATTGAAATCAACCTGTCACTCAAACTTCATCTTCAAATCCGATAAAGAATCCCAGTTAAGAATATTTCCTGGTTTCAATTATTTAGAACACTTCATTTCCCAACCGGATGCATCAAGGATTGGTAATAAGAATAAATAAAGGACTTTTAATCTACAATGATGAAATCATAGCGGAAACCACCGAAATGTTCCATTGAAAAGTGATAACTGCATATTTGCCCTTAATGTTTGTGAAAGATTTGAAAGGTATCCGAGAAAAATGTAATATGTTCTTTATGTCAAGAAGTCAAGCTGTCTTGACTAGTTTCACCAAGGAAAAAGAGAACTTTCTCATTTTAATTAAAACGAGCTGCTATTGTTCAATGCGTGTGGCATTCCTAAGTTGATTATACGGTTTTAAAGAGTGCTAATAACAAAACAGAACGTATGTGAAAACATCGCAAAGTAAACGTTTCATTTCTGTTTGTGTCGTGGGAAAACTTTTCATTTTTCCGATCGTTCCACAAAAAGGGCGTCAGGTACGATTGAGTAACTCAAATTTAATTTTACGCAAATGAAATGTTGAGATAAGCAATGTAATCAAATGCGATGCTCGGTAGTAGTAATTGCGTTTAAAATCATTAGTTTTCTTTTGTGTTTGTTTTCATTCTTCATAACTCAACTATTTGGAATATCGGCGGGAATTTTATTTTTATTTTTTTCCATTGAAACTTGATTGTTTGATAATTATTATGAAATGCAATCATATTTTGTAATGAATTGTACGAATGAAGAATTGTTTTTAAAATTTAAAAAACACACTGCTGTAATTTGAATTAATTTCGACAAAATGAAGAGGATGCATAATTTTTAAGATTAATAGCTGCTTTCAATTTAGTTCGGCTAAAGCGATTGCACTCTCCAGGAAAAGTATTTCATTATAAGATGATCTCACTAAAAATTAATCCTATACTTTCGTTTACAATATTAATAATAAGTGCAAATTATATATATACGGGTGTTTTATTTGAATTTCTTAAATTTAATTACAATTTTTACCTTGTTTTTCATTAGTGGAGAGAATAATTTTTAATATCCTTTTTATAAGCTTCCCTTGTATGTAACGGAATCTTTGAACTCAATTTTTACCAACTTTAAAAGGTCAGATTAATTCGAAATTTTGCTCACTTGTCCAGGACCGATGACAATACAGTAATTTAATAATTTTGTTCCATTGTCCTGATCAGGATCTTCAAGATTAACGATTCCCATTTTCAGATCTCATCCCTCTGGGGACTAATTTCAGATCCCATTTCTAGATTTAGCGACTAATTCCAGATTTGGCGACTAAAAGATTAAGTCACAACTTAGTTCGATTAACTATAAAAGGGTGTTTTTTTTAGTTTTTTAAACTATAATTTATTACTATTGTGTTTATTAACGTCACACTATAAAGCAACACATGTGCTATTGGTGACTGGCCACGTAATTTTGAACCATGGTCGAGGACGATACCTGAGCTTGCACCCCTTCTCCAAACTTTTACACTAATCCAACAGGAGGACTTTCAGCCTCGATGGATTTAACGTCTTCCAGCCTCCTGTACACGAAGGGTCTTCAGTGGCATTGGGACTCGAGCTCATGACACGGCAGCTACGTGACCATGACAACTAGGCTATGCGACCACTCATTTTTATCGAATGTGATGATTATGTGACAAGAAATATCAAACAGTTTCATTTTGTAACAATTTAAAGAGGCAAAAATAGGATGAAATAAAGAGTGCTGTTTTTGCTGTAAAAATAAATGTATGAAAATGAATGAGAATGAAACACAAATTGAGGAACTAAATTTTTTATACGAGCATTGTCAATCACCAAGTCACAGAAACTGTACAGAGTTTCTGTTTTGAAGCAAATTAGACCAGAAATAACAAATAGGTTATCTTAACTTGTTACAAAAGCATGAATGAAAAACTGCTTTTCGCTTTGGGAAAAAAAAAATTTTTTTTTTTACTTGCGCAGAAAGACAAATTCTCTGAAAAAGACGAACTGAAAAGAATTTTTTATATTCGATCATTGAGACGTAAGCATAAAAGAGTTTTTGTTTTTAAGGTGCGAAACATTGATTTCGAGAATTCACTTTTCAAATAAAACTGCATGAAGTCTGAAGATTCTTTAAGGAAACGCTGTTTTTCTACCTTTTTGTTTCTTTAACAAAGAGATTGTGAAAAAAAAATAAAACATTTGAGAGGTATAAAAACTGTATTAGTTTCTAACTTTTTAGAGCGTTTTGTAAGGGTCTTATGTGTTTTGTGGATCAGGAACTATCGCAACAGAAAATTCGCACAAAGATTTAAGTTGATTCTTTTCTTAATGACGCCAATGCTTAAAAGCGATGAAAAGTTTTTTTCCCCGGTTTTTTCCCTCTCATAAGAAAGGTGAAATTATTGTTGAAAGATTTTATTGTTAATTGATGCAAATTTCGGCCAACTACTGTTTTTCCCTTTCTGCTATTTTTTTAATAGGTCTGCTAGCCAAAAGCCCTTTATATAAGAAATTCTACAACCAGAAAGTTTTTCTTCAAAAAATGTTCCAAAAAAAATACCTTTAAAAAAGTTAATTATATGATACCAATAACTCACATATTATATGAAAAAATTTACTTTTTGAAACCTTCATATAGAAATTGATTTGAGTAAATACTATTAAAAGTTTTACTACATAATATTAATGAACGTCTTAAGAACCCTTTTAAGTTAAATTTACAATAAAACTTACTGGAATTTTTACCATGTAGGACATATGTATGCAAACTTCATTTTTTAGTAATAACTAAACAAAATCAGTTTTATGATGTAAATATCTAACTTGCTCCTTATCAAATAATAAATAAGAAATACTCGAGTCTTTTTTTAAAAGGGGTTTCTTACAAAAAGAGAAAAATAAACAGTAAATTTAAATAGAGGATTATGATTTTACAAGAAATAAGCTTACAAAATGACATAAGAAATTCAACTAATAAATAAATCTTTTTTTATACAGTTATTCACATTACATTCTACCACAAAGTTCAGTGTACTGGTTTTGATTTTTACTTTATTTATAATACTTTTATAAAATGTTCATTTTTATTTCACGTAGATTGAAAGAATTCAATCACTTTATTAGATTTATGTATATTATACTAAATTGTGTGTCCGATATTTGATGTTTTATATTTTACGGAATTCAGTTTTTAAATCCAAAAAAAATTAAAATGCTCATTACTTTTATGAAATATATATTTATTAAGGCGTCATAGTATGATTCAAGTGACAAAAATCGGTCAACAAAAATCAAATATAGTTTTTTTAGCTTAAAATATTCTTTATATGCTTTTCTATAACCTGACAAAATTTGAAAGCTCTAAACTTAAAAAACGCAGAATTATGATATCTTTTACGTTCGTTTTTATTCACATTCCTATAGCAAATCAAAACTTTAAACTTGCTTATCTCAGAAAGATAAAATAACTAGTTTGTCTTCATTTAAAATGCGAAGGTTTTTTTTTCTATATATATTGTGCCTAATACTTTGAATTTTTTTTTACCTATTGCTAATAGTACATGTAACAAAAGTTGATATGCATTTTTGAATCAAAGCAATACTTATTTTTTTTAAAATAACTGAATTAAGAATGTATACATTCGTTATGGAATTTTTAATAAGCATCCATAAAAAGAAGTATTGTACAAATACTAATCATGTTATCGCTAAATTCTATACCAATTTTTGTTATACATAATCTGACGTACTTGTAAATTAAATTTTATATATGTACGTTAGTTTTTGTAGGAAGGGCAGCATTTTAAAATCACTTCACAAATTTTAAGTTTTGTCCTTAAAAAATTAATTTTTTTATAAAATTATATTTTTTATGAAATTTTGAGCACAAAATCTGCTTTACATAGTATAAACACATAGGAGGCAATCAAAAAAAAATTTGAAAATCCTTAAATTAAAAAATTTTTGCGTAAATCGTACCTTAATGGATTTCAATTATTATTATTTTTTCTTCTGAGATTTGCACGTATTTATAATTTTGTCCAAAAGAGGGGGGAGGGGGGGAACCTTGAGGAAGCATGGAGTCTTTATAACGGTAACCTTCATAAGGTTACCATTATGAAGGTATTGACAAGGCATAACCAGTCCCCTTCAAAAATACAAGAAAAACCTTAATAAACGCTGCGTTAAAAGAATATTAAACCTATCAGACAAATTATGCGTTATAGCACAGGATGCCTGTCACTTCCAAAATCACGACATCCACGTAATGACGTGACTACTGCATAATTTCCAAAGTGTGCCTTTTTGGTTTATTGTATTCTGTTACAATGCATAGCTATGCAAAGAAAGAAAAGTGGAAAAGGTCAAGAACGCGTAGCAGATGGAACACGAAAATGGTTACAATGGAATGGTCACAGATGGCTATCAAGCCAGATGGGGTTATTCGAAATTGTTTCAATGTGGCAATGTGTAATAGCTCACTTTGTTGCTTGGTCTGAGGAAGAATTTTTGAAAGTTTAGGATTGTGCAAGTGAAACTGTTATAGATACGCAAGGATCCCTTAATGGATCGGTTAAAAAGCTTTTGTTCAAATGAATGGTTTATTGAATTGTAATGCTTAGGATAAGGGCATCATATACATATTTCAAGATCAGAAATCTCTGTGGCTACCAATATGTTCATCAGAGATTGTATAATAGTGAGTGTTATGATAATCTAAAGGGGAAAAATTATAATCTTACTGCTATGTTTCCCTTTAATTTAGCCAATCATCTTTAAATATTGTTTCGTTAAGTAGTGCCTACTGAAGTTGTGCTAAAGAGCTTATTTCTGGTGGCTGAATTCCAGTAGTGATGTTATACTTCTCATGGCAGATGTAATATTATTCGTTGGCATATCTTCTCGTCCTTCTCCATAAGGGTTTTAGGATGTACTCTTTAATTTATAAGAGGGTTTTTCCTTATTTAATTATAGTTGCTGAAAGAAGAAAAATCCTCATTTCAAAATAATTTGAGTAATTTATTTAAATAATGCAAGTTGTGTTTTTCTTAACTGTACATAAATAATTTAAAATGAAATTACAATCGATAATAGTGGCAATATTAAATGAAACTTTAATAGAAAAATTAAAAAGGGAGCGAGTGAGAATTATTAACATCGCAGTATAATGCAACAGGAGAGCTATTACAACGAACCTCACAATTTTAAACCACGGTCGAGTGCTGAGGATGCTACCTGAGAGCTGGCACCACCCCTCTCCTAACTTTCACACCAAGCTAACGCGAAAACATTGAGCCTCAACAGTTTTAACCTGCATCAGCCCATCTACACGTTGGGTCTTCACTGGCATCAGGACTCGAACCCGTGACACGCCATTCACGAATCAGTGACCATAACCACTTGGTTATCGCGCCCATGAGTTAGAAAGGGAATACGAGACACGTTGTATTTCAAAGAAGCAATTCACTCCGTTTTTTTTTCTTGAATTTTAAATAATTTTTAATAATTTTAATTAAAAAAATTGTTTATATATATTTTTAATTTTTCTTATTTATATGACAAATTAAGAATATTTTCGCTAGTTTAACATTTAGGATTATTTTTGTGGTTCATATTTAAATAAAATTTTGCAATCGTTTTTTTTAAACATTTTATATACTTGAAAATCAGAGACATTCAGTGTTCCATCGGGTATTTAAACGATAAATCCGCTGGTGTAACTAGTCGTAAGTGGGCCCAGTATCAAAACTCTTCTTTTTTTGGAGCCACTTCACATTACTCATTTTTTGCTCACACCTTTTGGGGTTCCTTAAGCTTAGGGACTCCGTATCATTGATACGGCCGATATGGCGGTAGCTACGTCCCTGGATAAACCTCAAATGTATCAATTATATTAACAAGAAAAAAATCCGAAGAAATTAAAATCAATATCAAAGATTCTACGTTTAAAATTTAAGAAGCTTCTTTATCCTGCAAAAACATAGTCTAGCTTCCCTGGCACACGCAAAACGAGATCTTCGTCAACACAAAACGACTGAAAGCAGCACTTGTACTGACAGGTAAAGAGCAAAAACAAAGATAGGAATAAAAAAAAAAGTTCCTGCTCAAATGTCGGGAGGAAGTGTTATAATGTGCAGTACTCCAGCAATCAAGGGGCGGCCTACCGACGCATGACATAACGGAACAGAAACATCCTCTTAGTACTAACATTATTTTTTTTATAATGACGCGCCTGTTTGCCTCTTCCCCGAATCGGAACGAAACGGTTTTTGGTAGAAACACCAAATGGCAAAAGTGCCCAAATCGCTTTCCGCATGCCCGATCGTCAAATGTCTGTCTCTCTCTTAGAGACTATTCTATAAAATAATGAGGGTGTTTTTTTGAAGATGCACTGATTGAGATTTTCATTTCGGTTTTCTCAATCATGTTAATAAATATAAATGATGCTATTTAGTGAAGCATGATCTTGATGGCTAATTAAGAAACTAGTATGAATTATTTTTGTTTTCATGTTTTTTATATGTTGAGCTATAGATTGTTGATATTTCGGATGCTATTGTCAGAGTTAGCTGATGAAAGTGAAATAATTCAATTATTATTATTCATTATCCAATTTGAATTTTAACAGTTACTAAATTGAAAAACATTGCTGTTATTAAATCATTTAAACCCTGAAGGTACTTTACTAGTTAACTAAACATCGTGACATTGAAAGTTTTTCCTTTTTGAGATGAAAGCAATTGATTCCAGACAACTATATAACGAGTATAAATATACATTATTGATACATAAAGGAACATGCAAAACTCAATAATATACCATAAGTTATAGTTAAATGAAAATAAGCAAACTTCAGTTTAATTGGTATTTACGTATTATACCATGGACCAATTCCGCCAAAAGCTAAGACATCGCCAATTCAAAAAAAATGTAGGCTAAATACTGCCATACTTATTACTGTATTCGAACGTTGCACATCGCAGCATTTTGTGATGTCATTTGATTTGACGAAATTCGTCGACAGTATAATACTTAAGTACCATTCAGTTTCATAAAATTTGAATCATGGATGAGTGAATGACCATTTCCTGAAATATTTCTTAATCATATATAACATATATGTCAAAATTTATACATTGAAATTACAAATACACCTTTTTTATACAAATAAATGAATGAAAATGTTGCGTGAGGGCATTTTACTACAGTCATATGTGTAAACAGTTATCTGTCCTTATTTAGGCAACAATTGGTTGCATGATGCACCATCATTTTTTTTTCTCTTTGCTCAAATTACATTAGAGTCACCATCCTATCATTTAATAATAATATTACCACCAATCATTTACAAAGCTGTCACTAACACCTTTTATAAAAATAGGTCAAAACAGAACATGTCAATAGAACATATAATCAAATAACAATTTATATATCAAATTCTTTTCTCTTATGATAATAATTTAATATGACTTTAGTTGCAATACCTTAACTTTTTCATGCATTTTATACACTTTTAGGGAGCATAGACTGTTATTTAAAATCATATTTCAACGCCATTCCTACCAAATACTTTCCTGGAAAAATAAATATTTAATTTTAAAAAGATTAAAACATTTTAAATTAAATTCTCGTTTTGATATATTCACAGTAGTTTAAATAAATGTATCGCTGAACATTTGCTTCGTGTTAAATACTTCTACGTTTTAAAATTGGTCAGTATGCTAAAAGAACTTTTCCTTTCCATGAAACGGAGAGTGTGAGTGATAGTTTTGCTAACGTCGCACTATAAAGCAACAGGAGGTTTAATGGGGATGGACCTTGTAATTTTGAACTTCGATCAAGTAACGAATACGACACCAGAGTTGGCATCTCCTCTCCTGGCTACCACACCAACGAACTCGTGATACTCCGGTCTCGAGTTCGTGCCCATAACCATTAGGAAATGACTCTACTGAAAGGTTAACTTTGTGTTACATTTAATGTAGTTTAATGAAACGTGAATGACAAAATAATACTATTTTTCACTAACCTGCTATTTCTCGGGGATTTAGTATTCCATTTTTGTGATGAGACGAAGACTCGTGAGCAAGTAACAAGTTATAAGAAGCTAAGTGAAGCTCCTGTCCGGCTTCTATATCTTGAATAACTTCTAAGTAGATCTAAAAATAGAAATATTAAAAAAGGGCGTTAATTTTTTTATATATTAGTTTCACTAGAAAAAATAAAATTACAAAGTGTAGCAGTTAAATGTAATAAATGTATGCAGTGTATTAAGAAATCATAAGACCACTAACGAATTTGTGCATTTCACAAGAAGACATAACGTACAATTTACCAATGTTTTTTCTTAAAACTGATCGTGAAATAATTTCTGTACTAATTGAAAATTTTAAAAAATTAGCTTAATATTTTTTTAATCTACTCTTTTTTAAAAGATTAAATGGCTGTTCAGAAATTATATCATCTGAGGAGATTATAGATTATACAACATATCAGAATCATTATAAAACGCCTCTAAACCCTAACGTTATTTGGTACTTTCCCATTTCGTCGGTTCAAATTTTACCAAGCAGACTTTATTGGCGACAACACACAGTATACACACAAAAAAAGAAAGAAAAAAATATTAATAAATGTGTGTGTATGTTTTAAGAATTTTTTTACTTTAGAGCCATCAATATTTTAAAATGGTTTAAGAAGTATGCAAATAGCCCACGACTTGTTTTGAAAATATGACGTGAAAAAGTTACCAGTAGCGGTTCTGATTGGCATCGGTTGCATCATTTTTGGCGATTTTATTACCGGTGAAATGGAAAAGTACCCCTTATTTTAAAAGCAAAGATGCAGGTTTAATTGTATAATCTACATACTTTTTTTCTGAAAATTTCGAGGTGTAAGAGTTATTTAAGAGCAAAGTGGTAAAGTAAAAAAAAATATTTTATAAGAGAGTTCTGGAAAATATGAAAAAGATATAGCTAAATTGATAAAGTTTTCTAAAACCGCCATTCACAAAATCATGTTTAAAGAAGGATGATTTAAGCAAATGATCTGATAGAGAAAAAGGATTTTTACACAAGCGATGATCACCAAGTTTATCGACTATCAACTAACTTAAAACAACTTGTGCAATTTCAAAAGACTTCAGCAGAAAGGAAAAAAACAGTCACATATCATTACAGGGAAAAGTCTTTCGTCAAATAATTATACAAAATGTACGAAAATGAAGAAAACGCCAAAGTTATTGATACACCATCGACAGATACCGGAATGAGCTAAAAAAGGAAATACTGTAAAAAGAGAAATAGAAACAAATGATTATCTGATAAAAATAAATTTAACCTTGACCACCATGCTAGTTATAGACGCTATTGGAATCACTTTAAGAAAAATCATACACACACACACACACACAGAGGGAATGCTTCAATCAACAATTGGCAGAAAAATAGCTACGGTTTGGGAAGCTTCTGCCGATAAATTATGCAATATGCAGCAAATTTCAGAACGTAAGGGCATACCCAATAGCTATCTTATATGTTCATTTGATACTATAAGGGCCTTTACTAAGGGATGCTAACTGGATATTTCAGGACAGTATTTTTTGTCACACACCTATATTCCCCAAGGCACGGGTATGAAGAAAAGTAAATGTTTTGTCATGGAGGAAGTCTTAAGTCCAGACTAGTGCTCTACGAAATACCTTTCAGAATTTTTTGACGAAAAGTTTATGCTAATAATCAGGGATGGGTAGACTTTTCCAGGGTACGGGCTACTTTTAATTTTTTCAAGGTGCTGCGGTCCACTTAGTGACGTTGGCGTAGTGAGCTAAAAGAAAGTATACGGTACAGTGGGACCTTCATTTTACGAATTTCTCTATTTAGCGAATTTTTTGCTGGAACCAAGAACATTTTCTGCGTAAAATTACCTCCAAATAGCGAGGAGCATTTTCTATTCAACGAAATTTTCTCCTGTGATTATTTTTTCCTCCGTATCTTTTAGAATACCGTATTTATTCAAATCTAAGTCGCACTTCCCCCCCCCCCCAATGTTAATGCTACTAAAAATAGGGTGTAGCTTAGAATTGAAGAGAAAAAAATTGGTTGAATGGGGGGTATTTAAAGCAATTACAGCTTCATGCATGCATTTAAAAGTTTATAATACTTGATAAAATAATTATTCACTTATTAGTTTTTCCTTTTAAATTTGTTTTAATTTCGTAACATTGGATATCGATAAACCATTTTAGACTACTTTTCAATTTTCACAAAATCTTGTTGAGAATTTGAGGCGCGGTTTAGAATCGGTGGTGGCTGAGATTCGAATAAATACTATATTTCTGAACTTTCGTATGGTTATTAGGTCTTAGTGAAGGCGGTCACCCCAAAATGTCTTGGCGGTCCACAGGTCGATCGCGATCGACTTAATGCCCACCCCGGCTAAAAATAAACAATTTTCGTCTACCAATGAAATGAATGTAGTCACAGTAGTCAATGAAAGGCAGAAGTTTTTAAAATTAAACTTAACCGCATAATTATTTCAATGAAAAACAGTATTTGAGTTTATCAAGAAAATGGAGGACGAATATCATAATTATTATCAAACTGTTTTTGTCTCTAGACAAGTAGTCTCACAGTGCAGTGGGGGGGGGGGGTAACAGGGTTTAACAGCGTATTATTATTTTTGTTCATTTAATTTATTGTATTACTTAATTTTTTTGAAATCTAAATACATTAAAGATATTTTAATATACTTTTCCCTGCATTTAATTCACAGTCAGAGAATTTAATTATTTCATTACCTCAAAAAACAAAGTTGATTTATAAATTCTTTACAGATTGTAGTAATCAAATCTTTTTTTATGAAGAATTAAAATTAATGAAATTCTTCGAAAATAAGAACTGAAAAAAGTATAAGAAAAAACATATCAAAATAGAGAACATTTTTAAACTTTGTATCATA
Organism: Trichonephila clavata; assembly: GCA_019973975.1. Classification (NCBI taxonomy): domain Eukaryota; kingdom Metazoa; phylum Arthropoda; class Arachnida; order Araneae; family Nephilidae; genus Trichonephila; species Trichonephila clavata. Next base: position 242,096 of record BMAO01017081.1, on the reverse strand, counting down.
TTTTAGAAAACTTTTAGATTCAACAATAACTATGCAATATTAACCAAAATCAAGCATAAGTATATTATTTTCAAAATGAGTGTATTTTTATTCAAAATATTAACAAATAAATCTCGATTTCTATTACTCTGATAGACGAAAACTATAGCCTCTTAAAATGAAAAATATGTTATCTATATATATAAAGGAGAAAAGCAACTGACTGACTCACTCACTGACTAATCACGATATCTCCGGAACCATTCAAACTACAGACTTGAAATTTGGTAGACATGTTCCTTTCATGAAGTAGACATCCGCTAAGAACGGATTTCGCAAAATTCGAATCGCAAGAGGCGTTACGGGGGTTAAGGGGCATTATAAATAATCGTTTCCATTTTTAAACTACTCGACGTATAATCTTGAAATTGGGTATAAGCATATTCCTTTCATAGAGTAGAGATCCGCTACAAAATGAGTTTGGTGAAAATCGACCGCCAAGGGACGTTGCAGGGGCTTAGAGGGCGTTACAGATAATTATTTCCATTTTTAAACTATTAGACACAGTCTTTAAATTTGATAAATAGATTCCTTTCACAGAGTAGATATCAGCTACAAGATGGGTTTTGTGAAAACAGCCCCCCAAGTGGTGTTGTGGGGGATTAAAAGGGCGTATTAGATAAATATTTCCGTTTTTAAACTACTTGACCTATCTGCTTGAAAATTGATAGGCATGTTTCCTTCATGGAGTAAATATCCGCTTCAAAATGGGTTCGGGGGGGGGGATTGTCCCCCAATGGATGTTGTGGAGGGTTAAGGGGAAATATAAATAGTTATTCCGATTTTTCAACTATTAGACGTACAGTCTTGAAATATGATAATCAGAATCCTTTCATGGATTAAAGATCCCTACGTAATATGTTTTGTGAAAATCGACCCCTAGATGACATTACGAGGGCTCAAGGGGCGTTATAGATAATTATTCCCATTTTTAAACTATTAGACGCACAGTCTTGAAATTTGGTAAGCAAATTCCTTTCGTAGAATAGAGAACCGTTACAAAATGGGTTTCGCGAAAATTAACCCTCAAGTTTCATTTCGGGGGATAAGGGGCGCAATAGATAAATGTTTTCGTTATTAAACTATTAGACCTACTTCTTGAAAAATGGTAGGCATGTTCCTTTCATGGAATAGAGTTCTTCTAACAAAGAGTAAAATGAAAATCGATCCATAGGGAGGGTTGCGAGAGGTCAAGGGGAGTTATAGAAAAAAAATCCTGTTTTTGAATTGTTAGACCCGCATACTTGAAATTGGTTAAGCATGTTTTTTTGTTGAATAGAGATCCACTAAGAATGTATTTGAGGGAAAACAACTCCCGGGGGAGCAAGAGAATACTGGGGAGTATTGACAAAAAAAAATCCTTTTTTCGAACTAGAAGGACTATAATTAATGGAATTTGATTTGCATTTTTCTTTTGTTGAATTGATATATGCTAAGAACGGTTATTTTGGAGCACGACTCTCGACGAGATAACGGGGGGTATTGACAATAAAAATTTCGTCTTTGTCTATTAGATTTAGACTTGAAATTTGGCTTCCATGTTTATTTTACGGAGTAGAGATCCACCGAAAATTGGTTTTGCGGAAATCCACTTAGCTATAGGGTTACGAAAGTGCAAACTTCATTCTATACTTCAATATTAGAGATTATTAGATAATACAAATTAAAACTTCTTTCTTTTTTATTATCAAGAGGCGAGAGTTACAGGTATAAGTATATTTTTCAATACAATCGAACTCTTAATACTAAGATTTAGATATCAATTAATTTATGTATTATATATGTATATATATATATATATATATATATATTAAACATCATGAAATACCCAGCAAATCGGGTGGCTAACGGCTAGTATAATATATAATTCTATTTTCATCGATGATATATATATACATATGTTCTTTAAATTATTAATAAAGAGAAAAGTTAATGCAGCTAGTATTTCAACATTCTATTATAATTATATAATCTTCGGATTCAAAGCATTGTTAATATTTTCCGAGATTGGAAAACTTTCCGACGAATAATAGTATTCAGGGATATTTTCTCGAAGAATATTGGAGAGAAAAAATATATCCTATTTACGCAACAATTTTCAAAAATGTAAGTATTATAATAAAATTTGGTTCTCCCTTAAAAATATGTATCAGGATCTGAGTGATCAAGTTCATGAGCTTATGACCAACAATGCTCAAATCACAAGTCGCTTATCTAAATTTTGATTCAACTAACTTGCAGCAGTTCCACTTGAGGAACAAGTGAACATGCTGTATGTTAAATGGAATAAGGATTTAAGGCTTCTTTTTATGTTTAGATAGTTAGGTATCAGTAAAGTGCCGTGGTGGTTATTTAACTGCAATTTTAAAATACACAGTCAGATTTTCATAGGACTTTAATTCGAATGGAAGTCGAAATTACGTTTCGTTTTCTTTAATCCATTTCTCCTGAAATTGGTTACTTTCTTAGTATGGTTTCAGTGAGGAAAAATGTCAAGCAGTTTTAATAATGTTGTGTGAATTGGAATAACATTATATAATTTTCATTTCTTGAATTTCTTTTTAATTGTACTTTAAAATCTTTACTTCACACTATACTCTCCCCTTTGGGTATTATTTTCGTAATATGTTTTGATGAAACGCTTAGGGCCTCTATAAAGTTAATAGAATTCTTCCTTTAGAGAACAGTGGGTACGGAAAAAGATATAAAAGCGAAGAAATCATATACCGTAAAGAAAATGAAAGTGCATCATCTTCTGCGGCCACTATAAGACCGTGAGTGTTCATTGGATAATCGATTTTTTCCAATTTTCTTTGATAGGCAGCTCTTGTAATGGATAAATAGGCCTGTGATGGCCGACCCAACCCACAGTCTCATTTTATGGGCTGGGATCAAAGCATATTCTGGGTTATATACAAGTTTCTTGAGTATTTATTTTTATTTACAGGTCACCACCTCAATTTAGCCAGCTTGGAACGTATTCCTCATGGTATATGTATTAGCAGATCCTAAAGATGTAGCAATTAATATTAGTGGTTTTTGTGAACTACTTACTCTTTAGCCCACCTATTTATTTTTTAAATAGAGATTAAATTATTTAGCCGGATTTTCAAAATTCCTTAGAATAAATCACTTTGAAGAGGAAATTTCTCATTGAATAAACAATATTAAACACTTTTTTTTTATTAATTAAGAACTTTTTTTACTTAAATACTGAAAACAAATTGAAAAAAAAAGTAATGTTGTAATGGGTCATCAACAATCATACCTACACAAGCATTCCTGAGCGGAATGCTTTTGAAGTACCTAAGACAAATACATTTCTGTACGAAACAAATTAAAAAAACATTTAGAAAGAAGTCATGAATAAGAAAGACCTACAACTAAGCTTAAGATGTTCTCGTGGAGTTTTCAGAGTGATAAAAAAGAAGTCAATTACACATTTGAAACTAAATGATAGCTCGATCCCTAAGTAGGTGGTCCCTTAGCGGGGAGCCGTGTACATACAACTGGTACAGAAGATGAGTCCACGGTTGATCATTGCAAATTGATTACCCGCTTGCCAGTTAGAACTTTGCTAACTTTTGTTAACAAAAGTTTCTCAGAGCACATAAAAATTACATTCCGGCAGAATATTTTACTTGTTCATAGAAAGTTTCTATAGTAAATTATGTTTATTTTTAAAGATCTACTAGGATGTAATTTATTTTATTTTTCTTGTTATTTTTTTCTGTAAATAGCAATGTTAAAAAAAAATTCTAATAAACTAAGCAAGGTTCGAGAAAAGATTAATAGTTTTTATTTTTATTTTAGGAACCTAACATAAAAATTATATATTGCTTCTTCGTATTATTCTAACCGAAGACTATAAATAATAAAATGCGCAAAAAATATGCTTAATTTACATTTAATTTGTAGTTAATATCTTCTTTAAAAAATGTTTACAAGTTTTACTTCATCAATAATTTGCAGCGATTATATTCAGCTTCAGATGTTTGCACCATTAGTTTGATTTGCATTTTCCATCAAATAGGAAATTTCTTTATTACATTGTTTTGAAAATAAAACTTACACGAAGCTTGCCACGTTTGCTTCAATTTTCTTATATTTCCTCTTCCTAAATTTGCATTTACATGGATCTACTTTCATGTTGAATGAGATGCAATTACTTTTAAGATATATTTAGCTGAAAAATGTTCATTAATTTTAAAGGAAGAAAGTGAAGTGTATATTAATTACATAGCATAAATTTCAACTCGTTGATTCTTCGTTCTCAAGTCATTACTCAATGTTTAGATTTAACGTAAAACACAAAGAATCAGAGAAAAATATTTTGAATTGAATGGTAATGAAAAAAAAATCAAGATTTTTACAATTTCTTCTGTATTTTCCCTTTTACATGTAAACATTTTACACTAAGTATCACATTTTTTAAATCAAATGAAAAGCACTAAAATTTTAAATTGTTTCTTAGTAATTCAAAAAATTAATCTTATTCTTAAAAAAAGAGAATAGATGTTAAAACTGAAAACCCAAATCAATATTTATTTTATCTCCAAAAATATTTTCTTTGTTCTTGCCATATATTTTTTGGCAAATTTAACACGTATGCTAGATTTTTTTTTTCGTAGCTGTAATGCCACTTTGCATCTTTTTTTTCTTAGAGTATTTAATAGTGTTTAATTATGGGCTTTTCTTTATACTCAAGGTTACATTTGGTCAAACAAGGTGTTTCCGCGCGACCTTACAATAAACAATACATTTCAGAGATAAGGATGCGCCAGACTGCTAAAATCACGAGTTAATTACTGAGAATGAAAGTGACTTAAGTGATAAAAGAATTTAGATGTTTTACTCCTTTACTAATGTGTTGGAGAAGTAATAACAAAAGTAAATGCTGTATTTTTATGAGGAATAAAATATTGATATTTTTCAAGCTAAATAATAAAAAAAAAGTTTGCTTTCTTATTAGTCGAATTGAAACAAACAAAAAATTGTGTGACATTTACTCTTGGAAGGACTAATGATATATACGTATAATTTTTATTGGTGAAGTAAATTTAAAAAAACTGATAAGGTCTATTTACTGTTACTCAAAATTTTATAATACAAGCCTTTAAAACATATTTTATTATCAAATTGTAAAATTTCTAGACCATCACCAGTAAAACAACAATGAGAAAATTTTCATTATTTTCATTTATTTAAAAAAAATGGTTTTATTATTATTATTATTATTACCAGATGAATACTTTATTACCACAAATGTATAATTTGCATAATTTTCAAGTGTTACTTCCATTGTCTTATTCACCTTTATCATTTCAGAAAACTATTAAGATTTGCAACTTTATCCGAATAATTAAAACGCTAGACTACAATTTTTCAAATGAACAAATAAATCAGTTAATTTTAAAATACATTACAAGCTTGCAAATATCATACTTGAATATTCTTTTAAGTTATGTTTCATATTATTTCATTCCTCCTAAATCAGCAGGAATAAAATTGCAATGAAGTAAGCATTGTTTTTTTTAAATTCATAGGTATTCTTAAATAACGATTTTAAAGTCTCTTTGGTCATGAAATGTTTGTGCAAGTTAAATTACACTTCCGTTTTCAATTTATATAAAGTATCCGACACAAAACATAGTTCACTTTGCCTACAATAATGCTACTTTAACCTCTTAATTAATTACCCCAATTTGTAATTAAGTTATTTTGTATTCTTCAACAGAAAGCCATGCAATTATTGAAGGAAAAAAGTTTCCAATTGAAGGACATCTGGGCATCTCAATCAAAATTGAATAAATGCCTCCGAGCTGAACTTGGCCTTTGGAAAATTAAATGATTACAAACTTAAAGAACTTTACATTCTTGCATGTATTATTTTTTATTTGAATATATGAGTAATAATTTGTAATAAATTTTTTTTTAAAATTTCAGAAAGTACATTGCAATTGCATAAAGTAATACAAATTAATATTCTTCTGAAATGTTCAAATTACTTTAAAACATTAATAGATTATAATTAGCTTTTACAAGATAAAAATGTAAAGTGCACTTGATAATAGTTCTCAACACACACAGAAATCAAGAGATGCTATTTGATAAATAATATTAAGTTGTTGGAGTATTATGGGTTCAATAAATAAAAGGGTATAATAAATAGTCGTATTGATTAAACATAAAAGATGCGCAGTACGGTACATAGACCTCTCTTCAGGTGTGGTGACACGAAGACGAAAGCGACGAGGGGTTATCTCTGAGGGTTGAACCCCAACCGACTCCTTTGTGAACTCCACTGAAGATATACATTAAATAAATGAATAATTAATTATTTAGATTTATAATTAAGTTATTTCAAATGTAAATAATATCCTACTGGTGTTTAGATAATTTTATACAATATCGTACGTATTCATAATTGAGGACATTTTGTTGAGGTTGAATTGGCACGCATCCGGAGGATAGAACCCGGTACCTTCTGATCTGCTAGCACGTAACAAACTACTAGACCAAAATGATCACTTCAGTTCGGAGTCTGTTACTGGCTTATATAGATGATACTGCTACAAGGTTTTTGTTTATTTTTATTCTAAAGTATCGTAGACGAAACATCACTTGAATAACTCTGCTGTTACATTAGTTAAGCAAAAGTCCTTTATTGCTTCACTTCTAATTCCACTGAACTTTTTACGGTGGATATATTCACCAACAAGCGAGATCAAGAAAAAGAGTGTTTCCAAACTGAAGATATGTTAGCACACTTATCAGACAAAGGGAAAACGCCGTACATCAATTTCTACAGAGTATATGAACAGTATTAAGTCGTCATGTTATCGGAGTACACAATGATTTCCTTAGATTAGTTTTAGTATTTTCTTAAAGCCACAAAAGCAAAAAGGGCTTTAATATGTTCAGATACGGAGCTGTACAACATAGTAACTGATACTTATGTCTTTCAAATTTGCAAATAAAACGAAAGTGAATCACTCGATGCACATTTACATATGAATGCTCTAGCAAAGTGGAAGAAGTTCTTAATCATATGCCCAAAGTCGACTTCTTAACAACGAATTTGCCTAAATCGTCGGATATCCATCCGATTGACCTGGCTGCAGTAATTCGAAAGGAATTTAATGAGCGATTCCATATGCATTGGATGTAATCCAGCGCGACTGTATCTGCGCTAATCGAAGATCACTGGAGCACGAAGGCCGACATGTTTATTCGACCAACCGTTCAAAAGAAATCCATCAAATCGTCCGGAACACACTCTCACTTTTCCGGAAAATCTTGTCTTTTGCGATGACGGTTAATCGCAAAAGAAAAGAAAGTGTGTAAGAAAGCTGCCTTGTGATGACGCGCAGTGGGTATTTTCAACAGGAACGACCCTGGATTGAGCGATTTTTTCCTTCCTAGATTGGTTTTATTGGTTTAAAGATAACTCACTGAATTACGCAACAGAAAAGAATTTAGTTTCCGCACTTGAATAAGATATGCGTGATAACTTACCAAGAACATTTGATTTAATTTGATGTTTTATCTGAACATAATTTTGCATATTACTGGCTTATAAACTTAAGAAGAATATTAAGATATTATATGTTGCATGTAATGATATTAATGAACATAGATACAAAATTATTATTAATCAGTAGAACTCATTTTCTTTTGTAAAAATAAAATGTTTTAATTTATATATCAGTAGCGCACACAAAAATTGTTCAAGGGGGAGGGGGTCCATGGTTGAAAGTCCCCCAACTCGTATCATACCTCAAGACAACACCAATTGATTCTTCTGATTTTGGCGATTTTGTTAACAAAAAACAGTAAAAAATAAATTACTGAATTAATTAGCATTAATTAATAAAACAACTTATTAATTACAAGTACTTAATAAAATTGTACTTTATATATATATATATAGGATTATCACCAATCAAAAAAAAAAACTCAAGGGCTTTGGGGGGGGGGACCTGATCCCTAGGATACCCCCCTTGTGTGTGCCACTGATATATATATATATATATATATATATAGTTTTATTTATCTTTACGAAAAAGAGAGAAATGATTTGATTACCAAAGATAAAGAAAACTAAGAGATATTGAAACTTAAAACTATAGATGCTGCAGTATTATATACAATGCCTACATTTTTAGGACAGCTTTTAATAATTTATATAAGAATGGGGCTTAACCCCCAGAGTTTTACGGTTAGCCAACCTTCCCCCTCTTTCTGTGTTTCAGTATTATATATATATATAGCTGGTTTATATATTTATAATATTGGCATATTATGCGATATTATAAATACGAAACTTGTTTCACATTTGTGAATAAAAAAAATTTTTTTGCCGAAACTCGAAGCTTTGAAAACTTTAGAAATATTTCATATCTATGTGGGAAGAAAGCGTACTGTATGCAGTGAATATTAAGAGATTTCAAAATCTTCGTTATAGCATTACTATTTAAAAAAAAATTACGAAACATGTGAAGAAAAAGAGCAATTGTTTCCTTAAAATTCATTTAACAGTGTTTTTGCTTATAGAAGTAACTGAAATAAATAATTTTTAATTATCAATAAAATCAATAAATTCTTGCTTTTGAGAAACATCTGCTTTTCAATTATTTTTTGTGAAGTTATTGATTTTTTATTTTATTTTTTGTTTTGAAATATTTCAGAAAAGAACTTCCAAAAAAAGAATATGGGGAAAAAAGGATTTATCCTACATTTTTTAAATAACTTAAGTAAATGCAGTGAGTAATCCGGAATAATTGAGTTAAAGAATATTACACATCTTACATATTTTATAAAATAGTTAAAGAATTTTTTGTCATTCTTATAAGAAAACGTTACAAAATTCTAGGTAAAACATTTTTTATAAATGCATATTATCCGTTTCTCATAAGTATAAATATTCTTCTAATGCTTCCTACAAGAAAGAAGATATTTTTAAAAAATTTTCATTATAAAAAAAGAAAATTCTTTCACCTTATTCTATTAGCAAAAAAGTAATGTACTTCTACTATTTTCAGTATTATCAATGAGATTTCTAATATGGTGTTCGAAAATTCTAAAAATATTCTCGTATTTAGAATGCATGCATCAGAGAAGATTGTTTATCTCTCACTCCCTTCCTATTCGAGATTTCAATACTTTTAAAAAAACATCTGAGTGTGTTTTCTTATCATTGACGGCTTGTTAAGAGTCCAATTAAAGTTCCCATTCTTTTGTTAGAGTTCGTATAAATAGAAGTCGACATGATGTCCATCGTCAAGTATAGCCTTTTCTTCTGTAGAGATGTCCAACAAATTAACATCCCGAGGAACAATGAAGAAGAAGCTATTTGAAAAAGTTGCTTTTATTTTCTTATTTTATACCTTCTTCCTTCCTAATTTTAGAGTTCATTCCTTAAAAACTTTTGTTGCGACTTGATGACAGTTCTTCCAGTTTCGCCAAACCGTTTTATATCAGGCCAAGCGTAACCATGGTAACGGGAATAAAAGTTGTCGATAAAATAGGAAATGTTATCGCTCTTTTGGCGTAAATGGAAGAAAGTAAACTGCATAACTATGCGTGAAGTCATTGAAATTATTTACTTTTTGTTAGGACTTTTTGATATAACCTTTTTTGGGGCATTGGATGTCTAAATTTATTATTATCAGTTATTTATATATCATGATTCTGAATGTTTTGTTTGGTAAAGAAAATTCATAAGAATAAAAAAATCACGTTATTGGCAACTATTATAATTGTTTATTGGCAATGTTTTAGTAACATTTAGAATTAAAAATATCAGGAAATCAGAAGAGTAAAGCACAAAATTAACTTTGATCATAGACGAAATGATTTTTATTCCTTTACAGTCATATTTCAACGCTAAAAAAGGTTAATTTGTAACATTGTTTTCAATATTGGCATCAATAATAAATAATCTTCACAATAATGTTTTAATACATATACATTAGTCCTGAGTGTGCCCTGCATGAACATTTCTTAGGGTTCTTTTTTGAAAATCAATAAAATGATCGCATTAATGAAACTTTTTGGAAGTATCAAAATGTTACCATGTTGGGATCCTTGAAGCTTGGGGACCCCGTATCACTGATACGAAGGAAGCTATGCCCCTGTACACACACACACACATAAATTTATATAACATCTACAATGATTTCAGAGGCGTAGCGGAAAATATTAGGGCCCCCTGCAAAGTTAGGTTTTGGGCCCCCTAGAATCCTGCCCCCACCCCCTGCGATGCGATGTTGCGGGGGGGGGGGTTACGAAACTGAAGGATTTTCATATGTAACAATCATTTCTGATACAACTTAAATTTTTATTTAACACAATTTTCTTTGGACGAAAAAGATTTTGAAAGCTTCTATATTAGAAATAATAACATTTTGGCATTATTTTGAGAAATGACTTGTTCCTTTCTCAAAAGGAACTACAAAGTTCCTGTTATGTTTCCCTGACATTCAGCAATGTCATAAAAGATTGCAGAAGAAATATTCGAAAATGCAAGATTTTTTGCATCCTGGCAAGATTTTGCAAAAACTAAATTAAAATAAGCCGCATATGAATACTTTCCTTTCCAAAAAGTATGTATACAAACTCTACCACGCCTGTTATATGTTGAGTTTGAATGGCGGTTAATAACCAGCAGCAACTTTCTACATCTTTCATATATGATTACAGCCCCATTACAATCATATATATATCCAATATTCCCACCCTCATTTCCTGAAAAAAATACTTGTATTATTTCGAAGATTTAACGAACCATAAACTACGATCATTCGACTCCAATTGCAGCACTTCACCAATTTCACTTTTCAGAACTCAAAAGTAACACCAATTCTCGATTTCATTCGGCTGTTTACCTTTGTATACAAATGATATCATGTAAATTAGTAACATTCTACTTCAAAATTAGATCTTTTATGGTGTTGTTGTTAGCATTACACTTTGACTCGGTTACTATTTCATCCATAATCAATTCCTACTGATCTATATCTTACAGTGTCAGTCAGAGAGAAGAAAGTTCACAGTTCAGTAGGAAATCGAAATCACAAGCCTGGATCGATTTAATCCGGATCGTTTAAAAACGTGGCGCGCTTGGCGACGGTTGTCACCTTCTACCTAGTAACCCTGATCCTACACCAGGCGGAACTAAGGGCGAACAATAAACAGAGCATGACAATCAGAGGTCCGAAACTGAGTCAAGATGCTAGGCCAACTAACGTAAGATATAATAATAAAATAAATAATATTATTATTATTTTACGCCGGGGAATATCCGAAAGAAAACGAACATCAAAATACAAACATATAAGCAAGATAAAAAATAATAACAATGAAAGAGAAATCAGAGCTATTAGATAAGGCTGGATATTCCTGTATGCTTGAAGCCTTCTTTAATTGGCTAATTAAGGAAGCTCTTTATTCAGTAAAGAAAAGTTGCTTGTGGGTTTGAAAAACCAAACATCCAGCTTACATTTAACTCTTTTATTGGATTATCTGATTGATTTGTCTTGCTAATTAATCAGTAACATAAATAGATTGTGGTTTCTAAGTACTAAAAAGTAAATTCTGGTTGTAAAAATTAACAATCTTATGCATATCATATTTCAAGCAACATTAGAAATGTAATATTTTTGAAAGTACTTTTCCGGCGAAGAATCAGGAAATGGTGAAATTTCTGAATCATACTTTTAAAAAAAAAATGTTTTTCAGCTAGAAAGTAAATTACACGATGAAGGTTGGATGTTTTTAATGGTGTCCACTAGAATTAAGTTGTTTATTTTAATTGAGACGAGATGGTTAGAAAAAAGGGTGATGGTTATCCAAGCGTTCCGTGTTTAAAAAGAAAAGAAAATGAAGCCTTGAGTATGGAGCCTTGTTTTTAGTTTATTTTTCTCATAGAATTTCCTTCAGATAATTAAATGAAAATTATACAATCTATTACACTGATAACTCCAAGGGAAATTTAATTCTAATAAAAATAATAAAACTACTTTTTATGTTTTTAGAAGGGGAATTGTTAGGATATATATATATATATTTGGAAAGCCTAACTAAATAATACATTAATGGAATCAAGATGAGCAAAACTAAGGGGAAAACCAAGAAAAATGTTATGTTTAAGAAAGCAAAATATGTGCTTTCAACTCTTTTTATACAAACACTTAACTTTAAGACTAATTTGCATAAGTATTTAAAAACTACCAACAATAAAATATTAACATATTAACGAAATCAATTGGAAATCTTTGTTAGTATTTAAAATTTATTTCATTCAAACAATAAATAATATTTCATAGTTCGATATATGCAATTATTCAAATATATTTTTTATTTACACTTGACAGATTAATAGGAATATTTTTAGGTTCTTAATTCTTGTTTAAATGTCCGAATATTCTTGAATGAAAAGTTTTCTATAAATACAAATTTAAAATATTCAATCCTAAATAATTCTGCATAAAAACATAAAACAAATATTTTTTATACTTTTCTTTATTTGTTTGAATAAAACGGATGATGTATGAGTTTAAACTCAAATCTTGCTTGAGAAGTACTAATTTAGTTATCATACATGAACAATATAAGTAATACTTTTCTATAACACATTGAATGGTAGAAAGAACAATCCTCGATTTTAGTATAATTCTGCTATTTTATTAACCCTTTAACTACCCCCAACGTATATATATACGTCACCCTCAACCGGTGCGTTAAATGCCCCGGACGTATATATATGTAGTTCTGAAGTACGATCCTTTCTTTTGTTGCACTGCTGTCAGTAAAACTATTCTGAAAGTTTTGGAATGCAAGAAAATGACCCTGACAGCATTTGCGAAGGATTTATTTATTTCAGATTTATGTCTTTTCTTTTCCTTTCAATACACCACATACGCGTGCCTATGCCAAAACTGGTGGCACTGTGGAGCAAATCACGTAATTTTTAACCGCCAGTTAAGGAGTCAAGTAAGGAAAATATCAAAAAATAGGAAGAAAAGAAACTGTGTGAACTTTCTAAAAGTGGGTTCAAGCTGTAAATTACTTAGAATACAGTAATTTTTTTATTTCCATTGTACTCGAAAACCTTATAAATTAAACAGATAGAAAATTATTAATAAGAAACTCTAGATAACTTTATCTTTCCTTACTGTACTTTTAACCATCATTAAACAACACACACTTTGGAACATAATCTGCTTATTTCTACATCTACATCCAAAGCACGATCTCCGAGCAGGATGAGATCGAATCGAGATTTATCGCCCCAAACACAATGAACGAAAACACGAGCAAAAAAAGAATCAACGTCTTCGTTAGCCAGAATTTACAACCCAAAAACTTCGATAATAAATGATCACTTTCCTCTATCAAGTCCTCTCGGAATAGCATCATAATTTTTTCTTAAGTCGTCTGATTTTTTCCTCCCTTCTCGAAAACGTTCCGTGTCATCCTATACCAAGACCCTCCTATTGTGATGGATCAAAATTCCTAATTGGGCCCGTATTGTCCGATTGTTTTATTTTATACTTTATTTATTTACCGCCGGCGCTGGCCAAGTGCGCTATGACTAATGCCAATTACCAGAGTGTTACACACGCACAGGAAGTATTAGAAAAGTCGGTTTGGCAACAGGGCAGGACAATTAGCGACGATTAACAAAGACCGCTACCATAGATTCTTTTTTGTCTTCGAACCTTGGGTGGAGATAGCCTATTGTTTTTCTGTGCCTCCACAGATTACAAAATACTAGTTTTGCTTTTTTGCATGGACTTCCGATGGGTCCCTCTGATGGGTGGAGTATGTCGAATGGGATTCTTGTGCTCATTTAGCCCATGGTGGACATTAAGAAGCGGAGAATTGCGATACCAGGGGTAGGATAGGGTGTTAAAACGAGGCGGTTCCTTTTTTGTGAGTATTTCGGAAGGAGTTTTGTGTGTCACTCTTTGCCTTTTGTTCGAGGCAATTAGGTAAGATTGAACTCCACGTTTAAGTAACATTTTCTCCCGTTTCTGCAGTGCGAAGTGCGTTTCGTGTTGGGTAAACACCCATCGACTTAGGATGAATGAGGGATGTAGACTGAATGCTCAGGAGGAAAAATACAAAGCATTTTGAAATGACAAATATGAAACGTGTGTACGAAATGAATCCAAAGCACTATTTAAACTAGTAGAGTAACTTAAAATCGAAAATCAAATAAAAAATATAAGATGTGTTATTAATGAAAGGAATCTTAGACCCTGATTTTTTCCAGCAATCTAAATATACAAATTTTTCCAGAATTATGCATTAGAATATAAAATCCAAAACAATGCATTAGAATATTGAAATTAAAATATTAAAAACGAAATAGAAACTTAATTATTGTGGGCTCAAAAATTTATTATGTAGAGAAATTTCTTCAAAAAATAAATAAATAATAATATAAAATAAAAATACTTCAAAATTCATTAACATTTTTCAAAAAATAATTTCTTAAACAATAATTGAAAGAAATAGCATGATCAATTTTTGGTACAATCGCGATTTTAATATGCAAGCTTTGACAACATAGAATTACATTTGAGGGAGATTTTATGGCTAAAATATTATAATCGAAACTAAAATTACTATGTTTCCATGTATAAGCTGATAATTTTTGGAATATTTTTAAAGTGAAAGTAAAAGGATCGGGAAGGGCTTGTGTACAAATCTGCTAATTTCGGAAAAAATTTTATTTAGGAATAACTTTTTTTTTTTACATTTTTCGTTATCCATGCGCAATCGATATTAATCTTTTAACTTTTTGGAAGTCTTGATTAAAACTTTCATTCCCCCTGAAAGAAAAAAGTCATAAATCCTTCAATATAGAAATGAATATCAATTTCCGAATAGTTCACAAAACTTTCGTTTATTCATTGGAATATCTGAATGCATACGATTATCAGGCAGCCAGTTTTGACTCCAGGGCATAAAACATAGGACAATGATCACCTCTCAGTTATTTTCCAATAAAAAATGGAGCAGAGAGAGAGATAAAATATGAGGAGCATTGTTATTGCACAAGATAGCAAATAAATGAAAAAAATATTAGTTCCTGATAGGATTTTTAGAAATAAAGTTATAATCGATTATTTTACTTTTACAACAATTCTATTGGAAAAAATTCCACCCCTTTTACCCGCTTAGCAACATTTACACCCACATGGTAACATGTTTAAAAATTACCTGAACCGTTTTTCGAATCAAATTATATTCGGGTTTCGAATTTTAGGTAAATTTTTCCAGAAAAAAACGCACTCACCGTTTATACACACATGGATCGGTTTATATTCGTAAATACAAGATATCTTAATAATTAAACCACTTGTTCTTTTAAATCAGGAATAGCAGCAACATTTATATGGTTATTTATATATTTATTCATATTTTATAAAGTAAGAAATATAATATGAATATTTTTCGTGGTTATTTCATACTTGATTAACTTTCTGCCAAGCCTACAATGGAGCACTTGAAGGTTAAAAAAATGTCTCCTCACAACGGTTTCACAATTATGATGATAAAGATACTAGACAAATATATTACTTTGTTTTACTCAGTTTGCTATCCGTTGATTATAAGATGTGCAAGTCAACAATGTTCTTTTAAGCAAATTGTTTCCGGTCTGCGATAGGGCCAGAAGATCAGCCTCCTCGCGTGTGGTTAAGACATTTGATTTCGCTCGCTTCTTACCTTCTTTAACCTTGAGCATAGGAGTGGTAGATTTACTTTCTCAAGTCAATTCGCTGACGTTTCCTTTTGTCTCTTTCACTCTGTCTTTCCTTGGATTAAAAATACGATCCGTACTTAATCCTTATTTCCTCACAGAAGTGACATTTTAGAATGTGGTTTTCCATCGAACGTTGGCGATTAATTTCCCTTTGAACCTGTTTCTTTAACGCCTCGAAAGTTTATTTATGGAATAATAAATTCTAGTGTCTTAAAACTTTTTGATATGTGGGATGCTTTGTATTACAGGTGCCCAGATACCGGTATTTTAATAATTGTACTTCTATATATAATTTATCTGTTATTATATTTCTTACCATTTCAATTTAAAACTAAAAATTACTTTAAATATTGAATTGTGTGTATTGTAAAGACATATTAAGATCAAAAACCATGTTTATAAAACTGTTACAAATGAAAAAGATAAAAGTAAATTAATATTGTATTCAATTTCTTTAATGCATGGAATGATTATTTAATAACAAAAATTTCCCATTTGATATTTTTCTTTTCTAAATTTCTCACCTACAAAAAAATAACAAATTATTTTTGTAATTTAAATTATGTGATAGATATTTTTAACTAAGAAAGTGTGCAAATAAATGGGTTTCCTTTCATTTGAAGGAGAAATTCTTACAGCGAGGAAAAATCCCGAAACGAAATTGAGCCACTTTTTGAGAAAAATAATAAGATATTGTTACAGTACAGTAGACTTATAAATACCTGTAGCAATTTAAATTTTTTACAGATCTGTAACTATAAATGCTAAATTGGTTTTTGATGAAGATACGGAGTTTATATTTGTAATTTTTAGGATGTCTATCGTCAATTTATGTATACAAAGAAATGGCATGATATTACAGTTACAAAAAAATGCATAATTCAATTTTAATATCTTTAATCATATCAACTATCCCAGATATTACAGAAACAAAGTTATTCCTTTTCTAAAATTAGATACATGGATCTTATAAGCATTTTTATACATATTAATAACATTATACAAATTTTTCATCTGTATGCATTGCAAATATTTTCTTATAAACTGTATGATGTTTTAAATATTTTTAACTGTTCCTCAGTGTCCAATTAAAAAAAATAACACAAATGGTTTAGTAAAATAAACATTTTGAGATCAAAACCATGGCCACATTTCTAGTTTCTAAATACACATTTTTGTCTTTAAACTATACATCAGAAGTCGGCAACCTGTGGCACGCGGTACAATTCTCAGTGGCACTTTGCACTTATCTACAAATTTGTCAATTTTTGAGGAGATGGAAGATTATAAATTAGTAATGGACTTTATTTGACAAACATCTTCATAATTATGGACATTAAAGTACTACGTAAAAATCTGAAAGTAAATTTACCGCTATTTTGTAAATTATTGAATGTCAATGTTGGAGAAATTTAATTGTTTGAAGAGAGAAAATCGCATGTACTCTGCTTTCCGCTTTTGTGGCTCTAAATAAAAAAACTTTCCTCATATGAAAAATATTTGAGAGCCCACAAAGAAATTTTTTAACAGCTGACTGTTCAGAATCGTGTCAAATTGAAAGTCACACATTCTACTCCTGATTTTTCTGCATGAAAGTAATGCAAGCATTTAAATTTTTATTTAACTATAATGAAGGGAAATACTTATGTTTTATGTGTTGTCAATTTCTCATTTTAATGGATATGTTTAAAAATACATAACATATGTAAAATTTTAATTAATTTTATTTTTGTTGAAGAAATTGCACCACGGGAATAGAATTGTTTCAAAAACGTCCTACTGTGTGGCACGCTGAATCCTATTGGAAGATTAATTTGGCACGCCACAGCTAAAAGGTTGCCGACCCCTGCTATACATTAAACAGGGTTATTCATAATCCCCTCCGGGGTTCCGAACCACTGTAGTAAAAAACTGTGACGAATACAGCAAAAATGAAGATTTTAAAGAAAACAAAAACAAGTTTTGTTTATTTACCTTACAAATGTTCTATGTGTGACCCCTTGGTCACATGGCGTACATCAGTGTGGCCGCACTAAATACGATACTATCAACGTTACTGACAGCACATATCCTTTCACACGGTTCTGCTACATCCAGTGGAAAAGGAGAACTTGGTTTTTTCCATACCATCACAAAAAAAATCCCGCCGTGATAAACTCGGTGCGCTCGGAGGCCATCATAAAAAAGGTATGTTATCTTTGGAAGTTCATACAATTCAACGATGAGGTAAGTGTAAGGTACTAACGCACGCACATCTCCCAGAAAATGGGGAGGAATTCCATCTTGTTGAAAAACGAAGATGTCATCCTCATGTTCCTGTGATTGCGGCATTAATCGCACAATTGTAACATATCCTAGGACACTATACCGATAGTGGTCATCTCTCTCTCTATATATATATATATAAAGTTACCCGTAGACAAGTGCTGTCAATAACGTTGATAGTACCCTGTTAAATAGAGTGGGGCAGAAACTGGACCATCACATTGATGGATGCCGTGTGAGCAATGGTTCACACATAGAACAAATGGTTAACACACACACACACACACACACACACACAAACGATTCACAATAGAACATGAAAATAAAACTTGGATTGCTTTGGTATTCCTTCAAATTTAATTCTTTTTTTCTCTATTTGTCTTTTTTAGCACTTTGAAACTCCGGAGATAATTATGAATAACACTGTTTTTAACATATCCAAATAGGCAATATTTCCATGCAATGAGAACCATCATTACAAAAGCATATCATTACATGGATAAGTTATAGCAATTTTCTTTCTGAATAAGGAATCATAAAACAATTTATTAAGCACCATATCATTTTAAAAAAATTCGAAAATAAATATCTCAGAATTTTTTTATATACATGTGGTAAGAAAAATTTCATTTAGAAGAAATTTAAGTGAGGAATACTTCAATATAAAAATAAAATTACATAAATGAAAAGAATATTATGCATCTCATGACAAACTTTATTTCATTTTGAATAAAGAAATATTTGTATGGATTGCTCTAGTTTTTCCTTTTATATTTTGGATTTATGCATTGTAACAGTAAAATCTGCTTGATTCTTAACCTATTAACAAGTTTAATTCCACTTTACTGTAAAAAGGACTGAATGCGAGTTTCAATAAAAACTTTCTTTTTCATTAATTTATAAATCCCACTTGAGTGTGAATATGGAAATCCCACCTTCATTTCACTTCTCATAAGCCGCCGATAACTTCTCTGACCTGATCAGAGTTATCTGTAACAGATTTCTTACTTTTTCTTCCACCATCTACGCCGCCTTTCTGCCAACAAGCAAAACAACAAACCAGGCTTTCAAGATGAGCGCGTTAGGTAAAACGACACCAGCCCATTTTCTGCTCCATATTCGAACGCCACATAAAAAAGCGAAGAAAATTCAAAACAGCTTTGAAAAGTTCGACCCCTTTCGATCTCTGAAGTGCTAGGGCGGCAGTGTCCGAGCCTATGCCTCGGGCTAGGGAGTGAGCTTGCGCCCCGCAGGGCCGATGGCCTCATTGATGATGATGACGATGATCTTCGAAACACCCCACCTTCGCCTGAAGCTGGTTCGATTCAGGTGATGAAGGATTTTAACAGGGAAAATCTATGGAACATAAGGGAAGATATGTTTTGAAAGAGATTTTTTACGCTGGATTTGTTGATAATTGCATTTACGGTTTCGGTGTTAGGTTAGTTTAGATTTATTGGTTTAGGTTACTCATTAATATTTATACTTCCTTTACTTACTTCTTTACTCTTAACATTTTTATAATGGTTTCGGCACGTAAGAGGGGTTAAATTAAACGTGGATAACGGAGTTGCTTCCTTACTACTTGTTAGTGATACGTTTAAATCAGGTTCCATATTAAAGAAAGAGATGCATGTTAAGGTATATCAGTTTCACATAATGATTAGGTCAGTTTTTCTTTCTTTTTCCTTATCTAGAGAGAAATCTGACTTAAAACAGCAATTGATAGCACAAGAAAAAATTTCATTCATATTAATAGAAAGTTGGAAAATCGTATTTTGAGGAAATTACCAGAAAATAGTCATATCCCCATGTACCAAACTCTTTATATAGGAAATATATATATATATATATATATATATATATATATATATATATATATATATTTTTAAAGTTAGAATTTAAAAAATACCTTTATACTGAATTTTACGTTTCACGAATCTAAATTTGCTGCGAGTCGAAAACTGCGTTCTGTGAGAAAAAAATCTTCTAATTATTAATTATTTTATCTCCGTGGAAAAAAAAAGAATAGACTAACCATGAATTTTTTTTCTTTCATTTTAAGAATGTTAGCCAAATTGAATAATATAATACGTAACAATCCTTAATTCATAGAAAACATATGGGGCAAACACTTAACTAATAAATCAAGGTATATTTACTATAATTGATAACAAAGAACAGAAAGAAATTATAAAAATATATTAGCATTTCTATATAATTGCAAATAGACTCAAAATTCACAGTATATTTAACTTTCCTTAATAAATTTTCCTCAAGAAAAGAACAAAAAGAGACAATATGCTTTAACTGACAAGGCACGATTTTTTTGGTACTTTTCCGTTTCGCCGGCGTTGACGATAAAGTCGCCAAACGGAATATTCCCTCTGGTAACCTTTTACCACCACATTTCAAGACAAGTCTTGAATTTTTCTCATCAGCAACATCTTTTTCATAATACATCAAAAATGGATGATAAACCAATGAGAACAAAAATTTATTGACGTTTTTTTATGTGTAAATTGTGTGTTGTCGCCAATAAAGCCCCTACCTGGCGAGATTAATACAGGCGCAATGGAAAGTAGCATTTTTTAATTGCCTACATTGTATTGATTTAAAATCAACAAATAGGGAAAGAAAATTTGTTTCTTTACGGTATAAATTGCAAATTATGAATAACCTTTGTGACGCTTCAAATTTGATGGCTTATTCTATTCCAAAAGATTGCTATCTTATTGCTTACTCCATTTCCAAACATTGTTTTTTAATAACTTATTCCATTTTTATAAATCCGTTAAATGAAGCTTTCAATTTAATATTTTAAAGAAGCATTTTAACTATCTTTAAATTTTTATAAAAACATCCAAATAAGTCTTAATAAAAAATAATTTCATTAAGTTGAATAAAATTTTCAACTCAAATTATTTCAATAACTGTTCATATATATTAAGAATACCCAAAAGCTATTTTTACAAAACAAATTCTGAAACATGATCGAGACATCTACATTTTTACCTATTCTTTTCAAAATTTCAATAAGTCTGTTGATAAAATAAACAGAGATTCAGCTAAAATCATTCTAGAACGTAATTAGGCAATTAATTTTCATTAGACTTATCCATGATCATGTACACCAATGGGGACAACTGTTTATCCATGATAACACCCGAGTAGCCATAAATCAATAAATATGAATAAAAGGGAAATTGTCGCAGCGCCTTAAGGGTTAATAGCCGACCACGTGACCTTATTAGCCCGATTGGAATTAACCCGAATACATCCGAACGTAGACTAATATATTCGACAGTAAATCGAACTGTAGCAAAAGATGAGGAGAAAAGAAATACATCATCTCGGGAAAGTTGTTAATCGTTTGCGGTTTTAATAAAAGTGTAACTTACAGAGAGAATATATTTAGGTAGAAGTTTACTTCTAAAACTTTGGATATATTGTTTCACAAATGACTTATTTTTAAATGATTAAAATAATTTATGTATCTAATTCGTTTTTTAAAGATTTATAATGTGGAAGTGTGATCAATTTAATTACTTTTTTTGAAATAATAATTGAGTTTGGCAAAGTTGGAGGAAATAGAATTTCGATCAATTAGAGAGTTATTAAAATGTTCGTTTTAAAATAATGAATACTGAATGATTTTATATAAGAAAAATAAAAGTTCAAAAAACATATGTAGCATAATCATTAAAAAATATCAATAGCTACTTTTTTTATTTGCGTGTATCATAAATACGGTTACAGAAAATGTTATGGAGTAAGCCTGTAAGGGATGTCTCCTGACTGGGAGTTAGAATGAATATTTTATATGAATGGCAAATTCTATAGAATATGCCATAATCAACACAAATGTAATTTATTAACCCTTTAATAAGTCTCACAAACCAAGGATAGGAAATGCACTTATATTAAAGTATTGGAGCAAAAACGAGGAATACGAGTAATTTAACTTTTATAATTATGAGTAGAAACACTTTTGGAACGTTTGGTAATCCTCGTTTTAAAGTCATAACTCATATCTCAGATAACCGACTCCCTGGTCGATTTGATTCTAATTCAAATATCTTATGGACTGAACCGACAATTATCAATCTTATATATTAATTAATTAATCGACGAGTCACTCTCATCTAGCTTTCAATTGCTTTACGTTAATCACTAACTTCAATCATCTAACTCCTAACTCTCTCTTTCTCGAACCTAAAAGTTAATGCTTAAATATACGACATGATTTACATAAACCGCATCTTTCTCGGGAAAGTTTTCAATTGAACAATATTTGAAGTAGCAGATTTTTCCAAAGAAGTTTAGTAAGAGGTACCGTTTCAAGCCTTATAAGTTAAATCAAAAACATATTGGCAGAAAGTATGATGTTAAAATTTTTACAGAACACTAGCTAATGCCAAACTAATAATTTGCTTCAGAATTTTTTTTAAAAAGTGTTTGAATTTAGTCTAAAGATGTTTTAAAAAGGAGAATTGCTTATAATCAATAATAATCTAACTTATTTCAATATTTCCCAAATTGTTCTATTTCCAGACATTATCTGTTTGATTTATCAGGTGCATAAAGGCGCTTAGAAATAATGAATTTTTCTTATGCTTATGTAAAGATTATCAGCTAGATAAATTCGCCATGTTTGCATTAAGAGGTTTTCAAATATTTATTTTTATTATGATTTCATAACCTTAAGAAAGGCAGTCTTGAAAACTGTTAGCATCCTGTTTGACAGATAATGTACAACATTGTTAAAATTGAGATATTATTTTACATATTTCTTAAATCAGTGTACAATCTTCATAAAGTAGGATTTCAAAACCATAATAATTGTTAATTTTTTTTACACTTTTTGTTTCATATGTTATAACATAACATTGATGATAAAAATTCGAGACTTTGAAGATTTTTTAATCTTTACAAAAAGAAAAAGGTAAAAGAGATTCTCACTCAATCACTTCAAGATTTGTTTTCATTTATCACCTTGAGAGGGTCATCTTTTCTGTGCACCCAAATAAATTGTTACCGTCAATACCAGTGACGACACCTCGATCATCAAGATCATTTGCTTACTATTACAGCAACATTTTCTTTATATGGGCTTTAAAGGGTCAAACGAAATAAAGATTAAGTCCGAGACACACCATAAACGCCTTTCGAATCACCCCAAAGCGAATAAGAGGTAATAAATTAACTATCGTGTTTGCTTCACTTTCGTTTGAAAAGTGACGATACGTGACCAGGATTGTAAGAGCCCCAGATGTCACTGTGTATGAATATTTACGACGGCCTGCCACCTGGTGGAAAATTTAGAGACTATAGAGATATTAAAATGGCGAAGATGATATAAGTTTTTTGAGCACTTTGAAGATGTTTTATTATTGCATTTTTATTTCCCAGACTGTTAGAAATGTATGTATAATAAATAAAAGAGAAGCAAACTTATAAGATTGAAATTAAATATATAGAAAAAGTTGAAAACCTTAAAAAAATATTTTACATGGTTACAAATTTAAACAAAGAAAATATTTTCACTTAAATAAACGTTTTTCTTCTTTTTTGATTATATATATCACTGATTTTTACATAAATAATAAAATAATTTTCTTGCTAAACGTCCAATATTCAATAAAAAACATATAAACGTAACATTTAAACAAATCCGGCCCATTGTATATGTTTCAACATTTAATAAATGAATAAAAATAAATGCAAGAAATAAATTCAAAAGGATATTTTGAGCTAAGAATAATTTCATAATTAAATCATTTTAAATAATTTTACTTATAATTAAAATTTGTATGCAATCTAAAGCTGGTAAACTTCTATTTCACGGGATTTTTTATATTTATCCTTCATTTTAGATTATAACTCAGTTTAGTATATATAGTGTATAAGATATACAACTTATTATCTTTACTTTAATGAATATTTAAGAGTGAGTATTGATGTGGCACTACAAAACAACACGAGGACAATTGGCAACGGACCTCATAATTTGGAGCCTAGGTCAAGTGACAAGGACGACACCTGAGCTTAAACCCCCTCTCCAAACTACCACACCATCGGGAGAAGTTTGAGCCACAAAAGATTTAACTTGCATCCGCCCCTCTATATGAAGGATCTTCAGTGGCGCTAGAGCTGGAACTCATGATACGTCGGCCATGAGTTTGTGACCATACTCATTAAGACGCCACAGTGAGCGTGGTACTTAAGAGAAAAAATATTATTAACAACATATATATGCAGCAATTACAAACAAGCTTTTACTTGTACGTGAATATTATCAAAATGGGATTATATGTTTATAAACGCTATTAAAAAATCATAAGTGGAATATGCAAATGTATTTTTGGTTCGACGAGTTTTGTTGTTATCACATTTCCTCTTTTAGTCTCTATAAAAAAAAGCCTTTTTAATTATCTGCCTTCTCCTTCCAAGAAAATGTATTGAAACACTTCTGATTTCAAAACAATGCGATGTTATACGTATTTATTTTAAGATGTTATGCATCATACCTCGTATTTCGAGATGCCTTTTATAAACATTTTAATAGGTTAATTAAGTTATTTTTCATGGGTATTTATTTAAATTCTCTATCTAAACCTCATTTAATTGTGTATTTAATGTGGCGATAACACCTGTTCTACACTTTTCTGTTACGCTTACATAGTCTTATAATTCAAAAACAAATAAAAACAAATGAGATAACCTGAATCATACTCGAGATTTCTGAGTAATATTCATTACTCAATAACAGTGAAAAAAGGGGACTGATGACTGTCAAATAGCCATGAAGAAGTAAATAATGAAGTGCGAAAAAACCACAGTCACTGTTTACTTTTAGAAATCGAGTTGATTACCACTTCCTGAGGTTAATGTTGTTTATCTTAAACTTTGCCTCGGAACTTCCTGTAAACAATCAGACAACTATCAATGCTGCCAATATTCAACAACAAAATATTCCCCTTCCCCTCCTGTTAAATGGCAGCATTATTTAAGAGAATTTTCTAACTTATTGGGTTTTTTCTGATTCTTCTGATCACTTTAAACTTATTTGGCTCAATTTTGAATCCGAAATTGATAACAGGGCATTTTATTAGGGTTAGTAGCATTGTTCTACATCCAATGAAATCGATCTTGTCAATTCGGTCGTCATCGAAAGTAAACAAATGATGTCATTTTATTATGCACACTAAAAATTAATTGCACAATTTCTTTATCTTTACATAAAACTTTACATTTGCAAATTGATTCGATTTCTCTCAGTTTTCCATAAACAACACGATAGCTATTGATGACAGATTTCGTAATAATTACTTTTGATAAAATAAGAAGAAAAACACCTGAATTTTATACTCCTGACTTCTTTTCTTCCATAGTGAGTTTGAAGCTGAATTACATTTAATATGTATATGGCATTAGTCATATCTTCATTATTCTTCTGAAGAGTTTAATATAGGATGAACCAAAAATCTGTTTTAGCCTTGATTTATTTATTGTGTTCAAATAAATATAATTAAACACATGTTTGCTCGGATATATTTTAAGAAATGTTATGATTTTTTTATAAGATTATTTACCTTTGTAAATTGCAACGTGCGTGCCCTGGGCAATTCGAAGAATTTAGGTGGTATTCCAGTACCCGCCAATTGTTTTTTAACGTGTCTTCAGTTACACAGCCTGTTTCTGTAAACATTTCATACCGTCGCTTTATTGATTTTGTATCAGGACAACAATGCACCAGGACGTCCATAACAATGTCGAAATTTACGCTGAACATAAACGAGTGATTTCGTTTCGTGAAACCAAATCATACATTGGGCTTTCTCTTGAAACAATTCCATTTCAGCCAAAAATGATATATTTTAACTTGTATGTAACGGAATCTTTTAATTCAATTTTTTCCCATTTTAAAAGGTCATATTAATTCGAAATTTTGCTCACTTGTCCAGGACCGATGGCAATTGAATAATTTAATAATGTTGTTCCATTGTCCTGATCTGAACCATCAGGACTAACGATTTCTAAATTTCGGATCCCATCCCACATCTGGCGACTAATTTTAGATTTGGCGACTAAAAGATTAAGTTACAACTTAGTTCGATTAACTATAAAAAAAAGTGCTTTTTAGTTTTTTTTAAACTGTAATTTTTTACAAATGTTCCCTCAAGTCACTTGAAGAAGCACTCCCGTCATCTCAGTTACCCAGAAAAACTGCTAAAACTGACCTATCCAGTGATACAAAAGTTACATTGTTGTATTAAACGGTTATTTTGTAATGAATTTTTATAATTAGGGCAATACTTTTGGTTCACTCCATACATCAGTGTCATGTCTCTGTACACACAATTTTTTTTAAGAGAATCCACATTTCTTAATCAAAATGATGATATGCATTAATAATAATATATTTTAAAAGTCGGGATTGATATGGGATCAATTAAATCTTTCTTTGCATTGCGTGCATAGCAACAGGTGGGGGTGTCAAACCGCATATCCTCTCTACCGTAATCGCATGAGAAGAAATATTTTTTTCGGGTAGAAAAGGTAGAAAATACAATAATTATTAGTATGATTTCTTTCTTTTCTCACGATCTTCCCCTCTCGATCTTTTTTGGTATTCACAGTTTTGCGGCCATCCGAAAAATTAGCTTCCGTTTCCTTGTATCCCTCTCCCCTTATATAAACTGTTCAGTTTCTTTTTAAATACTTTCCCTTTCCATTCACTTTCTCTCTCTCTCTCCCCACCTCACTGTTAATTTTTTTTTTCATATACTAAGTGAATGACACAACATTCTTTAATAAATTATCACTCTTTTTCATTGTATAAAAGCATATAACTTCAGCTTTATTTCACTATTTTTTACATACGAATCTCTGATTATATAAATCAGAAATTTCTATACATATTTATGATATATGAACAATAGCATATCGCAACTTTCAGATACAATACTATTAAATAACATTCTGAGAAATATTCCAAAGGAAAAAAATTTAACGTACTTTGGTAAAGTCGCGCGCTGCATACAAATATATATTACTCAATGAATTTCTAATTTATAAATTTATTGGGTTTTTGTTTTTACCATTTTAATGCGTTTATCGCCAATTTTTGATTTATTATGATTTAATCGAATGTGAAACAAGTATTTAAAAATATTAATGAGTTTATGTAAATTTCAAAAACTCTTTGATATTTTATACAGTGTTATAATGTATATATGCAGTGTTAAGGTTAATAATAATAAAGATATAAATAAGTACAAATGGAAAATATGAAATCAGACATTCTCTGTAATTAAAAATACACTTTTTTTGCGTACACTTAAAACATTGCTCTAATTATATGTTTATTTATTTTCCTTGTGTTACTTCTCATAACTTTATAAATTGCACAGAAATAAAAATAAATACATTCGATATTAATTATTTTTACCTAATTAGCAGCATATTGGAAACTGAACCTTTGCATACATGGAAAGATCACAAATGTGAGATTCATTTCATGGTGGTTCCATCTGGGGGCAACTCTCCCTACCAAATTTGGACGCTTGAATTAATTTTAATTTTAGCTCTCGTCGAATGCTAAATAGTGCAGTGATTTAATTTTCCCGAGAGTACCAGAGGCAAATTTATACTCAATGGATCTTTTACATGCCAAATAATCATATGACATGCGTGCCTATGATTTTCGCATCCACAAAATCTATCGACTCCAGCCGGTATCGAACCCGCAACCTCTAAGCCACCAAGCCGACTAATTATTTAATGCCTCAAATATTTTAAGTTAAACTAACTTAAAAATAATAAATTAAAATGCAAAGAATATATTTTTTGAAAAAATAGCTTAAAATTGTGCTTTAATGGAAACAAATTTTTTGTACTAATAGTTATATATAAACTGGTTTAAATATATTTTCTTATAGAAAATTTTACTATGCTGACTACCATTGATATTTCTCCTAATAAAAACAATGTATTATTACATCCACCATGATTTTTAAAATTATTTTTCATCATTAAACATCTTTATAATCATTTTTAAGCAAAAAAAGGAGATAATTTTTGTTGAGAAAGTTATGCTAAAATATTTAGTGCATTTACTTGTTTTTTATTTCTGAAATCTTTTTAAAACTTAGAGGCACATTTTATGTAGTATGGAATACAAAAATGTTGTCATAAAAAATAAATACTTGTAATGCAATAATGTGAGAACAAGAATATTTTTTAAAGTAGTATTCAATAATAATTTATATGGAATTCAAAATAGACAAAAGTAAATAAAAAATTTGAAATTATTTATTATTAATTAATAGAATAAATGTAATGCAATAACTTAATCAAAGATTTGGTCAAAAATAAAAATATGTGAAAACTACTAATTTGATTTCAAAATTTTCTTTTTACAAAAAATATTGATAATTACATGATAAACACTGAACAAAAAAAAGGAAATTTCAAAGAAATTTATTAATTAAATGATAAATGTTGTAATAAAAATGGCGTAAAATTTGTCGACACCAGTAAAAGTTACTCAACATATTCAAAAAAATTCCAGAATATGAATTTCAATATAAAAAGTGAGATAAAAGTTAGGAAATAAGGGAAGGTCGAATACGAATGATCAACTTCCGGAGAATTCAAGGGAAAAAAAATCGCTAAAAAAGTTAGCTGGATTTTTTTTTCCTGTCCATTTGTAGCAAGAAGAGCCTTGAGAATTGTGCCTTCCAGTTATAACACTAGGGTTAACGAGAGGCTTTAATTTTACACTCCATTGCCTCTGTCCTCTCTTTCGAAATTCGAAAAGAATATGTAGAAAAGAACTAAAACAATCTTTTTAAAAAAGTGAAAGAGAAAAGGGAAACCAAAAACGATTGTGAACGTGATTCTTTGTCAAAGTCTATTGCATTCAGTGAATCAATACTTTTTCTGAAACGATTCATTTCAAGAGATAGAGGAATGATAATACGTCAAAGCCTTAACTCAGTGCTATTTGTTCCATTAGAACGATCTAATAACACTTTCTCTAATTTTTCCTCCGTTCATATATGCTCATACAAAATTTAAAGTAAAATTTAATTTTGGGCTGCGTAATAAATCGCTCAAAAAATAATAAGTCAAACGAGTAGCTCATGAAATAAAAATATTACAATCGAGTCATTTGAGATAAAATCTTGTATAACATATTTGATCACTTGTATTTAAACTGATTATGGAAAAAAAAGCGCACCTTCAGAGTTAAGTTTAACTTTTTAATTAACCATAATAACAATTAAGGTAAGTATTTTCAAAATAATTAAATTAACTATTTTAATGTGGATCGCCCCCCCCCCCCTTCTCCCTCCCAAAGTAAAGTAAAGGATATTGAAAGTTGTCATTGAAACTCTGAAAAACATCGCTTTGCCTAAATTATGGATGGGTAAATATCGGTCCGCGGGCTAAACAGGTTTTTTTAAAAACCTGTTTAGGGTAAAGGGTAAAGATTTTATTTATTTATTTATTTTTGCAACCCGTCAAGACGCTCAGAAAACCGAACAGACAGAAACGCTCTCTATATTTGGGTCAAAATATATTTGTGTAAGCAGCTTTTCTTACATAAAGATCAACAAGAGTAAATATAGCTGCAAGTTGGCTGACATTAACTTGCAGGTTGCGATGAGAATTTCAACAAGCTATCTCATTCCTTATTTCAAAAATAATTTGAGAAAAGACTTATAGGGTGCATTTGTCTCATTAAACCGATTCTAAAATTAAGTGAGCTTGCAGTTATAGATTTCAAATTAGCACAAAAATAAATTAAATAAATTGCCCCTATTTTATTTAATTTATACCATAAAAATCAGTAAATAGATCTTTTTTTAAATGCAGTTTACTAATAAATGCAAACATTTTTAAAAGATGCGGCCCTCCGGTGTCCTCTGATTCCCCAATGCTAAATGAACTCAATCTGATTCCCCAATGCTAAATGAACTCAATCTGATTCCCCAATGCTAAATGAACTCTGATTCCCCAACGCTAAATGAACCCTCGATCCAAAACAATTGCTAAATGAACTCAGTTTCATAAAAAGAAAGAGCAAATAGCAGATTTTGATAAAAAGCAAAATATTCTTAAGCGAAACAACAGATTCATCAATAAATATCTATTGATAATCAAAATTTTGTCATTTACAGTTTTCGCTCGTGATTCATTTCCTTAAGCTAACTTTTATTTATCCAAGCATGATAAAAATTACGAACTTATTTTATTTATGTTACACATATATGTATACGTATTTTAGAATTAAATGCTATTACCTCGATGTTATTTGATATTTTTTTAATGAAAAGAATTTTTACATCATTCATAGACTAACCATCCTTTATTAAAGCTTTTATCACAATCTATTTAGCTCTGTTCTGCATAAACATATCAAGCATTTACGTGTAGGAAAAGACAACACATTTTCGGAAATGAAAAGCATTTCTTAGTGTCATTATAGCTGTATGCAGACAAAATTACTTCCTGCACAAAGTTTAGCTTTCCCTTTTTTTTCCCCACCTATATGTCAATGATAGGGTAAGAAGCGTTATCAAGAGGTTGTCAAAACCTTTTTATTCTGTTGTACCTGGAAATTCTCTCGGCAAATGGGAAAAAGGATAATTATCCTTCCAAAAAGGATGAATCGCTGAAGCAAATAGATTCAGACTACAGTGTCCTCTTCCTTAACTATTGTTGTGTCATCTTTGTAATGAAAACACTTATTTCTTCTCTTTCTCACTTTTTACAGAGTTCATATTGTTATGTCTTCAGTCTGGGAAAACATTAAAAAAACTTTGCTAATCCCCATAGTTGATATAAATCAGTTTTTTTTTTTGTCATTAACGATACAAATGATACGTTATGCTATAGTCTGAACAATTCATTTCAGCTGACCGATAAAGCTTTTTTTTTCCCTGCACTGATTACCACCCAATGTTTGGAAACGCTACTTATTTTTTTAAAGATGTGAATAGGGTTTCTTAAGGTATCCGACTACCCTAAAATTGTGAATTTTGCCAAAAATTGACAATTTTTTTATGATTATAGTTTATATGCCATCTTATAAGCTTTATAAAAGTACCAAGTTTATTATTTCCCGTTCACTAGAACAAAAACTACAAGTGTTTTAGTAAAAGCAGATGTCATTACTTTAAGCAAGATGTCATACTTTAAAACGCGATACTAAAAAAGTTCTTAAAATAATTAACTGAAATTTTTTGTGTATGTTCTATACAGCAGTAGAAGTGTTTTAACCTTCAGAGTTATCAATCACTGTTTTGTTACAAAGTTTACAGTCTCTTATGTTAATTCAGTCACTGTTATTTTAAGCAATTTCATATAATAACTAACATAAAGGGCTCTAGTTTTTGTAAAAATTAAGATACCTCTTATCCTGAAAGTCATTTCAAAAATGAATAACATAGCGACACACCAGAATTGAAAACATGTTCATAACCTTTTGGTACAAAATGTGCCCCGGTTATGTTATTTTTTGTAAATTTTTACCCATTTTTTCCATTTTAGTAATAATAGTTTCTTTTTTTCTTCTTAATTTTAGCATAATTTTCTTAAAATGTACTAAGAAAATTTAAAAACCACAAAAAAAAAAATTTTAAAAAATCGTTATACTTTTATTTTTTTTAAAACAAATTGTCGCAAGTAGTCGAATACCATAAAGAAGTGATCCTACAAAGAAAATACAATACAGAAAATTACGAACCAAGTACGAATACCCAGAATATTATTCCCATGTATGAATTTTCAGTGAGATCGTTTTTAAACAAATTGGTTGTCATTTCTGACAAAAGAAAAATGCAGTAAAGATAATTATTTTTTACTATTACTAATATTAAAAAAAATTATTACTTAGTTTAAAAAGAGGATTAGCGAAAGTTTAATTTATTTGCAGCAAATCTTTAGCTTGGATGTCCCTTATCTACATTTTTATTTGAACCGATACTTAAAACCGTATATTTTAGCAAATTTTTAAATACTATTTTGTATGTTTTAAATTGGTTTTTTTTTAAGATTCACATGCAAAATTAAAACATTTTTTCTTTTTTATTCGTTTCTTCAAGTCAAAGAAAATGGATTCAATGCAACGCAATAAATATCTATTACAAACATTTAAGTTACGCCTATTACTTTTAAATAATTTACATAAGATGAAGCACAGAAGTGTGCATCACATCATAAGTACGAAATACTCTTAATAGAAATATTATGAACTTTAAGATAATAAGATTTTAAAACTTTATTTTTTTTTTAAATTTTTGTTCAAAAATAACATTTTTTTTTGCAAAATCTTTTCACCTGTTTATAGTGCATCCTTAACTTCACTCAGTGGCGCAACAGCCCATAAGGGCCATGGCCTACTATTCCCATCTCAGTATACGTGACCCTGGATACCCGGGGTTATAGTACACCCAGTACTCGATATTCATATTTTTTACTATTGTACTTTTTTCGATTTCATATGGTACAGATACTCATAAATAATTTATATATGTCATGCTCCTAAATAATGAAGAATGATGTGGATTTCCATAACCCTTTTAAAGCAATTTCACACACGAATTGTTCAATATAATCAAAGAATTGACCTAAAATATCAACAAAATAAAGATATCGATGAGTTAGTGCAATCATATTTCTAGTTTTTGTCAAGTGAAGATTTGGTTCAATACGAAAACAAGATTGAAAGAAACGAACTTCATACCGAACTAGTTGTTGAGGTCTGAAAAACAAGAATTTGAAAGAAACTTTTGTGAATATTTTAAAATATTTTTATTGTTTTAGAAGAATATGATCTTAAAGGAATATACATTTTATGTATATTTCCAACAAACAAAAAGATTGGTACAGCATACAACAAAAAATTCTTCAAGAAAAGTAAAAGAAAAATATGATTAGACAGCACTTTTGAGAAATTTGGGATGAAAGCACCAAATACTTACCATTAAAGTGTAACCTATAAAAACTAATACCTCGTAATGTTTTAAAAACAAATACTTTTTTTTATATTGATGTATTTTCGTACACACTTCATTTGTCATTTAGACAAGAAAACTAAAGCTGACTATGTTAAAATATAAATGGCTAGTAAAAAAATCTGTAATGTTTGATGAAGAGAATCTGATTGTGTGTTTCAAAAGCAAAATGTGTTTGTCTGGAGATTCTAAAACTATTTTCAAAGATTATAGAATTACCATAATACGATAAATAGTAGTTACATAAGTTTGGAAAACACTATACTTTTATACCGTATTAAATAGCATGATATATTGAAAAGGTTGCCCAAAAATGATGTTGCTTATCAATAGGTATAGCATTATACCCTTGGCATGCAAATAAAATAGGGGAATGGGATGCACACATTTTCTTTTCCTTGAAGTGTGAATTTTCTATGTCTTTGAGAAAAATGAGATCCTTGAGTTCTAGATGTCTAGGAGATGTCAAAGTATATAATGGCACATTAAATGAATGATGTCTCCCAAACGTCCTTATATTTCAAGGGATTAACTTAAAAAATTGTACAATTGATAATTCAGTATTCCATATATTAAATACAAAATTTTAAATATATATACAGTATAAAGCTACCTAACGAATAACATCTTTATTTGGCATTTTTGCTATAAAAAGGAATTATTGCAAGACACGAAAATGTTAACTTAAAAAATATGCAAGTAATAGTCTAGTAATCTCATAAACAGTCTAAAAAACTAATATGCAAGCTGTATATGAAATTATTTGACACGTAGAGATGCATTTTAAAAAAATCAAACGAACAATAGTTTTGTCAAACATTAAAGAAAAACAATAACATCAAATGTCAAATGACAAAGATTGAAAAAAAAAACCTAGCTGGGGTATCATACATAACATGTAAATACAAAAGCATTAAAAAACATTTTGTAATCGAGTATATGTGTGATGAAATAAATGTATTCGGGGACACATCACATATCGATATCTTTCTTTTCTTTCTCCGAAGAAAAGATGGATTGGTCAGTGCTGTGCTGTAACATTGTGGGACTGGGCACAATGATACACCAAGGTCTTTCCATCACTAACCTGACTACGCTCGGATGACTACAATGAGAACAACATCAATTCATTTTGCAGTTTTAAATGATAAGAATAAATAAAAGCTCTTTCCCTTCCATTCCTTAAATCATGATTGGGGAAAGTGTACAAGTTGAAAACGATATATTTGGAGTCTTTGATTATACTTTGAAAATTAAACAAGTTTAACATAAGATTGTGTTTCAGTTTAGAGAGGCATCATAGCAGCATGCAAACTATTAGTGCCAGCATGTGTGAATAATTTACTTTCAAACCATATAATCATAATTATAATTTGTGAAAGATTTTTTGGCAAGAGAATTAGTGTTTTACAATAAATAATAGACACAGTTTTGTTTTGTTTTTTGATAGAATTTAAAACAAACTACATTTTTTACATAATTCTAAAGACATTTTGAACTAATTTTCATATTCGTTGGTAATATCAATAATAATGCTTAAAATTTTAATCTTCAGTTTTATTGATTTTAAAAACCCTATAGCATTACATTTATCATTACTCGATAGTCAAGTAGCCTAGAGTAATAATTAAAATATTACTGAAAATCATGTACCGATTCTTCATAAAAACTTTAGAAAAAAATCTAAAAACCTCTTTAAAAATATTTCAAAATAATATTACATATAAATAATTTAATAGATTATCACCAATTCTACTTATCTTCTGTTTTTTTAAGGTATCACTTTGCCCCGGCACTGTAATAGATTCGATCTCAATAATGTCAAGTATAAATAATGGTTGATTTTGATATTAATCATAAAGAAATACTTTTAAAATGCCCATAAATTACTAAAACAGGCTTAAAAATGTGTTTGTTTTTAAGTTCTAAGAAATTATTCGAAAACCCGTTTTTTAATGCCTCAAAAATAAAGCAATGAAAAAACAATAGTAAGCATTTATAAACAGACAGACAATGACTGAAATACATTAATTAAACTCTTTAAAAAATATTCCAAACTTTAATAAATTAATACAAAAAATATCTAAAAAATAAACACATTTCTTAAACCTGTGAATTATGTAAATCAAAATATTTATACAAATTGAGAGTGTTTGCATTGCATCAACTGAAACA
Source organism: Trichonephila clavata (assembly GCA_019973975.1). NCBI lineage: Eukaryota > Metazoa > Arthropoda > Arachnida > Araneae > Nephilidae > Trichonephila > Trichonephila clavata. Next base: position 206,810 of record BMAO01017081.1, on the reverse strand, counting down.
CAACATGTCATCAAAACTATTGCTTTTATAATGATACATGCTTTTGTTGAAGAACGTCAAGACAAAACACTTTCAAGATTTGTGCCTATGCCCTACGGATCATTCTCGTGGCGTTACAAGCACGAGGCACACAGATTGTGCAACACACGACGCTGCGTCTTTTAATTAAAATAAAAAAAGAATTGTTATTATCTCCTCATTGTTTAGAAAAGGATCGCAGTTGCTTTATTTATTGCATTATTACTTCTGTACCCGCCTTTCACGTAATGACATAAGCGATTTAGCACCACTTCTGGTGCTTTACCTCTATAAATTATCGGACTTCGCTTGACATAATAAGATGTCTGTAAAACTACTCTCAGTTTTATTTCGGTATGTATTTTCCTCTTACATAGGCGTGTCTTGTGAGTTCGGATTTTTCCCCCTTGTGCGAGATAGATTTAAGAGTCATATGATGAGTCAATTGTGGTACTCTTTTCAGTTTTCCTTTGCCTCATAGCATATGCTTTAAAGAAATTGAAATTTATGAACTTTCAAACCTTGGAACAAGAACTGAATAGGAACAAGTTTTTCAAATATATAAAAGCGTTTAGATGTATTGATATTTATGAATTTCCTACGTTTCTGTTGTATAAAAGACATTTTTTTTTTGTTTTGTTTGCATTTAGCATTTCACTGTATTCTTTTCTTTAATTTATAGTGGAAAGACTGAGCATGTATCACTTCACCCTCTGCTATATTCTTGATTTTTAATCTAATCACTAATTGAATGATAACGAAGAATATATTACTTTACATTAATACCAAATATATATTTTTAATCAGGAATTGAGAAAGTAAATTAAATTTATTTCGTGCAATATATACAAAGAAATCGAGAAACGCCTTTTGTTAAGTAACAACTACGCAATTAATTCTGAAAAGACACTTTCGTGTTTGTGATACTCTTATAGCTTCTTGTTATTCAGAATTTCCAGTTTGGGATTTTATTTAATTAACGAATTTCAAAAGCGTGAAATAAGGATTTTCATAAACACATTTAAATAATAGGTGAAGATGTTATTTAAATGTTTCATCACCCAAACCTTTGAAGTGCTTTTGATTGAAATTTTTGCTTTGAATTTGTAAATTATGCGTTGAAATTCCAATATTTATTTTCCACTTTCATGAAATGCAATACTCGTTTATCAGCATGATTCTCTAAAAGGAAAATGCAGTTATGAAAAATAATTTAAAGGCGATTTCAGATTTAATTTTTTCGCTTTGTGGTACCGTACATTTTAAACCATTTAAAACTTCACTCGATCTTTTTTCTCACTTTGAAAAAACATTTCTTAGCCACTCATACAAGTGGAGAATATGCATAATTTTTTTATATGTATTAAATTTTTGATTTAGTTTTCCCTTTTTACATTCAAACATAAGACAAGCTTCAAAATATTAACCAAAATTATTTAAAAGGTTACATTTCTTCTTGATTTAGCGATCTTTTATGAAAAAGCGAAGTAATTTTGTGAAAAATATAAATATAACTCTTATTTCCTACATTTTTTTATCTGGATCCATTTAAGAGAAATACTAAACTAAGATTAAATTTAAGGATGTTGATTTGATGTAACTTATTTTTTAAAAGAATTATCGGAACAATGATTATTAATAAGAACTCTAAAAAACTGAATTCAATGATTTTAGTTAGCGATGTTATTAGGATATGTGTTCTAAAAATTACACCATTAAAATCAAGATAAATTTGTAAAAAGATAAGTTTCAAAATTATTAAAACTTAAGGTTTATGAAAGCTCCAAAATCCATCAGATTGGCAGGTTTTCTAAATGAAGTGTTAAGTTTATTCTCTAGATCCACATTTCAATTGTATGATGCATTAAGTTAATTCTTATCAAGATTTTCTGCCGACATCAATCCTACACAGTTCTTGGCAATTCAAAGAATTCTTAAAAAGTATGAATGGAAAATCAGTGCCAAAATTATTTCATTACTTTTCACTTTTTTTTTCTTTCTTAAAATTGCCTGTTTTTGTTTCAAAATCATAATAATTTTTTCTAATATACACCTTAAATAAAATTGCACAGTAAGACGTTACGTGTAATGTAACGTGTAATTCTTACAAATTACGTTTTACATTTACAGTTGTTATTTTTGTGGGATGTGGAGCGACAAATTACGTGTTATTGATACTTACACAGTCCTGCAATTAGATCACTATTTCCGCAACACTAAAATGCTTAAAATTTCAAGCAATTTTTTAAACAATTTATGAGGGGAAAAAATGACACATGCAGAGTTATATAATGAAAAAGTTAAAATTTATTTTTCAAAAAGCTTTTTTTTTTGCATCATTTTTTATGTTTTGAATAAAAAGGATATAAAAAGATTCCGCTCACTTGCAGCATCTATTGTATCTAATAATGGGGGTTGCGATAGCCTAGTGATCAAGGTATTAGATCGTGGCTGGGGGGGGGGGCGAGTCATGAGTTCGAGCCCAGTACCACTAAGGACCCACCGTGTAGGGAAACGATGCATGTTAAATCTATCGCGAGCTCAAACGTCCTCCCGTTGGTGTGGTGTGTTAATTAGGAGAGGGGGTACCAGCTCAGGTGTCAGCCTCGTCACACAACCATGGTTCAAAATTACGGGGTCCGTCACCAAAAGCCCTCGTGTAGCTGAACAGTGCGACGTTAATATTCACTCACTCACTGTATCTAATCATTCTAATCCAGAAGACTGTTAATAACAGGATATATCAGTACTGTAATAATATGCTTTTATGCTTGTAATAAGAAATGTATTATCTTTTTTTAAAAGTATCATGTTTAGTTGATTGATTCATTTGCTTATGAGCGTCACGTTTAGATGCAACACGAGAGGTAATCGCAATATTGACTTTATATTCAGCATTACAGTCAAATTAAGAGGATTATATCCGAGTTAACACTCCAACTTCAACCTTCCACAACTTTCATGAAAAAGATCTAACAGGGAAGATCTTCCCTAGAGAGTCATTCCTCCACACTACGGGCTGAACGAGTGTTTATTAACGTTGAATTATAAAACACTAGAGCTATTGGCAACGGACTTCATAATTTTGAACCATGACCAAGTGACGAGAATAACATCTTGGCTAGAACTTCACTCTCCGAACTCATACAACGCCCCCTGAAGAATTTTGTGCATCTATTTAACGTATATCTCTACACGGCGAGTCTTTAGAGACAAAAAGGTTCAAACTCTTAATACGTCTTCAACGATTTCGTAACCTTGACTTCTAAGCTATCGCTGTCACTCTACAGGAGGGATCTTAAAGGTACGATTTAGGCAAAAAATTTTAATTTAAGGATTTTCAAAAAAAATTTTGGTTGCCTCCTATATGTGTATAAATATAGGAGGCAACCAAACACCTCCTATGTAAAACAGATTTTGTGATCCAAACTTCATAAAAGCTAGCCATTTAACTTTTTTAAGGAAAAAAAATTTAATATTTGAAGTGATTTTAAAATGATACTCCCCCTACATAAAATATACGTACACGCATGAAATTTTATTTACAGGTATGTCAAATTAAGGATAACAAAAGCTAGTATAAGTTTTGCTATAACATGATTGGTATTCGTACAATACTTCTTTTTATGAATGCTTATTGAAAATTCCTTAAAAAATTTATAAATCTTTTTAAAAAAATAAGCATCACTTTGATTCATAAACGCATACCAACTTTTGTTACGTGTACTATTGGTAATAGGTAAAAAAAAAATTCAAAGCATTAGGCTCAATAGAAAAAAAGCCTTAGCATTTTAAATGAAGATAAACTAATTATTTTATCTTTCTGGATAAGTCAGTTTTAAGTTTTGATTTGCCACGTTGTGAATAATAACGAACGTAAAAGCTAGAATAATTCTGCGTTTTTTAACACGCTTTTATTAAGTTTAGAACTTTCAAATTTTGTGAGGTTATAGAAAAACAGATTTTGATATTTTGGCCGGTTTTTGTCAATTGAATCACATTATCTAAGTTATTAGGTAAGAGATATTTGTGCGTATATTATTATATAACGTAAAATCCGGCGTATAACGTGCACTTTTAACACAAAAAATAAGATCGAAGTTTAAGGGGGCGCGTTATACGCCGGGTATAAAAACGACAGCTTTAAAAATAACAAAAGAGATGAGCATAAAAAGAATTCGAAATACTGTTTATTTAAAAGAAATGGCATGCCTTATGAACTAAAAGAGCTGTTGTTTTAGAAGTATACTATTTTTTCAAAAGTCTGGGATAATTAAAAGTCTGGGACCTCGAATAAATGACTTCAAAACGTAAGATCATTGTATACTAACATTCCAGATTTCTTCGTAAAGAAGAGGGAGTGCGTTATACAGCGAATATACTTTAAAATAAAAAAATGCAGCTTGAAAGTATAGGTGCGCGGATTTTACGGTAAATATTTATCCGTTTTATTTTATAAAGGCAAATTACCTAAAACAAGGAAGCAATGGATATAACCGCACGCTTATCCAAATTTTAAGTTATTAATACCCTATAAGTCGGTAAATACCGAAAATACCCCATTATCTATTTCTTTTTTTTAATGTATTATTTTATCTCACCACAAATCAAGAGAACGGTACGATAATTAAGTTTTTACTGCAACAACATCCCCGGAGAACCAACCGAACAAACAAACGGACGGAAGAGGCCTTTTGAATAGTGAGAGGAAACCATCTTTTAAATCAACCCCACGGGGGTGTAAAAAGCAGAAAAGGGGGTCGACAGGCAGTGGAGCGACCCCTAATTAAGCTGATGGGGGCGGTGGGAACTATTCTTTTAATCGGTGGGTGGTTGCTTATGCGTAGTAATGACCCTTCAGATGAGGACAATTAAGGCTTCTGTGGTTTTGATCCGAAGCCAATTGGAAGGGGTCGGTTTAATAAATGAAAATGATTATTTTTAAGGTTCAATTTCGTTTTGTGCCGTCGTTCAATTTTAAAAGAATAATTAAGGGAACTAATCTTGTAAGAGCATGTAATTTAGAAAAACTTTTTAATTTATAAAATTGATTTGTTTCTTTAATTGCTGTGAAATGTGTATCAAAACGCGTTTAAGATATCTTTTACTTTTTATAGTTATCATGATCTATCGTATATATAAATACTATACCTTTTGTATATAATTATTATTTTTAAAAAAGACTTTTCTGATTTGTTTTGACCCTACTTTTTCGATTTTCTACGAATTTCTTCCTGTTATGATTATTATTGAATATAACACATTATCATTTTTAAATTATGTGTATATTGTAGCTTTCTTACAAATATTCTTGTAAATATTTGTTGATTAGTTTATTATTACAAAGCGTTAGAAAATATTGCTTCAAAAACAAGTCTTCTGTAAGTCATTTTTAAATGCTTTGACTATTTATTTAATTTTTACATCTAAATCTAAGTAACGTTTGATAAATATTCACATTTTTTTTTTTAAAAATCAAACTAAAAATGACAATTTTTACTTAAAAAATAATTCAAAAACATACATTTCAATAAATACATATAATTTTTTATTTATTTACAATATTAAATTAGCAAAACTATTAGCATATTTATGATTTTCACCTCACTACGGGGAAATGTTTTATAGAAAGGAAATATATAATGTAACCTTTTTGAAATCACGACTTTTATTTACAATAAGTATTTTCTATTTATTAAGTAAAATATCTATGGAATTTATTAAAATTAACAATTATTTATTTAAATTAAATTTTTCACATAGCCTGGATTTATAAAAATTTCGATCTAATCTCAAATATGCAACGTAACATACATAAGTTTCTGAAAAATGCCATTTTAACCTCAGTTATAAATCAGTTTCTCCCCTAATTCAATATTATCTTCAAACGATCATTTTTCATTTCTGGCGAACCCCTCTCCCACCTAAGGATCAACCCCCTATGACTAAAAAGAGGGATCGCTGTGGGAGAATCAACTCCGTTCTGCCCCACCGCTATCATATCCTGACAAGAAGGGGAAGCAGAGGGGAGGTTCAGCATCTATATTCTTTGCTCTTTTTTTTCACACCGATTTGAAGTCGCGATCGCACACTCCACCTCTCCCACACCTGCCGATCTCCGGAAAGTCGACGATGTTGCGCGATCTGCTACGATGATTCCGCGCAAAAATGCACTCTCAGCTTTTTTTTTTCGCAAAAGGGGGGGGGGGCAAATTTGAACTACGGAGATTCATACAAGTAAACGTTGAGGAGAACATTAAGTTCTATTCTGAGACGAATCAAAAGTAGACACATATTAAATGTTTTGCATGAACAATATGAAATGTTTCTTCATTTCATTCTGAATATCCGATTGATATTTAGATTGGTTTACAAAATATCTGGAATTATAGCTTACTTACCGTTAATCTACCGCTAAGTATTTCCCGACAATGTTTGACAGATTTATTTTTAAATTATTGGATATCTAAGTCACAACATTAAGCTTTAGATTGTACTCAAAAACATTTTTACAGCCCTCCTCTCTTGATTTAAGAGCAAGACTTGAATTTCTAAAACAGGATATATTTATTTATAATGCCCCCTTAGCCCCACCCCGTGAGGTGATTTCCGCAAAAACCATGCCTAACGAAATTCTGCTCTACAAAAAAACATGATTGTTAAATTTCAAGTCGACAGTTTTTTAGTTTAAAAAAAACAGGAAATTCTATCTACAACACCCCTTTCTCCTCCCGTTTTGGATGTCGGTTTTTGCAAAATCTATTCTTAAATGTTGCCAAATCAAAAGATGTCGCCAAATGCATAATCGTTTTCTAAACATGAGCGGAAATGCTTTCCTCTATTGGCTGCGTACCCCTTTTTCTTACAATAACACACAAACTCTTCTTTAAACAAGGGGATCTTAGAAAAAAATTCATTAAAATAAATTTGAAAATTTTTTCGTGGGACATATGTCTGCTATCCTCTGAAACATCAGTGAAGTTCCCTGTAAAATTTTGGAACGATATGAGCGGATATGTATAGGTCCCAAACATGTTTACAAATACTCAAATTTATATATAAGATAACTCCTAATTTTTCAAATAATCAGTTTCCTAAAATAAATGTACATAGCGTGGAAATTACATGTTGTTCATTAAAAATTGTATCAGCATTCCAGGGCTAAGATTGCATTAATAACAAAATATATAAACAGAGAAAGAGTAATAATTTTTAACAAATATTTATCAAATTGATAAAGTTTTAGTCAAAGAATGCTTTAATGTTAAATGTTTCAAATTGAAAGCAGTTTATAGCAATTATCTTACAATAACATCTTAATTAAAATAGAAACACTTTTTGTCGAAAATGCTTTTTTTAAAAGAAAAGGACATCCTCTTAAGTCAATGTCTTATGAAAATCAGCTTTATAAAATGAAGACCAAATACATGATATCAAGCGTTAAATAATTAAACGCATTAGTGCATTAAGAATTTTGTGTGTAGAGTTTTACTCTGCAAAATTTTTCTGTTACAAAAGAAGCAACACAATTTACTCTAAGCATCATTCGTATCTAATTCAGTTTTAGGATATTTATATATCACAGTGCCAACAGCTGCTATTTACTCTCTTCATTACTAGCCCATTCTTCTATCTGTCACTTCCTTGTACTCTCTTCTCATCTTTCCCGTTCCGATATACAAAAACTTACATAATTTATTATTTTCAACAAATGTTAAAAAATCAAAATGAAAAAACAAAGCTGATTCATGCTGTTACATAGTCTCAGATTCGAAGAACAATTCGAAGACGTGCATTCTTCTCTTGTTTACCGAGAAAGAACCCGTAATCGAAATCGTGGGGTTCTTGTAGATCCAAATGTAGATCAAACTCATCAACCCCTTTTCACTTAAAACAATGAAGACTGTACCATCATAATTAATATCGAACATCTTGGGCCGAACTCTTGAATATACCTCCACGCGTGTTCCAACTTTACTTGTCCTCAATATGTCTGGAGGCGATTGTGCATTAATGGTAAAGCAAATATAATTCCCACGATGGCAACAGTCATAATGTATGCATTCACAGCGAACTCGTCGTATATGGAGGCGAAAGGGATATTTACCGAACATCTATTTTCAAATAAGTATTTCGTTATCCCATCTTTTCTTTGAACCTGATGACAGACTACGGAAATAAGGGGATTTTTTTTTTTATCTTTGAAAGTGTTTATCAAGACATTTGGTTTAACGTGTAAAAGCGGTTTTGATGGTACCTCTATGAGAACATTACGAAATCCTGAAATTTTGCTCTAATTGTAAAGTTTCTGAATGCGGGATTTTTTTTTAGATCTGGGAATTGATGTTATCTACAAATTTCCTGTTCTGAATATGCTGAAATATTTTTGAAACATCTTGATTCATGCAAGATACTACATTTTAAAAGTTGTAATTGCCTCTCCAGTTCAAAATATAAAGCTATCAGAGACGTGGCGATTGTCTTTTCACAACGCAGTATCGCTCATTACAAAGCGATATTTTTATATGTGCCTTTTATCACAACTTAGCTTTGGTATACGTACGAATACGTTATATAATCTCTCCTAACAATTGGAAATGCTAAAATTTCTCCGAAATTCACCTATTCGATTTTTTGTGTAGTAAATTTATATGCGAAATGTTCACACGTTTATTTATTTTCATTCCACCTTTTTTTTGCCTATAAAATATTTTGATAGATTAATTAGATAAAAATAAAATTCTGATACTTTTTACTCTTATTTAAAGTATTTTTAGAAAAAAATACATTAAAGTATTTTATTCTGTTTCTAAATATAAAAAAATGTGATCTAAAAGGAAGTCTTAAATTTGATAGCTAAACTATAAAAGAAAATATTGATATAGTGAACAGTTCAAAGGAATTGAGTATAATAAAAAAAATGAAATATAATATCTAAGATTGGAAGAGGGTTTGCAAGATTTAGCAAAGAAACAGTGTCAAACGTTATTTCAACTACCACCCCTACACACACACCCCAAAAAAGAAGAAAAGAAACATTAGTTGCTTTTATAATTTTTACAAAAAAAAACTTTCAAAAAAGAGGTAAGGGGAATAAAAATTTTATCAAAGGAATCATTAAAATCTTCTAACCATTTCACATTTTAACAAAAGAAAAAAAGTCTTTCAGCACCACTTGTGGTACAATTTGTCTACTCGAAATAGCGATAAGAAAATGCAAGCATATAAAAAAATTTTAGTTGCAAATAATGAAAAATTTGGATTTAAATAGACCAAAAAGAAACAAGAAAACAATGAATATGTCTTTCAAAGAAATAATTTTGTAAACTATAAATAAGTAAAAAGAAACTTTAAAAAACCAATCTCAAGAAGGAATTCTAAAACTTAGACTGTGTGATGCTTGATTTCGTTAGTTATAAGGGAAAATATTATTAACACCCTTTTTTTAAAGTTTCGCTTGTATGTAACGAAATCTTTGAAATCAATTTTTACCTTCTTTAAAAGATCAGATTAATTCAAAATCTTGCTCACTTGTCCAGGACCGATGACAATACAATAATTTAATAATTTTGTTCCGTTTTCCTGATCAGGATTAACGATTTCCCATTTTCGGATCCCCTCCCGCATCTGGTGACTAAAAGATTAAGTTACAACTTAGTTCGATTAAGTATAAAAGGATGTTTTTTAGTTTTTTTTAAAGCTATAATTTATTTGTTATGTTGGCATACCAATTAAAGTGTATAGAACTATATTTAAGTTTTTCTGCTATTTACTAAATTGGTTACTTTTTCCAACAGAAAAATATATATATATTCACTAATATATAAATTATAATACATTTTTCCAAATTGGTTTTATATCGATTTAAAGCAAACGATTAAATAAACAATTTTTATCAATAGAAATAAATTAGAAGAAAAGCGTATTGTTTAAGAAAATAATAGAATATATTTGAATTTAAATTTCTAAGTTGAATTATTTACAAATTTATTCCATTGGTTGAATTCTTCTGACTATGAAATGCATCATTCATAAACTTTTTTTCTTAGTATCTTTTACGTAAATTTAATTTTGTTTTTCGTATAATTTCAGTTTCTTTTCGAATTCCTTGAATCAATCATGAAGTTATTATCCCTCACATAAAATAGGATTTCAAATTGAGAGAGAAAAAACACTTATATAATCGAAAATATACTCATCTTTTTTTTTTTTTAATGAATTCTTATCATTTTCACTCAAAAACTCAGAAGACTTAAGTATGCTTCTGATATGCACTAAAAAAATGACACAAGTAATCGAGAGGGGATTCGCACAATGAATATTATTTAAAGTATAAATGCTGGTTTCAAAATAAGAAATGCTCTTTAAAAGAATTTGTTGAAATCTGCATTTCATATCCTTTTTCAATAATACTTCTCCAAAGCTGCATATATAAGGATTTCAAGATATTGTTTAGTTTTTCTTTTATAAACAGCTTTATAACAAACTAATTTGTCGGCTTAGAAGGATAATTTTTGGATACTTAAGATTCGCAGTTATTGAATCTTTCACGCCAAATTTGTCTTTGAAAGAGAGATATACGAAACAAAATGCGAAATGGTTTTGCCATAGTTTACAAAATACTCTACCAATGCTTTTAAAATAAAATAAAAGGCCTTAGAAGTTTTATTTATAAAAGGATGGATTTTTCCCCCTTATACCATAGTTTATGAATAATAGAAGAGGAAAATGACTTCATTCGCCTATTTTTCTCAAACAAACGAATTGTGAAATCTTTTCAACAAACTCATCGCTATTTTAAATAGCAATTAATATCATTCCCTTTATATAAAACTGAAAATAACATAAATGACAAAAAAAATTCTTTAACGTCAGAAATTATTAGCACACTAGGTAAGAAAACAGGAAATTTTATCGATAAGGGAATACATATGACAAAATTAAAAATGACAATATGGTAATTGCATTTCTGAGATACAGAGAATTACTATTTAATGAATTTTACACTAGAGGGTTTAATCAATAAAAATTAACCTAGAAGAATCAGGTTTGAAAAAACTTATTATTAGATATACTTAAAATGTATGTTATGTTTATACAACGTACATTTTATTAAATGTTCCAGGTTATATGCATATAATAAAAGAAATGATGTGTGGAGAAATTAAATATCCTATACAAAAAAGCTCAAATTTCGAAATCAAAAGCTAAGAACAAAAGTACAAGAAGAAAAGTCAATCGACCAAAAGGGGAAACTATTATATCTTCTGAAGCTGTCACTGACTTAGGGCAATGAAGAGGGGTTCAGCTTGCTTTGGATAGGATTATGTATTATACGTGGAAATTTTGGAACAAAGTGTTTCACAATCATAGTTTATTCTCTTAAATTCTTTTTCGAACTATTATACATAAATTTTCTGCTGAAGGGAAAGGCAAAATAGGTTCCTATAAAGCAAGCTTAACCCTACTTCATTGCCCTAAGTCTATGATAGCTTTAAAAAAAACCATTTTGGTCAATTGATTTTTCTTAATATAGGGGTTTTTGTTCTTGGTTTTCGGTTCCAGAATTTGGGCTTTCTCTGTTTTATAGGATATTTTATTTGGTTTCCTTTATTAATAAATTTTTTATTATGTCATGCATTAATTAAGGCTGCTTCACAGCTATTCATGTTATAATTTATTATTGATTATTCATTTGTTTTTGGTATGTTATTTACTAGCTACATATATAGCTAGAAAATAGTATATAACTAAAGCTCTAATATATATATATATATATATATATATATATATATATATTAGATGACAATATCCCTTTCCCTAAGAAGAAAGAGCGTATCATCAGCTTTCAAAGAATCTTTTTCCCATTTACGTTTTAAACTATAAATCTACGAATAGTATGTGGCACATAAGACACATGAATATAAATATAACATTTGAAATATAAAATATTCCTCTGACAAGAAAACCCGAAATGAGACCCTGCAATTAAAATTAAATTAAGATTTAAATTTCGATTTTACATTCGGAAATTTGAGTGGTATAAGTTCGACTATGCAACCAAGTCTTTTTTACAATGACCAACAGTCCAACGGTATTTAACACAAGCTACACATTCCTGATACTTTTTGATATAAATTTCGATATTTTTTTTCTTAATTGTATAGAAATATCGAGTCAAATATTGAAAATAGTTTTAAAAAATCAATTTCTAGGTAAAAAAAAATTAATAACGTTAATCGTTATGAATTTAAAAAGCTAAAGAAAATTGGTAATAAATTATAATCGAATTGCAGCAAATAGACTTAAAATAGTTTTTCGTTTCACATACCTGTCCACCGGAAAATATTGGGGTAACATTTTTATCTTTTTCATTTTCGGGTTTCCGAAGATGTGTTGTCCACTCTGCTCCTCGGACAATATGTGTGTCAACCCAAGCCTTTACAGTTCCGTGCTCGTCAACGACCTGAAAAGAAAATTTTATAATGTAATGCCAAAAGTTTAAGAAATAATCCCAAATCTCCCGTTGAGATATGAAATCTGTAGACAGCTCCCACATGCATAAACGTGCTAAAGATGACTCAAAAAGCATTGTGTTTGTGGTCATCTTGATCCAGATTTGTGTTTAATATTTTAAATAAAAATGTGTTATGACAAGGGAGTATTAAAAAGTAAGTTAAAGTATTTTCAAAACAAAAAAAAACACATTTCATGCGATGTAAATCCTCTGTTTGTGAGATAGCTTCGAATATTATTAATAGTTTAACACTTTCTGTTTCTTTAAGTGGTTTTAAATTCTTTCTTTTTAACTTAGTTAAACTAATGTACATATTTGGATTGTACGTACATTAAATATGTATAGATAAAATAAAGTGGGGTTTGAATAAAATTTAATATTTACATTATTTTTTCAATACTAGTTTATGATAAGCATATAACTCAAAGAAATTTCGAGTTAATACCTTTCAAATTTTTAAACGTTTGTTTTATGTGTTTGATAACAACTTATACTCAGTGGCGCAACAGCCCATTGGAGAGTCAAGGTCTACTGTGCTCTCAATTTTTATGAGCATGGGCGCTGAGATGCATTAGCTGAAGTTCTGGTCAGGTGATCAGTCTGACACTAAACTCCCAGTGGTCAGTCTCCAAGCAAGCGTGGTAACCATTTATCGACCCACTGAAGAGTTGGAAGTCTAAGCCGACTTTGCCCAGTCCGGGGTTTGAATTGGACTCGTCTAATGGGCTTTAATGTGTTTAGCATTCATTTAAATATAAAAAGGGGTATATGTTTAAAATTATTAATTTTTTTTCAATAAGCAGATTAAAAATAACATTTTAAATTTGATACTGTTTTTATTCTTGCAATTTTATATATAAATACTGGAACTCTTATTTAAGGACCAGTAATGCTGAAATCGTGATAAGTTTGCTTTCTAGATTATCCTATGACAAATCGGAAATGAAAAAAGTAAAGCAATTCCTCGTAGAATTTTAGAAATGAAAGATGTTTATTTATTTTACTAGTGAGTGAGTGAATGAATGAATATTAACGTCACACTGTTCAGCTACTCGAGGTCTTTTGGCGACGGACCTCGTAATTTTGAATCACGATCAAGTGATGAGGGCGACACCTGAGTTGGCGCCCCTTCTCCTAACTACCTCACCACATCCACGGGAGGACGTTTGAGCTCTCGACAGAATTTATTTTACTAGAAAACTTGAACAAATTGCTTTCCATCATGACGTAAAAAATGTTGTTTAAACGTGAAACTTTGACAATAGAGCCATTCTTTTTAGTTTGATTATTCAATGGATTAATGTAAGATCACACGTTCAATAGTTAGGATTAAGCTGTTTTTTTTTTTCAATTTTGGATTATTTTAAACAGTTTTTCATTCACTATTATGGAAAATTTTTATTCTATAGGGGAATGTTGGGATCTCATAAAGCACGCTTAACACCTACTTCCCCGCCCTAAAAGTCGGTGACAGCTCTAGAAAACATAATAGTTTCCAATGTTGATCAATTGGCTTTAAATACATTGTTTGTTGTTCATCGTGTTTGATTGCAGAATTTCTTTCCTGGTTATGAAGGATAACTATTATGCTTATATTTATTTATTATTATATAACATTCGAATAACAAAAACTATAAAACTCAGATTTTTTTTTTCACTTTAAAATTCAGAATGATTATTTACATAATAATGTTTTTACAACAATGACATAAACGCATTAAATAATTACATCAAATATTAAATGATTATATCAAAACACAATAGCGATAAAACCGTGACGTTATTTTTAAAATGTACCAATACTTTTCCGTATCAAATAGTCAGGTATTTTTAGTCAATCTTCCTAATAAAAACCAAGCAAAAAAAAAAAATCAAAAGACAAGAAGACCTGTTCGTCGAGCCATAAAACCCATCCGATATCATTCGCATCAGCAACAATTGTATTGAATAGTAATTTTAAAGAAAAGGGCGTAGTAGTTTTTGTACTCAGCGGGGAAGTCATATCCTTTAAATTTGAATTTAAGCATAGTGACACTTTAATTTCAATTCATTTGTCCTATTTCTCTATATGGCGCCTCTTCATAGATAAGCCTCTGTTAATACGCCTACTCCGCACTTGTTTCGTTTCTTCTGTATTTATTTCGTTTCAATGCTGCAGTTAAGGATTACGAGTGTTATTGTTCACCTGCTACACTAAGCGTGTAGTGAAGGTGACTGGGACAATCTATCTCAGCCCTACGCTAATATCTTTGTGCAACCGCCATTATCATTCAAGGAGTCATGGCTAAAACATTCGGGAAAGTTAAGCTGATTGTTTGAAAGGAGCTCTAGTTAGAGGACAAAAATGTCTTAAGGAATGCGCGACAAATAGTTCTTGTTTTTATATTTGAAGCCATTGCTAATTTAGTCTCTTTAGAGTAGCTTTTCTTAATTTTAAGTTGATAGCAGTTGCTTGTTGAAAATAATTTTTTAAAAATAAAGAGGAAAGGTCTGAGCGAAGAGTCTGGGTTTGGAGAAATATTTTATTCTAAGCGAATTTATTCTGGAATATTTCGATTATAAATAACGGGTTTTTTTCTCTTGTTTTATATGATCAATTTATGCAAAAAATGCAATTTGTGACCATGAATTATTGCAGAAATTTATAAATGACGATGTTAAAAATAAATGGATTTAATCATTTAAAAATATTGTAACGGGTTCATCTGCGAACCTTCTACTAATCCTCTTGGGGTAAAATTATTCTTTTTAACTGTATGTTGAAAACTTTCTCTAGAAGAAGAAGATTTGATTTATTCAAATGAGTTGTTCTACTTAAGCGTTGACATTTAGGTACGCGATGTTAGTCGACGAATAGTCGCTGAATGGTCGATTATTGATAATTGGAGAATAAAAGTGATAAGATTGTGCTTAAGATTTACGACAGAAGTTCGTACAATAAAGTAAGATATTTACGGTGAATTCTAGCATAGATGTCCAGAGCGCTCCAAGAGTAGATTATACTTAGATGTTAAGTAACCTTAAGCCATGCGCGCGCGCGCGCGCGATTACTCTTCTAATTATTTATTAAGTGCATTTCCTACCTTTAGTTGTGTTGATTAGGTAAAAGTGAGAAATAAATTTGAATTTAAATCTTGTGCAATGGCTGATCTTTGCTCGAACTCCCAAACACCAACAACCGCTAGTCGGTGTTGGTGTTTTTACATACAGTGTTACATATGTAATCGGTTTACATATAGTCGTTACAATATGTAGCGACTAAAAGTAGTTTTTAAGTAGTTAGTAGCGTAGTTTTTAACTAAAAAATCATTTATTCGGGTTATCTCATAATAAATATTCGGCTTTGATAATTTAGTCAATAATCAATTAACAAAAGAAAACAATCAATTGAAGAAAGATATTCTTGCTATGATATCCTTGTTTCTGAAGAAAATGTTAGAAGTTAATAACATCACACATTTAAAAAAAAAACTTGCCCAGAGTAAGCACACTTTTTTGCCAAAAAATTTTACGACACAAATACTTATATTAATATTATTCAGTGGTGTGCACACAAGTGTAGAGATCCAGGGAGCCCGATCTTCTCCCCATCACCCTTGATGTTTTTTCTGATTTTTTTTACTGTCTAGAAATTATTAGATTCTTATTAAGACCATTTTCTCAAGGAATTTACATGTTATGTTAGTTAGATACATGTCTCAAGTCTTAAGTCATTAATTCTGTATTGTAGAATTTTCAGAGTTTTCAAAGCTTGTATAGACTGTAATTTACTTCTCCCACGAGGTACTCCTAAGCCTCGAGCGCGTCCCTGATCAATCTGAGCGTCGGACAAAACAGCATCTACATCAAGAATCAACTAATTCAAAAGGAGTAGGAAATGTGGTGTTTCTCCAAGAACCGAATAACCAAAGTAGAAGTTTATGTTGGCTGTCACGTCTATTAATTTTAGTTGAGCAAAACGGTATGATCTTCACACCTAGGGTGATCTTAGTAGGACCAAACTCCCGACATACTTCACTCAATCCGCCCAGGAACACCCACTCGCCACAATGAGGCATTCAACAGAAAATTGGGAGGAAAGGAATTAAAAAAAAAACAATCAAATGCAGCTTTTAAAAATATTTTTTAAACTTCATTTTAATTTTTAGTTTTTATTTCTTTGCTCTCCCCTCATTACCAGGACATGTATTACCTTATCTAAAATGAAAAGATTCATAAAGATCTTAAAAAAGTGAGGTAAGAATTTCAACTTTGAGAAATTCCCAAGACATTTATTTTCATTTTATGCAGAGGGTGTTACTATGTATCAAACAACATTAATGTATCTTTTTAAAAACACATACATTCATAATTACCCGAAACGTAGTGTTAATCACGGATAATTTCTCCATTTACAAAACAATGACTCACGCAACACCTACTAATAGAATATATTTTCAATACAAATATTCTCGTATAAAATTTGGGTCAAGCTTACATATACTTATAATCTGAGCAACACCAACTAATGTACTATAGACAAAAGATTATCAGAAAGGTTAAATAATTTCTAAAGAATTTGACATAAAAATGTATTAGGAAGAGATTATGCAAAGTTTGTTAGATCCTTTTTTATGATAATTTAGGTTTCTCAAATACAAATAAAAATATAAATTGTATATTTCAAGTAAAACTGCGTATAAAAGAAATCAAATTCTGGCACAGAAAAACCTCTAAGCTGAGCTTATATATAATACTGTATAATAAAAAAATTAAAATTATTCGGTATTTAGTTGATAGACGCAAAAAAAGTTCCGAGCATTGGATATAACACTATATTTCTCACAAAGGTTAAAAAACGAGGAAAATAGATTTGTAACTTAAATAATTTATTTCGCAATACTGAGATTCTGATTGTTTTAAGTGAGAACTACTGCATATGAATATTTTTGTACAATTAATTTACCGCTTAAAAATTCTACCCATAATAATCCTGTTTACCCTTATTTGCATTTTGATCTATTGGCCAAATTCGATTTTCAATTTATCTCTAGGAAAAGTATACAAAAGACATTATTAAAATCATTATTAAATTAGTTCTTTTTATTTAATTGATTATTCCTTAACCAAGTAACACGTATGTACAGAAACGAAAGGATTTCGTTAGCACAATCCCTGTATCAAACATAGATTAAACATTTTTAGCATTTTAAACTTCTGAAATAGTACTCTAGTATAATAAAGTATATAGAGATTTATAGAGTTTTCGTGCTAAAATAATTTATTCATTTTTATCTGTTTCAAGAAATAATAACAATAATAAGTGTTTATTCCATTAATTTATTGATTAAAATTTTTGTTTTTAAGTCTAATTTTGGCAAGTATTAATAAATACAGAGAAATGAAATGACAAAATATTATCTGAAAAGAAGTATCCAACAGAGAAAAATTAAGAAATTATGTTTTACAAATTAGTGAAAAATAATACAACAAGAATTAAAGTAAGCAGATTTAAGACATTTCTATTATCATAATATTAATTTGTTATTTTTATATTAAATTTTTGTTGATTTTTTTTTTGGCTAAAAAGGAATTTAAATCAAGTTAAAAAGCTTCAATGTGAATTTAATGAACGTTCAAGTCCTTCATTTCTTGACTGCGAAAAAATCATAAGAAAAAAATAAGAACTTCAATGAAAAAAAATCAAAATTTTCTTCCAAATTTCAATAAAATTCCTCTTAAAGTTCATTGTTACTGATACCCCAAAAATAAATATACTTACATGAATACTAATGCAATATCTATTACTTTTTTTTATCAAAATATCAGAAGCATGGTATTAGCAACATACCGTGTTTACGCACATTTTTTAAAACCTTTTGAAAATTTTTATCTTTCATGTCTATCAATGTATTGAAATGAAGTAATTCGGACAACAAAAAATTTATTTCGCTGAAGTACCAATCATAGGTCTGTGAGCAGGAGAGTATTTAGCCGCTGAAAATTAAATTTTAGCTCTGGTGGGGGAAATCGAATAATACGCGTATTTAAGAATAAACTGCCGGATTAGGGAATTTCTTTTAAATACTAAATCGCGTGCACAGTAAAAAAATAAACTTTTCCCCCATGAATCGCCATGATGATTGCGTTGGAGAAATACTTAGATGTGGTTTATACATATTCTGTGGTAAAGTGATTTAAGTACTAAAATACTCATTCTAAAGTATAAGGGTTGCCCAATGAAAAGTGGACATATGCGATTGAGTCAGAATAAGTGCAGCTATAACAGAGCCACCAAACAGGGACACGAAGGACGGTAGGAAGTGTATACCACATACACAATGTTTAACACAGTGAAACCTCTTAGTGCTAGAGAAAATTAATCAAAAGTAAAGTCGTGCCATATAAGGATGCGTCCAGATCGGAACAACGTGCGATAGTACGATTTCTGATTGCAGGAGGTGAGTCTAATGCCGGCATCTATCGATGGGTAATGGAAGTCTTTAGAGAGCACTATTTATGCTGAGCGTCTTAGAATAGCTGGTGTTCAAGTTTTCGAGAAGGGCATGAAACAGTATCGGATCTCCATGACAATGTCCAGCCCACGCGTTTCCCGAGAAACCAAGGCAACATGTAAAAATTCCTTTGGGGAATGTCAAAGCACGCACCGTACCAGTCCGGATTTATCACCCTATGACTTCTAGGTTTTCAGGCTACAAAAGACAGTAAAGTAAAACTTTTGTATTCGGACGATTAAGCGAAGGAAGTTGGACAGGGAACTTCCTCAAGAATTAAACACGTTCTTTCTAGAGTCAAAACATAGACCTGCAGCCAAAACAATGGGACTTGTTACAGCACCCAGAGAGATTTCTTTTGATTTCCAATAAAATCATTCTTTTTATTGAAGTCTACTTTTCAATTGGGAAACCCTCATAATTTTTGTTTAAGTATAAAATGAAATGGATTTATTTTTCAATTGTAATTCTCATGTAGAAAGTGTTAAAAAGTATAACTTTTAAAAAAAATTGTATTCGATAATGCATTGTATAATGGTTATTGATATATAAAGTAGATTATGCCTAAAAAACGCCCATAAAAATACCTGAGTCTCAAATTTCAAAGGAAGGAAAATCTTTTTTGCTATAACAGGGAAATTATATTAATGAAGCCCAGAGGAGTATTTTTTATTAAATAATGAGGGGAAAAAAATTCTACCAATAATAATCGGAAATTTAAACATTCAAAACCATTAAAAATATGATTTCTATGTGTTCTTAAAATGGTGCAATGAGTGAATGATATTTTGTTAACGTCGCTCTATAAAGCAACAAGCGGGCTATTGGCAACGAGCCTCGGTCAAGTGACGAGGATGACACCAGAGCTGACAGCCCCCTCCCCGTACTTCCACACCATGTCAACGAGATTACTCTGAACCTCGACAGATTTAACGAGCATCAGCCAATCTATACGGTGGGTCGTTCAGCTCCTTGATACGGAGGGGGGGGGCTCCAAATCAAGAAACATCGGCTACGAGTCCGTGATCATGAACACGGCTATTTTAAATTATACTTGTTAAATTGAACTTGCTTTATTACACATTAAAATAATAACAGCAATTAGTGAAATTTTAAAGCCGAGTTGCTTCTAATTAAAATTAAAAATGTATTTTTTATTATAAATATAGGACGTAACACGCATTTCCAGTTGCAAAAAAATATATTAATTGTCAATTTTTCTGTATTTTAGGCTTTTTTTTATTGAAATCAAAAGTTAATTAATAGTAATTTTCCTAATACGTATTCGGAAATTTACAAATATAACCTTCCAGATTATTTAATCCAAAATTAAGGCTGTCTTCGGTTAATGTTAGAGAATAGGACCCAAATTCAGAATATTTGTTCAGATGTAAAAGTACTCAAGCATTCTGCCTTCACTATCCTGTAGAGCAGGGGCGGGCAGACTTTTCCTGGGTACGGGCTACTTCTAACTTTTTCAAGGTGTTGCGGTCCACCCAGTCTCCATATTAGCTGCCCAGTGTGCCACAAATACGTTTTTTTTAGTATGCACATTTTAGGTATTAGGAATGGCGGTCACCCCAAAATGTCTCAGCGGTCCACTGGTTGATCGCGATCGACTTAATGCCCACCTCTGCTGTAGAGCAAGGGTGTCAAACTCAAAGGCTAACTTGGGTCAAGCAAACAATGTTTAACTTAAGTTGCGCCACACAAAAAATTCAGTATTTTGGGAACGTTGGTTTATTTCGAATAATATATACGTATATAAAAGAACACGAAAAATTTGATGTTTACGTCCTGATACTTTACATATATTATCTGTTATAATATTTCCTATTTTGGGAGAAATTTTGATATTTTATTATATATTATTGTGTGCCGATATACCGAACGGGCCGCATGTTGTCCGCGGGCCTCGAGTTTGACACCTCTGCTGTAGAGAGTAGCATATTTTATCATACTACTCATTTTTATCCAAGTTGAAACATTTTTTTTATATAAATGTGTTCCGCATTTTTTCTCCTATACCGTAATGCTAAATGAGCTATCCCTTTGCATGATAAATGGAAAAACTAATTATTAATTAAATATTTTGAAATTTTAAAAACATAAGTTAGTTACAATGCATAAGTAACCATTAAAATTAGTATGTAGATTATGTATGTTATTCAAATGCATAAATTAGTTACAATGTCACAAATTTTTACAAAAATTAAGACATTTTTTCTGTCCAAAAATGTGTTTTATGTTAAGTTCAAGAGCTCTCGTACATATGGCGAAAACAGCCTTAAAAATTCTAATCCATACCCTGCTTTTAGTGCCAATGGTTTCATATTCAAAGATAGTACATAACCCACTTTTCCTCGGAGAAATCTCTCCAGTCGATGAAATGCGAAATCTTTTCAAAATCGCATTAAAACGCCCCTACGTGGGTGAAAAGAAGGTTTCGTCTTCTCTGGTAACCACACCTTTTTCAAGTCGAATCAAATGATGCGGGGGATAACATTCCAATTGTCGACAACGTCGAAAAGTTTTACGAAAAATGCTACCCGTAAATCTGCAGATCCGTAGTTTGGAAATGTATAATTTCCCGTCCTTCTCATTAATTTCAAAATTTCTCCTCTTTTGTGAAAAGAGGAGCATGAGATACCAAAGATGTCTTTGTAGAGATGATTGCGTTTCATTTCTGTGCAGAAAGCTAGATTTCACGTAAACAAGTAATAGAGAATTAGCATTGTATTTCACGCACACCAGTGGCAGATCTGATCCTGTTCTTGCTTTCTGAAATTTATAGAAATTTCGAACATAACAGCGAAATTTGAATAACTCAACGGGTGAATGGATGGCTCAAGCCCGATTCTTGAAATCTACCAATCACTAGTTGAAATCTGTCTTGGTTTAATTTGAGATTGCTTAGAAATTCTGAAGATTGATGTGGAGATGCTTATTACTAGCTGTATTCAAGGGTAGGCAAACGAATCTCGAATTCTTTTATCAAGACTCTAAGCAAATGTAATAAATATTTTGCACTTGTGAAAAAAGTAAAAATTCAGAACTTGTTATTCAAGTCGAAAACTATTTTTGCTACTGAAAAAATTCTTTAAAAAAATTTAATTTTAGATTTACTTTGCTTTAAGCATCCCCCCTCCCCTTTCTAATCATATTTTAACTGTAACTAGCCATTCTTTTTAAGGCCTATTTTTAATAGAAGACTTAACTTTAATCAATTTAGGCACAAATGCTAAGAAGAAAAAAACTTAAGTTAACATGTTAAAAAATATTTTTATTATTATTATCATTCTTTTGCATTTCTTTATTAATTTTTTTATTTCCATTTTATCTAGTCAATTTATAAATAAGTGTTCATTTAAATCATAGGTTCTCAACGTGGGCAATAACGCCCCCTTGTGGGCGTTTGAGGCTTTCAGGGGGCGTTGAGATGGTACGGAGGGGCTTGGGCAGATTAACCAAAAAAGACTAAGAAAACACGCTGATTATGTACTAACAAAAGTAAACCTTAATATTGTTTACCTTATATTGATTGCATGTATTTAAATCACTCCTACATCACATGTACGAAAATTCACATATTTCGGTAGTTCGGGGAGTGGATGAAAAACTTAAGAGGCTTACATTACATTCAGACGTACATTAAATTGAATGATATAGTGCATTTTAATTTCTGTAGTGCACGTGTTGTCTTTGTCTGGAGCAGTAGGAAACACACATGTTTCGTCCTCTGCATTCCATTACGCATATTATCCAAGAAACATAATTAAATAGGTTAACCAGGAATTAACGTTATTCTTTAAAGGCTGAAACTGTCAATGTATATTTATTTTGAAAGCAATAGTTTATTATGAATTACTTCGTATCATCAAAACCCCTGCCTGTCTTTATAACAGGTAATCTAAAACATTTATTTCCCTTTTAAATGAAGAAGAAATTCAGTAGCGTTTCAATTCCAACAATATCCTAACTATGACTAAAATGTATAATATTACACATTTAAATATATTTGTGGCAATAGATATTTCAGATTCTCAAGTAAAAAAGCTGGAACTTAAGAAAAAAAATTAAATTAAAAAAAATATATTCTTTTAGTAATAGGATATTTTTAAAACTTAACGCTTGTTTTCACCATATATTATGTACACTCTTATTTCACTAAAGTGAGAGAGGGGGGGAGGGGTATCGAAATATTCACTAGGAAAGGGGGAGGTATCGATATATTCACTAGAAAAGGGGGCGATATCGAAATATTTATTAGAAAAGGGGGCGCCAGTTCAAAAAAGGTTGGGACCCTATGATTTAAATTCTTACTAGTTTATCATCTGAAAATATAATTTTTTTTAAAAAATTATATTACTCAATATTTTATAGATCCTAATACATTTAAATTAATTTTTTTAAACATAGTTTAATTTAATTTATTTATTTATGTTTAAATGCTCTTGTAGTATTTTTCTAGTTGAAATAATATCTAATTACTTTTTAACATTTTGAATACTTAAAATAAAATTGATAAATTATGTATCATTATTTATCAATCAATTTATTTATCATGCTCCAATTTGGAATATTTTTTTCCATTTAGAAAGTTTTTCAAACTGTACTCTATGAAACCTTCACAGAATAAGTTAATTCATTAATAGAAGTTGATTCTAAATCTCAAGTTAAAATTCATTTCCAACGCTAAAGCTCGGGTCCCATATTATGAAATAAAATAAACCAGAGCCTTAAAGCATTTTAAAATAATAATTTTACGTATGGCAGTTGTAATAATGGAATAATAACCAACAACCAATAGAGCAAATAAAATTAATCAAAAATCATATTGAAAAGTAATGCTTATAAAAATCAAATTAATTTGAAATTGGATAAATTTAAGTTTTAATATATTCATAAACTGTTACTTTCAACTATTTCCTTTCGTATCTAGTTAGAAATTTATTTTAACACCATTTAATACTTAAATTCTTCTTAAATTGCTGATGAACAGAGGAAGATAATTACATTTTTCTTAGCCAAAACCTCAGAATTCTTTTACAAATTTAAACACCCCCTTTCCCCGAAAAATAGGAGTTCGTTCAAAATATGAGAAATATCCTTTTCTAATATTTCTTGGAAAAAACATTTTATACAACTCTTTTTTTAAAAAATATACCAAAAAAAAACATTTCTCATTTTCTGTATTTATTCCTATTTATTAAAAAAAATATCTCCATACATCCTAGTGTTCTATTTATACATTACGTTAAAAAAACCCGTAAAAAATGTTTAAAGAATTTCAGAATTAATCATTATTCTCCTCGGTGAAATTCTGTTTAGCTTAACCGAAAAGCGTTAGTCACTGGTTGATGAATAAAAGTAAACATTTCTAATAGCGACGATTTACGCCTGAAATAAACCCTTTTGGTTTTGAAAAGCAAAGCTAACTTTGAATCAAAAAGCTTAAACAACATAAGAAATATAGATAACAAAAAAAAAACTATCTAAAGTTGTTTTATTTATAAATAAAGTAATCAACAAAAAGGTCTCCCTTATAAACCAAATTGTTGACGCGAAGACGAAACCCCTTCTTATTAATAAAGATCTGAAAATATATTAAAAATATTTCTTTTCGGGAGAGAATTTTATATAAGCACGTATAAGATTCCAAAATAGATTTATAATATTCTTAAAGAAATATAAAATATGCTATTTAATTCTAGAAAAAGAGTTATTTTTTTAAGCTCCCATTTCAATGCACAGAAACTTACAAAAAAAAATTTCCTGCGATTATATTCATTAAATATTTTTCTGTTCTGCTATATCTTGTGTTCTGAATTAAAGATGCAATACAATCGATTGTAAATAAGTAATTGAGAATATCCACTAAACTGACATACCTAAAACCTTTATGAGTAAATATTCATCAATTAAGAAGGAATTTATTGTATATAAATAAAATCCTATAATCACACCTTTGTTTACTGTTGAGTAGTATTTTTATAGTAAAAATGAATATGACTTATATAATCTGTATAATATTATGAAAACAGTCCAATTAAAAATAAATTACATTAAAATTTGCCTAAGCTTAAATATGTTTAAAACAAATATTTTATCTAATAACTATTTTTAACTGATGTTAAACCATTAATATTTATCTCTAATATTGATACTTATGACAATAATAATTATCTAACATTATTAATATCAATTTTACTGCTCACACAAGGGGGGGGGAGAAGGTTTTTCCGGATCGCCCTCACAGCCCCTAATTTTTTTTCCGATTGATTATAATCCTAATACTGTATTTGATACTAATTATTTATTTTATTAGTTAGTGCTAATTATTTATTCAATTATTTTTTACTGTTTTTGTTCCTGACAATGAACAAAATCAAAAGAATAAAGGATATGCTTGGCGGCGTATGATACCAGAATTGTGGATTTTCAACCCTGGACCCCTCCCCCTTGAAAAATTTCTGTGGGCTATTGATTTTACATAACATATCATTTTCTAATAGTTTATCTGGTAGACTAAATATCGATTAGCTGGCTTACGAAATTTTTCATTAAAAGTAAAAAATGTTAAAATGGGCTTTATAATCTGGGTTTCCCACTAAAAGGAGCTGAATTTATTAAGACTTACACTTAAATTATATAAATCCCCAACGAATAATTGTATTTTATTTGTCTTGTGTATAACATGGCATTTAAATTGTGGTTTAATTCGAAATCAAATGCTGACATGGTTAGCTACCCTTGGATACGCACACACATAAGAAAACTTTTACATTCCAATAAGTATATATCAAGGAATCGCAAACATACAAATACAAAATCTTAACAAAATGATTTGCCTTAACAACGCATTAGTTTCAAAAGCATTAACAAAGAATATACAAATCCGATATTAAAGTAAAACAGAAACTGTAGGATTCGTACGGAATGAGGTACCCATTAGATTCGATTATTTAAAATTTCTTGCATGATAGTAAAAAAAACCTAAGTATATACGATCTTTTTGCACGTTGCGTGTCAAATTCTGGAGAACATCGTTATTATCTCTGTGTGCGAGAAGCAAAATAAATGCGCATTGAACTACACACGGCATTTGTAACTTGTGTAATTACGTTACTAAAGTGTACCTCACTTCAATGTTTGCGCAAGCTTAAAAATGCGCTTATTTACCGCTTCTATAACAAAACATTTTTCTCATTACTGTGATTCTCAAAATACTCCGTCAATAAACAGACCAGATTTGGGTTGCTCAACTGTATGGATGGCTTTCTTTCCCTGCCCGTTGCTTAAATATCGAAAGGAAAGTGCATTGTCACGAATTATTGCGATGGACTGTGAGGTTTTTAACACGCAAATGATATCATTAGTAAAACTCGAGAGAGAGGTTTTGTAGTAACGGGGGTCGGGTCGTATTCTCTGATAGTTTGAATGGTGAGTACAGAAAATAAAGATTAACTCAGAAAAGGGTTTAGAAATATGACAAAGAAACGTTGTTTTAATAAAGGTGTAAAATATTTTAAGCTGCACAGATTAAAAATAAACGATAAAAAATCTTCAAAGTACAGGTTATACCGTAAGATGTTTTTAAACAGAAATATGCTTTTCTGACAATTTCAGAAAAAAACCAAATAGTTTTTAAAATGCAAAACATTTTATTGATATTTATTATTAATAAACAGAGAAGGCGCCTTAATTTTATGGTTGTAACGTTTGTTGTTTTGTTGTTTGTTAGTTTTAAAAATATGGCATGATTAGGGGGGGGTGTAACCGAATAGTCTAATAACATTCAGAAAATCAGTGGTAAATAATAATACAAATTTTTATGTGGAAAGTAAGACAATATTAAAAGTAAAAATGTTTTTAAAAAGCATAACTATTATAAAATTCTAAAGATTATGAAATTTAAAAGCTATTTCTTTAATAAAATAAACAATTGTTATTCATTACTTTATTGATTTCACTCATACAAATGCACTTTCTACAGATATGTATTATCCCTAAAGCAATTCCATTAGAAGTCTGCAGTATTTTTTGCAGATATAATGGATATCTATAAGAAGTAAGCGATTATGAGGAAGAAATGTAACAGGGATAGTGGATCACAAAATAAATAGCTTAGCATATTAATCAATGAAACATTGTAAAATTTTTGGTTTGGCAGTAAATCCTTTTTTAGCTTAAAAATAGATTAAGTTTTTTAAGCGAAACAAAAATTAACATTGCAAAATTACACTCTAGTATTGAGAATATTTGAAAGGTCATCTGAAGTTTTAATATGCTCATGATTTTCTGTCAGTATTTCACGTTTGAAAATATTAATGATTTGAACGCTTGAAGATCTTGTTAGTAACAGAGATAATGTGTGAGAAAAAGCTTTGATGAGTGGGTAATGGAAAAAAGACGTTAATAAATTAATATAATAATGGATTTCTTTTTTAAAATTGATTCTAAAAAGTTCAATACCCGATTGTTGAAAAACCTTTAATTTTTGAAATATTTCCTTTTAAACTATTGTTAAATTAGAATATAATTATTTCCTTTCTGATATATTCTCTAATATTAAGTCTAAATATGTAAGATATATTACACATAATTTTTATAAACTTGTTTTGAGCTATCTTTTTTTTTTTTTTTTTTTTTCAGATTTCAGCATTACAGAATTTTTTGAATATTTTTTACTCTTCAAACTTAATAAATATCCTTTGGATGAAAAACAAAAAATATCCGTATGGAAATTTTATTCACGCGGTGAATATTTTCATAATTAATATCAGTGTCCATTTCCTTCATTATACTGATTATTTGAAATGTTAGATGCTTCAAGAACTTCTTTAAAGCTCACAGAGTTCGGAAGATATGTTTATGGATATATTAACGGGGTACAAAACATGAGGAATTGTACAATAGTATTACGAAAATCGAGATTACTTATTCCGATCTAAATTTCTGTAGCATCCCCTATACTAATGATGCTTTTAGCTTAATTAAAGAAGTATTGCTTGAAACAAAGTCAATGTTAAGCACGCAACTATAGTCTGCGCATTCGCGAATCAGTACTTAGCGTATTATTTTAATTAGAAAGTACACTAATATATTCTTCTTCAGAGTTTTGTACCGGTTTACTGTTCTGTAGATAAACATTGCTGGAAAATATCCGAAAGCGACTCGATGCGCTTCTGCTATTTTGCGTTTGTATCTTTTATTGCATGAAACTACAGATTATTGTTCATAAGCAATGACTCATAGTAATTTATTTAAGTGAAAGGGAAAAAAACATTATTTGGAGCTCTCTGAAGCTAAGAGATGATATTTAACCAAAAAATGAAATTGAAATGAAGATTTGTTTCAACAGCAAATATATTTTTCACTGCGTAAATAATACAATATGTAATAAGCTGTGATTACCAAGATTATATTTGCTGATAAAAAAAATTGTAAGCAATGACCACAACTCAGAGTAATAATCGTTAGATAATCTGTCAAAGTACAAACGTGAAAAAAATCTGACGAGAAATTGGAATTCTATAAAATAACCATTTTCATATTGAAGCATGCAATTTCTGAATAAAGATATATTTATATTATATACATAAGTCATGGAAAAATATTTTGATAAGTCCAATAGTGAAATCAAGTAAACTTGAACACTAATATTATAACATATACTTGTGTTTGTAAGCTAAAATTTGAAAGCCAAAACTTTTTATTGTGTAGTATTTTTAAATTCTTTTTATATTGAATATGCTGAAAAAAATTTCTACGCTGGAATTTATAATAATAAGTAAAGGGGATTCTTACAAATAAAAGTTACTCTTATTTTTTTTCATTTATTTATTTATTTTGACAAGCAGTAGTTAATTATTTCAAAATTCAAAAAAAATTAAAGAATTATTTATTTAAAAAAACCCTTTTTTTTAAAAATAATTTTAGAGTTAGAATAATCTGTGTAATGTCCTTTGTTTTCAAAAAATAAAAAAAAAATAAAAAAATATTGAATGAATCATTAGAAAATCGTTGATGCTGAAGAATGAGAAAAATATTAAAGCATTCGTAAAGCAATGCATTCAAACTTGTACAACTTTCTGCTATCTTATATATATATATATATATATATATATATATATACACACACACACATTTACATTCCTAACAGAATATTTATGTTAACAATAAAAAATTAATGCTTTGAGCTAAAAAAAAAATTTTTTTAAATATGGTGTCATTTTTTTTTATTTTCTAGTATAGATAATTTCTATCCAGCGAGTAAAATTTATCCATAAAATATGTTAGAACAGACTTCAGTATCTTCCAGGTGAAAACAACTGAAATTCAATGCTATCAATTGTATTGGCATTGATGTAAAAAGCTATGGTGCTGCCATCTATTTAAAGGAAAGAGAAAAACAATTGACGGAATAAGTATTTGGATTTTGCGTGGCGCCATCTGTAAACATATAATTGAACTATTTTTTTCTGAAAAATTACTAAGCGTAAGAAAGTTTTTATAATAAAAGTAAAAAGAAAATAATGTTACTAAACAAAATTTTTTAAAAATACAATTTTTTTTATTTATTATTAAAAACTGATTTTTTTTTCGGATTTATAAAAGTAAATATTTTTTCATAAAATTCCCATAATGAGTCCAAGGAGATAAAGCCTGAAAATAAATTTTGTTGCTTAATTTTTCCATTAAATTTGTTGGTCATTTCTGGTAAAAGCTTGAAATAACAATTTCATGGCAACTTATTTACTGGTGGTTGTTTTTTTAAGGAGCATTATATAATCTCATTTTGACGAATTTAAATAAATATAAATAAACTTTGTCGTGTTGTAAAAATATTTATTTTTTGTTAGGTATAAAATTCAGCCTCTTAAGTTAAATATTTCGCACTGGATTGCAACTGCTTCACATCATAAAACACACATAAATAATTTAGTAAAACTTTACATCCAAATAATATCAGTTTTAAAAAAATCAATATGGATAAACATAACTCAATGATCATCAAAATAACATGTATGTAAAGTTTCTATAAAATAAAATATTCAAAGAATTGAAAAAATATTTGAAGCTGTTTATTATATATAACAAATGCATATATCATATATATATATATACATATATTCATTACATTATATTACAAAATATTTGTTAAAATAATGATTCAAAACTTCATAAAACTTTCGTTATGAAATAGAATTATATATAATTCAGTTTCATACTTTCAAATAAAAGGAAAATTTTAGCTTTTTCGCATTCTTTGGAATAATTATTTATATGTAAACTATTTATGTTATTTATTAACTTGTAATCGTCAAATTGTTAAAATTATTCATTAAAATACGATGAACTACTTTTTCTAAAACTTTGAATGCAAATATATTTGTCGTTTGCAAAAAATAATTTAAAAACAAGTTACAAGTATTTTAAAACTTTGTTTTTTATTATAAGTACGAGTAAATAATTTAATTACTTTTTTGCTCCTGCTTATTATTTAAGAATCAGAAATATGGAATAGCAATTTCTTCATTTGACCCAAATATATAAAAGAATTTATAACTTCAAATAGGAGTAGTATTTTTCATTATTTTATTTAAGGGTATTTATTTATCAGTTTAACTAGAATTTTAATATTATTTGGATTAGTATTTACTGCAGCGGCAGTTTATGGTTGTAAATAAAAACAGTATAAATTTTTTTAATGATCTATCAACAATTATTTAAGATAACATTTTGTTCGTTTATTCTCTACTAAAGGAAATAATAAATGAAATTTAATTTTTAATTAAAATATTATTCACAAAAAATTTAAAAAGATGTTTTCGTATTTTTTTCCAAATTTTAAGCTATGGTTATCTAAATATTATATCAAGACCCCTGTACTTACTTAATTATAATAAAAATAGAAGAAAAGTGAAAAAAAAAACTTTTCTGTTCACTCTAACCATAGAAAACACTCTTTAAAAAATAATTTTAGTGTGTGTTAGTTATTTTTCAGTAACCAAATAAAAAAAAAATTTTTAAAAAAAATACTATAAGGAAAAACTTTATAAAATTAATTAAATATTTTATAAAATTAAACAATTATGAATATTTTAAAAATATTTCATTAATTTTATAAAATTTATATATTTAAATATATATAAATCAATCACAATTCAATAATTAAGCAAAAATTTGAAATTATATGAATCCTAGAATACAAAATCCCATTTCAAAATATCAATGGCCTAATATAAAAATAATAAAATTCCTACGTTTTAAAACTAAATTAAAAATTTATAAAAAAATCCAAGTGCAACCTCGGACTTAGGGCTGATAAGTGGGGTTAAACTAGTTTGTTGGTGCCAACCTTCCCCTTATTGCAACTTGGTAAACTAATCTAAAAACATCCAAATTCTCAAAAATTTAAATTTTAAAAATTAATACCTAAAAAATTAAGCTATTCGCCATCGCAGTCTGAAAGATATCATAACATAAAATTATTTAACGACTAAGTGCATAATATAACTGAAAGATCAACCATTTAAAGATGGTGTACCCATTTTTAAAATGGTCGTATAGAAGGGGGGGGGAATCTCTAAAATTTAAAAGTTCAAGTAGAATTCAGTATATTCACACAAATGAAATACCTCAAAACATCAACAAACATTGCATAAATCATCAAAAACTCGCCCAAGAGCATCCTATCAATACACCAAATTGAAGAATAGTTTTCAATTTCTGAACAATTTTTCATTTCTCCTACAACAATCACAAATCCTACATCACTCACAACTCCCACTTATGCTACGTTAATCCAAAAAACCCATATTCTCCCATTAGAGTTTAAATATTTGATATTAGATGCAAACCATATAGACCATTAGATGCAACCATTAGATTTATATATATGTATATCATTTAATTTTTTCAGTTTTGTTTAATGTTTATTCATCTCTCTCCTGTAGAGAAATTTTGTCTAATATATATAAAAATATATATCTAAACTCTCAAAAACTTCATTCCAAAGAATTTTTTTTTAATTATAAAAACAAACAGTCTATAACTACAAAACTAAAAAATATAAAACAAGGAAATACAGGATCCCTAAAACATTTGTGTATTCTAATTTTTGAATTTGCCTTTAAATCAATTGTTCCACAAATCTAAATTATTTATAATTAGATTCGAATTAATAATTATTCATACTGAAACTAACAGCACTTGTGTTCAAAATATTCAAAAACTGCAAAATAAATTATTCAAAATTATCTGGATATAGATTCTAATCAAAATAGCATTAGTGGACTCTATGTTTGAAATCTGGATAGAAACTGATCTAATGATTTTAAAATAATAGTTGTTACAAATGAATCAGGAATGAGTAGCACCGAATAGATCAGTAAAAAATGAAATTTCATCTGACACAAAAATTTTAACAACAATAAAGGTTTTAGCCTAGATAACTTTATTCCACGATTCGATTCGATTCACACATATAGCGAGAAAAACATACATCAATTAAAACAAAACAAAAAATCTGTTGCCAGATATTTTACAAGAAAATAGAAACGCGTGACAATTAAAATATATTTACATTGGAGAAATTTCAGTTTATGAGTCAACAGATGTTATGCAATTTTTGTTTAAATAACAGAAAAACAAAATTTGTATGTATTATTACAATGAAACGATTTTTTCAAAACATAAATCCTTCTATTATGGAGTGCTTTTGCTATCAAATTTTCATTACGAGAAAAGGATAACAAAGTACAGGATTTTGTTTTCTTGCATGCTTTTATCGTGAATTGGTTTTAGGATTAGTTGGATCATAATTCCAATTAATAGAGTTAAAGTTCAAACTAAATATGATATCAATTGATATGCTTTCCTCAGAGTAAACGTAAAATCAAATACACATATTGATATACAAATTCAAGATCAGTCCTGTGATTAGTGTAAGTTTTGTTTCGTTCTCAAGACTCGATTTTCTATACTCCAGTGTTTCTCAAATTGAGGGGCGTGCCCCCTAGGGGCGAGTTTACTCTACAAAGGGGGTGCGAGTATATCGAAAACAAAAGATTATTTAAAAATTATTAATTTACTGAAAGGAATCAAAACAAATCACATTCTGCATAATAAAAAATAAAATACACATTTACACTGATATAATACACTTATAAATGTATCAATATTTCACAATGTGTTTCATAATTAATTTAACAGTACTAAGATAAGAACAAGTTTCATAATTATCAAGGACTCTATGGGCATGCCATAAAATTATAACAAAATTTAATACTTACCTTGATAATTTGTACGGTTTATAATTAAAGTCGTATTATAGCTTTACGTCAAAGTATAGTATTATTGAATTCAATTCATTGTTATTGCATGGAAATTATGCGATTATGAAAAATTATGATCATGAAAATTATGATTCAAAATTGGGTCACAAGTATTGAAAGTTTGAGAAGCACTGCTATTCTCGCACACAACTGTTCCCTTTCTTGCATTTATTTAACGACAAATCCATCGATAAAAGATAGAAAAAAATTTCTTCTTAAATCTTATTATTTTCTTCTCTTACTTTTTTTCTTTTCTTTTTAATCAACATAATGCACCATCCTCAAACATCGAGCCTTATGCTCTAGTAAAAAACAAAAGGAAGAAATAAAAACAGATAGTCAAAACTTCTATTACGATAATGATTAAAAATCTCAGCCGTATCTCATACATCTACCCGCACTACCAACAATAATAAAAAAAAATCTTAAAACTACTCTTTTAAAGATCTCTGCCGTATCTCATACATCCTCTCACACCACCAAAAAAAAAGATCCTAAACTACTCTTTTAAAGCAGCCCCATCAAGAAAAATTCCACCACCACCAAAAGCAACGACTTTTAAAACTTGCTGTCAAAACTTTTCGGGGCCAAAGAGGGCGGGCGGGCAACGAGGAGGCACTCTTTTAATTATTAATCACCCTCCCGAATAATTACGCAAGCTAATGAGGGGCCACCACGTACTCCCTCCCCCAACACATACAGGAGTGTGAGAGGAGCAGCACCCAGCAATTAATATAGAACCTTTTTGATGATCTCGCTAATGAATTTGCGAAAGACGAAAATTGCTCCCAAGCGACAATCATTAATCAGGTCCATGGTAATTAGCAGGGACCGCTGGGGGAAGAATCACGTGATGTCAAGGAACAACCAATCCCATTAGCAGATGGCAGAAGCCGATGTAGATCCGAAAGCGTCCGAGCGGGGGACGTTCGGCACTTGCTGTGATGTTACTGCTTCAGCATCTGGACCTGCAGTCCTTAATTAAAGCGTTTTAGTTTTACCATGCATTTAATCCTTCATGGAGTTTGGTGTACAGAGGTAATGAGCAACACAGATTCCACTGATAGACCTTGAGGGAGGAAGAATACATTACTGAGAATGTTTCTGGAGGTGGGTCTTGTCAGCGCTGGGTTGGAATTGAGGATCTTTATTAGAGGTGGGAAAGCAGGCCCAAGTCGCAAAATTGCTGTTGCAAAATTTTCTCATTTATTAAGTCTAGGAGAAATATCTTTGTTGTCTTTTAAAAAACGCTAGAATTGTTTTTAAGAAATAAAGCTGTGCTCGGTAATAGTCAAATCGAAAAACATTTATAATGCTCGCAAAGACTGGTAAAACATATTTAATATTAATATGGGAAATTCACCATGACAAAATGTTTCCAAAATAAAAGTAAACTTCTAAATGTTCGTATATACTTCTTATTTATAGTAAGGAGCTCTCTTATATTATAGATCTTTTTTTATTATCTTATTCCATAATGTCAACTATTCTTTTTTATCCTTAGCTAAAACATATTTTCCGCTTTCTTACATTTTGTATGATCTCACATATAAAACTCATTTGATTTAATGTATTGTATTAAGAAATAGTTGTCTCTAGTGAAATAATAAATTCAAAAAGTCCTGAATAAAAAACTAATTATAATTATAAATAAGTTTCATTCTCTTAAACAAGACTTGATAAAATAGCTTGTGACATCTACCGTCACATAACAGTATATAAATTAATGTATAAAATCGAATTTTTAATTAAAAATTGCTGTCTGACTTTACCAAAGCCATATTTTAATATTGTAAGTTATCCGCTTTTCAGTTTGTGTTTAATAATAAAAAATTCAGATAAAGCTGTGAATTGTAATGCAAGCCTTTGTACGTGAATTAGCTATACATTTTTTGTCTTTTTTTTTAAAAAAAAATCATAAGATGATATATCTCTTACTAATATCTTTTCACATATGCCATAAAATAAAAAAGCAAATTTCAGTATTTTATCTATTATTTTGATGTATTAATAAGGTTTATCAAAACCATTAGCATTTAACGACAATGGAACTCATTTTTACCAAGAAATCTGTGATAAATGATAATTGAATATTAAAAATTCTTTTTTTTACTAATTTACGTCATTTATCATTGTATAATAATAAATATTTTCAGTAGCGTGTTCTTAACTAATAAAAGCTGTACCTTGCATAAATTTAAAATATAACGTATTCATATGAAGAATTTTAAGAAAAGGAAAAAATAAAACATTTTTGAATAAAGTAAAAAAACAAAGAATAACAAATGAGGAAAAGGGAATTTTTTTCCCCTAACCGTCTATTAAAAATAAATCTTGGATTTTTTTTTTTTTTTTTTTAGGGTCATAACTGACAGCGATAAATTTACATTCTTTTTACATGTATATACTTTTTTTTATTTATATTGTTATATTTGTAGATGATCTAAAATAGGCACAAAAATTATTCCAATAATGTTTCATTATAATACTTTCGTAGTTATTTTTAATCTATTTTTCATGCATTTAATAAATCCTTATTTTGACTTTTTTGGTTATTTATTGTTATATAAAATAAACTTATAAGTGCTTAGATTACTTAATAAGTTTTGTAAAAATTTTAACAAGTAATCCTTTAACTTATGAGGGGGGGGATGTGTAATCTGACTAAATGTAGAAATACACATTTATTTTATAGGTGGATTAATTAATTTTGGACAAGAAAATGCCTCTAATGGGCACAGTAGGCCTTGCCCCTCATGGGCCGTTGCGCCATGAGTTAAGTTAAATGCCTCTAAAATTTAATTATTTATAACTGTGTAGTTAAATATGCTTATCTATGCCAGTTATTGAAATAAAAAGATTCATTTATGACAAGTAAATTTTCAACGAAAAAAAATCTTGTGCACAATTTTCAATTACAAACCCTTGTCAGAAAATTGTTACACAATATAGTATTTAATTGTTCTTATTATTATTCCAATAAATGCACAAAAACATAAGCACAAAATTTAATTCATTTAAATCGTCAACTTTTTTTTCAAAATCCTTTTTATTTATATAATATTTATACAAAATAAGTTGAAAAAAGTTGTTAAGTAAACCAGAATTCATACAGCAGTCCTATTCAACCCGAACTGCTTAGAAAACAGATGCATCTATTTTTATAGCTATAATTATTCAACAGATGGCAGCAGTATCTGTGTACCTTCACATGAAGAGGAATCGGAGATCTCTAAATATATAAATAAATATTTCTCCTGCCATTGATGTAATCAACTCATGATTTTCTGCGTTATAAAATAATCGTACAAAACTAAAGAAAACCTTTCATGAAAGGATGTCTTCCATGCAAATTGAATTACGAATGAAAACCGTTTGAAAATAAAAATAAACAAGTAAATAAAAAAATATTTATTTGTGAGGTACACATTTTAGGAAATATTTTGAATAAACTGAAGTGTTTTAAAAGTTTTTGTTGCATTTAAAATTCGAAAAAAAAAATGAGATAACAAATATTATTCGTAAATATTCGTATTAATGTACTTGTCTTTCAAAAATTATAAATCTATTAGAAGACTTTCTCCCTTTCCTCTTTATAGAAAACATTTTTAAGGGGGAGGGGGGCTTTCAATATTCTATGATGATTTTTTTTTAAAAAAAAAAGAAAGAAATCTAAAATGCTTTTTTTAAATATAAAGAAAAAGGTTGCAGAATATCTTCCTAATTATTTTAAATGTTGCTTAAAAATTTCTCTCAAGAAAATCGCATTACTTTTAGTACTTTGATACGTTTTAAGAAACTTTAAAATTGAAGGAACTGTACTGTAAAAAATGGGTGAAAATTTAAAAAGCTTCAGCGTTTTAATGTTTTATTATAAAATATATTTATCGTCTTTTCTTCCAAATATTTCATAAAAATTTTTACCTGACGTTAATTATTTATTTTCCCCACAAAATTAACTTTCAAAGTCACACGCACGATATTATTGCTTGTATTTGAAAAATTTCTAAATGTTTGACATTAAACATAATATCGAATTGCGATTTTTCATTTTGTGTCGTATTACTTATCTACAAACTTCTATAACATTTGCACGATGAAGAAAGATCCAGGATTTTCCTTTCTTACAAACAGTAATAGCGAGAGATATTAAAATTTTTCGTGATGCTGTAATAAATTTATTTATACATAAGGTATAGTTTGTAAAAAGGGGTTGCAAAAAGTTGAATTTAATGAAGAGGAGTGGCAATAACGGTTTGTCTGAACGATCGTTGGGTCCCTCCCCCTCCCCCAATTTTCCAGAACTTTCTCGAAAAATCCGCTTACGTTATAGATCATGATTTCCTCAATTTCTCCAATAATTTCTAGAAACATTCATATTGTCGCCGCCAAAAATGGTCACCAACAGGGTCATCAAATCCCCAAAAATTACGTCAACTTGGCTGTATCTCCAATATTTCGCTAAGCTTCCATTGAAACGCCATTGTAATGTAAGGGTGATTAGGAACATTGTTTTTGAAAAGTCACTAAATTGAAGTACAAACTAAAATGAGGAGAAGAAGACGAAGTTTATCTCCCCCCTCCCCCCCCCCGTTTACAGTTTTATAATTTGAGCAATATTAACAGTTTTATAATTTGTACAATGGGAGTTGGTCCACCGTTAGGTAGACGGGGGTACCCACCCACGCGCTCTAGTATTTTTTTTAAATTAAACATTTCCTACTCACACACACACAAATCACTGGTCGTGATTTTGATTTTTAACATTTTAATTGAATGAATGCATTCAAACTCCTATGAGAAAATACTATCAATCTACACTAAATAACAATCTTATAGCAGAAATTACTCTCATTAGAAATTTGGATACCTACATCCCAGGAAATCATGTGTCCGAGCATACAAAGTGTTCCATCCCAAACGATCAGAGGGTGTAAGCACTCCCCTTTATTCTTCTCCTAACGGCCGATGTGCTTTAATGAAATCAACGTCTATTCCAGAAAGGATGGCGATTGGTCACACTCTCATTGTGTTTCTCGTGCCAAACGATCAACGCCTAGTGATTTATCGTCAGCACCGTGCGATGGGGCTTTTTTTTTAAAAAAAAAAAGCAAAAGATCGTCTGCCACTACGGCATTCACACCCCCGATCGAACGAACGGAATCAATGGCCTACAATGAAACCGTAATACAAAAGGTGGAATATGTACATATAAAAGGGGATAACGCAAAGGGTGTGAAATATGATTAATATCTTGATCTCATGATATACCATAATCTATGGGACCTGACGATTATGATAAAAATATTCCTCAGAAAATAAATTTATTTCATAATGAAAAGATAGGTTAAAAGGATTGTGTATTTATTAATGTCTGGCAAACTTATTAAATATATCCTTTTTCTAAAAAATCAGGTTAATAAAGGTTTAAGAAAAAAATCATACTAAAAAAATTTTCTATTTAGATCTTAGCTTAGGAACAAACGTTTCAAAAATATAACAAAAGTATATATAAAAAAATATCATTTTATGATATATATTTAAGAAATTTAAATAAAGTTGAAAAAGGGAGAGAGTGATTTACTTCTGGAAGATTGTATTCCCACTAAAACTTTTTAAAATTATTTCATTTGTAAATAAACAGAAAATAAAAATGCTACAAGTTTTCTGTATTTTCTATTAGCTGTTCTATTTATAATATAATTGTATAATAAAATTTTTAAAGCAAATTATAGAGAAAAATCTACATGGGAAAATTCAATCCACCTTATTGTGTAGTCATGCAATTTAATCTAAAAATATTTCTAAGGATGATATCACCAGTAGTAGAAATCGAAAATGAGCTAGATATGTTATTTTGCAATAGATTTGAAAAATAATTGTTCTAAATTTCTATCTTATTATTCAAGCTACACATATTATAGACACAGGAAAATAAAACAAAAATTGGAAATAAAAGATTTTTTTTTCACATGTGAAGCCTCCATTATTTTTCTCCAATTTTATACCTTTTTCCCGTTTATCATTTCGATATCTGTTCCTTCTGGAACCAGTTATTTTCTACACAGACGAAAGTAATAGGGCAATAACAAAAACAGCAGGAAAAAAATAAGACGAGAATCGGATTCGCTTTCCGTTCTTCGTTACGAAGATTGATACGTCTTTTCTTGTGCCTGTCAGTCGTCCTATCAATACGAAATAAGAAAATATTTCTTCCCTTCATAAATAGGGAACCGAAAGGGGATATGGACCGACCCGAGAGAGGAAAATGATTAGATGAAAATGTAATGACGTAGAAAATGTGATTTCTGAGAGGATCGAAATTTTTGTGTCGTTTCGCCATCTCCATAAATGACAAATGGACGTCACGAACATCAGAAAGAGAGAGAAAGAAATAAAGGACACATAGACGAGAAGAAAACAGCGTTGATCATCTGAGGGAACGTGGAACTGACAATCTCATTCGGTTTCGGTGAAGCCCCTTAGGGTGGATAAACGCGGAATAGAATAGAATATAAACAATATAAAAGAAGCGCATAGGGTGAAATGTTATGCTTCCTCTGATTCTCCGAGTAGGATTTTCGTCAGGAAAAACTTGCACAGAGTTTTTTTCATAGATTGTGGCAAAAGAAAGAGAGCTAAAAAAAAGTGTCCCTTTTAAACAAGAAATATTTTTAAAAAATTAAGTCAATTCCTACTTTAGAATGGATAAAAATAGAAGGTATTTAACGAATTAATCTGACCTTTTAAAGTGGGTAAAAATCGAGTTCAAAGATTCCGTTGCATACAGGTGAAGCTAATAAAAGCGTGTTAAAAATTAGTTTATTGACAACGGTAAAATTCTTTTCATTTTGTGTGATTTGCAATACTTACTGTCAACTGTCAGGTATTTTTGTACATTATCAAATCAGCAAAATACAAAATCACAAATATCACATTATGCTTTTTAATTTTATTTGGTGTCGTGCGTATTTAATCGTAAAAAAGTAACAAATATCTGAACTATTATAAGATTTTTTTACGGGTTTAAGGCTGTCTACACCAGGGATAGCCAACCTAAATAACCTCGTGGGCCACTTTGGGAAAACATTATAATCCCGTGGGCCGCATATAAATATATATATCTTTATATTAAAATTGGACCATTACAAACATTTATTAGTGAAAATTTAAAACAGATTGACATATTATTATTTTTTCATTGTCTATCATGTATACAAACATAGATAATATAATAAAATTGCGCATAAATAATCAAATAAAGTTTAATTTATTTAATTAGTGAGATATTTGTTTCTCAACTCTCTTTTATTGAGATTTTGCAAGTCGATCTCAATGCTTGTATTTGCCTACCGTAATTGATGTTACGTGTTTTTGTCCGTTAAGTTTGAGCCCGATTTATGTCTGATGAATTTCAATTTCGAAAAAATAAAGATTCGCAGTAACAGAAGCAACATGATAAAACAGAAACATTTATGGAATTAATTTGTTAAAAAAAAACTCTAAAAAAAATATTGCACAAAATAGTCGTATCTTGTAAAGTTTTAATGAATCTTGGGGCTGCAAAATTATTCAAGATGGGCCACATGCGCCTCCCCCCCCCCGGCCACGGGTTGGCCACCCCTGGTCCACACCAATAACATGAGAGCCTTAACTAAGTAAATTTTAAACAGAAAAATGATTCTGATTTCAAGAAAATTTATAACGTCTTGGATCATACATCTGTTTACAATAATAGCATTTTTAAAATTCCTAAATATGCCATAAATAATTAATTTTTCATTTTAATATGTAAAGGGGTGGCTCATTTATCAACAGGGTTTTGGAGGAAAATTGCGATACACATTTCGTACAAAAAAATGGATCAACTCGGATAAAAAAAAATATTTAATAAATTAATTAAATACGCTGATCTCTATAAGAAAAGCTAGAAGGCAATATTAATGTCGGAAAGTACTTTTTATATCAGATAAAATATTCCAAATTTGGGCCTCTTTAACATTACGCGAAGATAGCTTCAAGGTATTTCTAATCAAAATCAGTAAGGATTCTATATTGATTCAATTATTAATTGATACATCCTCTGCACAAGATCACACTTAAAATTTTAGAAAGAAAAAGTTAGCACTGTTTAGAAAATTTTAAAAACATAAAATATCGGTAATTTGTATGCGTTAAAGCTGACAAATAGCTCGCCAACTATAAATACATGTCACAAATCTGTGTAGGAGATTATTTTTTTTCTTTTTGATAACCATAATGACGGTATATATTTATGACTGCTTTTATGTCATTATTAAAATTGAGTTCTGTATATAGACAACTATGTATTTTATACACACACAGATGATTTTGCGCGTTTAAATGGACACAATATACACAAACACATTATTCCGAAGTTTCATGAAAATCAAAAAAGGACTTCAAAAAGTTATGTCCGTAATAAAATAGAATCCGAATCCTTTTCACTGACAGGGAGTGCCACATTCCCCCCATTGTCCATTTAACCTTGAAAACCCGACTTGCAAGAGAGGATTATCATAAGCTCCAATCAAGATCTCTCCACGAACCATCCTCAAGATTCTTGGAGAGCTCCTGGCACCAACAACAGATAAAAAGTCGTGCCACAGAAGAAAGACCCATAACACACTCATCATTGCCAAAATATCTCTATTCGTCCCACTGACATATCCGGGGAGGAAAGCCTAACTCCTCTATTGTTAAGGGTCCCTCTCTCTGACACCTCTGCCCCTCACAACAACATTGTGTCTCATTCAGAAAAGTGACAATTTTTCACGCCAGATGTTCGCCGATAGGGCAGCGGTCACGTTAGGCTTATAGCGCCCTCGACGAATCCTAATAGAGATATCAGGGTGCAAGGTATTAAGGTGGCACAATAGCAGGGTATAAAGGACCCAAAGGAACACCCTCCCCCTATGGGTCGGGGGATGTGTCTGCTGCGTAGAGAGGATGTTACTTCGAGTTATTAAGTCTCTTTTGCGCACTGTCAAATACTTGGGCAGCTGGCGGATGTGCCAAATAGACGGATTTGGAAATATCGAAAATAGGAATCATTTTGTCTCATACGTGAGCATTTAAATAAATTAACAACAACAAAAAATACTAAAAGTATTCTATTTTAAAAAGTTGTTATGTATGTTTTATGTAGTTTTCATTGTTGTTAAAAATGAACCATTATAATAATAATCGTTTTCGTTTTACTTACACTTCATTTTCCTCCTATTAAAAAAAACAGTTGTGTACTTACAATAAACAAATTACTATTTGAATATCAGTTTTGAAATTTTTATTGAGTATTCAAAAAAAGCTTTATTGACTGAGATCGTGATAAAAGTATGCTCAACTTTAAGCAACAAACTATTTTTTTTAAGTTATAAAAATATATAAAATCCAGAATCGAAACCCAGCGATAAATTAGAAATTAAAAGATTAAGTATTTAAAGTTGAAATTAAAACCGTACTAGAGATATTCTAAGAGATACCTAATTTTAAGCAGTAGTGAATACGCTTTTTCAAATCACAGTTCCGAATGTAGTCAGATGCCTTAAAAGAAACAAAAGCATTACATGATGCAAACAGAGACGTCTTAAAGCATGGGCCTCGGCCGCAGTAGGAGTCACGTCTCGTTCTCGACTCAACCTTAATAAGATTATAATTCGAATAATTTCAACGGTCAAGTGTTATTTCCAGTTCTATTCTCCAAAAAACTTGGAATTTCGTATGATATGTCAACTGGCTATATAGAATAATCGTAGTCCACGTATAGGCCTAGGCCTACCACCATACACCATCATTACTCATGCAGTCAAAAGGCGGCAGTCGGTTTGTTTGCGATTGTAAGTCAAGCGCATTTATTTTTTTCGGATTATAGTTTATACGAGTAT
The DNA here is from genome assembly GCA_019973975.1 of Trichonephila clavata. Classification (NCBI taxonomy): domain Eukaryota; kingdom Metazoa; phylum Arthropoda; class Arachnida; order Araneae; family Nephilidae; genus Trichonephila; species Trichonephila clavata. The sequence goes on along the minus strand of BMAO01017081.1, from coordinate 163,534 downwards.
TTGACAACGTATATTATGTACTGTCTACTTTTAAGAGTCATAGGTTGAGCCTATATTTGTGTAAGGGCACAGGGCCTCAAGAAGTCTTAAGACGCTTCTGGATGCAAATACCTCAAACAAGCTAGTGCAAAAACTTAGACATAAATTAATTCATAAATTCAAGCAAGATATCTAATTTAAAGACTATATTCGGGTATTCTTATTTAAATTGCACAATTTTATGTAATTCAAAAATTTATATTTAATAGCACAATGTTACCTATTTTTACACAAATATTTTATCCAAAAACATTTTATTGACAGACTTATATCCGCCACAAAAGTTTCGAATGAAATCGCAGTCCTTCATTTATGCATCCCCATCTATTGTCAATCCTAGGGATTAATTGAAATCGGAGGTGTGAACCACCCCGATATTTTCCCCTAGATTTCAATCCTCTCCGAAGGCGAGGGATGCTACGATTAAAAGCAGTAGAAGTTAATGTTTCGGAAAGACTGTGTGCGCCTGGAGATTATGGGCGTGTAACATGTGGGATGGGAACACCCTCTTTATCACTCCCTCACCCAGTTGATACTTCGGGGGAAAATAATGCATATATAAATGTATAGATACTAATATGTGAAGGGGAGGACTAGAGGGATTAAGTCAGCAATTATCACTGAAAAAAACTTATTGAGAATAATGAATAACTGCTAGTAATTATTCAATAATTTTGTCGATAGTGAAAAGTTACATTTGTAAAAATAAATCTAATAGAATTTCAACAGTAAAATTTAAATGCCCTCAATTATTAAATTGTCGAAACTTTTTCTATTACTCATGTCTATCAAAGATGTGTTGTGTATAGCGGTTATCCCCAACCTTTTTACTGCCGCGGACCGGTCAACATTTGATAATTTTTCCACGGCCCATTTGGGGGGGGGGGCGTTAAATGTTTATATTTTAGACTGTTTTGATTTAATAATTTTAATTTAATTCTATTTAAACAAGCTTTCAGTATAAAATACAACCACACAAAAGATGAGCATAAAGAGATTTAACATGGAATATAAAGAGATTTTCATAAAAGGTCGCGCATACCTGAGAGGAATACACCACAGTAAATAAAATGAAAATAATTTATTGTTCCTCTTGTGGCCCGGTGCTATTTGATCCACGGACCGGGGGTTGGGGACCACTGGTGTATAAAGTTGATGCGTCGGGAACATAATGAAATAAGTATAATAAAATAATAGTATTGTTAATAAATATTTTACAACCTTTGGAGTTTGAGTTAATGGTAATTAATGGTGCTTCTAAATAATACTTAAACGTTTTTTGTTCGTTCAATTGTTACAAACGTGTCCATTGTACATTTTTGAACTGCATAATTTTACATACAACCTACAAAATAACAGCTTGTATGTTTTTTCTAAAACAAATAGACTTTTTATTTCATTAGTTCTGCAAACAATTATTTAAAGAAGATGAGAGACAAAGGTAATATTGTTTAATGCCTTAAAGGTAGTTTTGAGAACTAAAGCAGTTCTTAAAACTTCTGTCAAATTTTAGTTTCTTACAAATCATTAAACTTTAGTTTTAAAAAATGTGAGTTAGTTCTGAGTTTTTATTTATGTATTTATTATTTCTATTATCTTTTTGATACCTAAACACATATTAAAAATTATTTTGATAAATTTAAACAAGCATTATTAAACTTATGTATTTCTTAAACATAAAAATTACACACAATACATACATACTTAAAAAGATATGAAAATAGATAAAATGTAAAATTCTAATTAAATTATGAACTGAACTTTACATGGTCTCTTGCTACGATAATTGTTATCAGGGGCGTAGATAGACCTCTCTTAATGTGGAGGGGGGAGGTACGTTCTAAAAAACACTCCGTTGAAAGTACCCGATAGGTAATCTCTATGATAAATAAAAATTTGTTAATCTATGGGGAGGAGGGAGAACTCCCCCTTGTCTACGACACTGATTGTTATTTTACCTACACATGGGTATTCCCTTAGTTAAAACTTAACCTCAGAACGTAAATAAATTTCATTATACGGAATAAAGATTATGCAATTTAATTTCTAAAAGTAGGTGTAGTATTCTTTGTTATCTGAATAAAAAATGTAATAAAAGATATTGTAATGTATGCAACATTTTACCATTCTTGAAGGAAAATTAAGGTAATTTTTTTATTTTGAAGAAAATTACTTATAGAAAAATTACAAGTTTATCATAAAAAGACCCATTCCATAATATTTTATATTCAGATAAGACTTGGAGCATCATATTAACAATACATTTGTCTTTAACAAAAATTCATGAAGATTGGTTTCTATACTTATAAGTAAAATGTTTATCTGTATTTTAAACGATATTTCTTTCATCCTTCGTGGAATCTGGAGCTTTCTTATTGACAGTCGTCGGTAATCTTTCTCAAATCCAACCCACTAACTCTCTCCTGAAAAAATCTTGAAATATTCTCAAAAACATTTTGACCGATAGAAAAAGACTTATGCTGTTCAATCTGTCTTGGGCACCTCCAAGAGCTGAGGGAAAAAAGTAAACTGGGGAAAAAAAGAAGGGTCCCGTTTATCCCACGATAGAAGGCTGACATTCCATTTGAATATTATGAGATTGTGGGGAGGCCGCATCAAAATTCAACTATCGGACCTCCATACCGTCATTTTTTATTCAATATTCGGGAGGGCTAAAGTGGAATTTTTCTTTGAGTTGAGAGGGGAGGGGGATGTTGCTGCGAAATTTCCCGCCTCTAGTATTTATGGTAAAAAGAAAAGCTGACGGAAAATCTGGCATAAAGCCCAAGAAAACGGCACAGGGCCTATTACCGGGGCCTAACGACACCGCAAGCTCCCCCAAATGTTCCATCTAATGTCCAGTTTACTGCACTTTTATTTACACTGAAGTAGTTTAACTCAAAATGATACACGTCACTACCCTCCCCCTCTTCCAGTTTCTCTGTACCGTCAGCTTGATATATATCTATAATGTCCCCCCCCCCTCACCTTTTTGGTATTATAGAAAGTTAGGCGCCTTTTTGGATATCATTAGAGAGGCTGAAGGAACCTTGGTCTGACGTACGTTGTTTGTGATGGATGCCACTGTATCCACTACTTTGGGAAGGTTTAATATTGCTTCGCAGGCCAGGACCTATCAATCACGAACTGAAGTGAAAGGGGAGAAAAAGATGGGGGGAGGGATGTGTCCCGTATATGATTGCGCCACACATTGTGTTTGTGTTTTGATTCATCTCCCCCCCCCCTTTAGAATCGTCTGGTGGAGATATGGGGAGGGAGTAAAAGTACACACACAGCTACCTCATTTGCCACAGATGGGAGTCGAAGTGCTTTGATTTTTATAAATCTTTAGGATGTTATAAGGGGAAGCTAGAAAAGATTATTTTTCCTTGTTATTTGCTTATCTGTCTGCGAGTCTTCGTATGATCGCCGAAGGAGCGAAAGATTTTATTTATTTTTTTTTGTTTCTTTCCTTTTGTTTTGCTTTGGATCGTATTTCTTTTAGAACACAAGCTGTTGCAACAAGCGGCTTTCCTCTTAAGGAAAGGTCAGCGTTTTTTAATATACCCGCTAATAAAAAGTGTGCTTTTACAAAGGACGGAACGAAGCGAAAGAGTTTAGACGCTGCTTTGTCATGTTTTATTGAGAACTGACAATCACCGCTGGAGAGGGCAGTTTTATCGTGTGACAGTTAAGACCCATCGCTTTCTTTAAGTTTTTTTATTGTTCCGGAAGAGAGAAATTTAAGTCCACATAGCGCGGATTTTTTAAAAAGAATATTAATACTATTTCATAGCTATCAATTAATTAATACAATCATGAAACATCTCTGTAATTTTTATTTGTTTTTGCAATTGGTTTATATTCCTGATCATATATTTAACTTATTTTTCTATCAAACTTTTCCTTAGTAGCTGGAATTTAAATCAGGACACTTAGCCATATTTAATAATTTAACTTTTATAATGCATTTTAACTTGTACTTAAAAATCCGGTAAGTGGGAGCTTTTCACCTCTCCCTGAAAGTATGGTAGAATTTCCAACCGCTAGAATTTCTTAAAGAATTATTTAAAATCATAGAACTTGATTTAAAGATAATTGTAGACATCAGAATACAATGTTGTATTAGTTGAAGATGTCCTGAGTTTAATAATTCCATATGAAAAATAGAGCACGAGTTTCTTTAAGTTCTTTCAATTGACCTTAAGAGTAAGTGATTGTCAATAATTCTATAATTGTAATGAGTGGAAACATTCCCAAAAATCTCTAAGAAGTTTCTGAAGAAATATCTGTACAATTTTTTTTCTGTCTTATAATAATAATAGTAATAATTTACACACAAACATTAAAACAGTGCAGAAATGGTAGTTTTCCCAAGCATTATAAATCTAAAAATTCTCGACATTCTTAATTGCTCGGATATCCGGTAATCACTATAGTTATCATAATTTTTTGAAGAAGATTTGTGAATTTAAAGTAATAAATACGCTTAAAAATTATATAAAAATTAATATAGAATAATCATACTATCTAAAATGAAAAATATGCATATTTTTCCTGAATAAAATTAAATTAATGATTTAAAGAGTTAACTTATTGGAGTCTAAACAAAAATCGGACGAAAATAAAAAGGTCAGATGAGAAATTTTCCCAATCTACGATTTTTCGTTTTTAAATAGTTAAGATAATATTTCTTGCTAAATGTATAACATATTAAAAAAAATTATATCACTTCAAATCACTGCAAAAATATATCGCTTCAAATTTATATGAGGGTCAAAATTGGAATATGATTAAAAATTAGAAAATCATTTACAATTTATCCCTGTCAAAAAACTGGTGGTTATGAATTTTAAATAAAGACAATGTCAGATAAATAATTATCTAAAATAATTTTAAAATTATTATTTATCATACAATTAAAATAATTTTCTTAAACATTATGATTGTTACAGTAGTTGAAGACAAACTAATAAGAAAGATTATTTATATTTCAGTCTTTGTCAACTCCTTCGGTTAAAAACATCGTTATTTTTACGAAAAAGTCCTTATAGTTGATATACTAATTTATTAAAAAAAAATTCTAGCAACGCTTAATATTTTGGAGTATTACATTAATTTTTATTGATACCCAATATGTTTTGATTGATTACATTAGTAAAAGGAAAGAGTTAAAAGTCCTTTGTTAGATTTCAGCAATGCTGGCGGGGCCCAACAAGGAATTTCTTTTGCACTTTACGTTTGCGAGCCCAGGAAGCTTTTTTGAGGGGATCGCTTTCAGCCATCCACCGGTAGCATCACCGCAGAAGCATCGGGTAGAAGTCCATGAACGATCCAATATCAAAAGTTGGGGGCTCTGATGCGATTTTGATGGTCGAATGTCCGTGAATCATGAAGAATGGTCCAAAGGGACGAAAGAGAGAACCCATTTTTTGTGACTCCCCCCACCCTCTGAAGAAGATTGGATGCAGCAGCTTGCCGATATGGCCCAATATCTCTGGACAGGACATGACAAGACCAAAAGATGTCGCTCGGTAGGGATACTCAATTCGAACGTTTAGTCCACCAGTGGCGACATTGGAACTTTCGAAATAATATTAAAAGAATAAAGAGTTGAGATATTTTAGTTTTCGTTTTATTTGATTAGTTATCTAAGGCTAAAAAAAATGTAACTCTGACAAACGATTGCTAGATTTTTTTTAACAAATAAAGGTATCAATTTTGTATAAATTACTGAAATAATGAAAATAGAATATTTATATAAAATGTTGTATTAAGTATTTTGCTTTATCAAAAAAAAAAAACTTTTTGGGCCCATTTTAATTATAAATTGATTTTTGCAAAATTAAGAACTTTATAGATTTGGATTATAAATAAGAAAAATATATTTTCCATGTGACTTTCTTACAAAAACTAAAACTCTTGCAACTTTTCGTAAAAAGTTTTCCTAGTTTTTGAATTATTGCCCAGATAATTTAACTTTACATATTTGAGTATTTATGAGTAACGACGCATGAATGTGATACTTTATTAAGCACATATTAAATTTAAAATAAAATTAATTAATCATCAAAAATAAGAGTTTTATCTTTAAAAATAAAATGTACAGGATAATATGTACGTAGAATACGTAAAACATTCACCGTGAACAAAAAATGTTTACTTAAAAATTGCATTCAGGAATGTATATTTCTTTTGAAAAATTTTCAAAAACCCATTTCAGTTAGAAATATAAAGGTTCTTATCAATACTTCATTATGAGAACTAAAAAATGCAAACCCTGGTTATTTCTCTGAATCATTTCATAAATAACTTTTTACCTTGTACTAAATTTTCTTGGCGTAAAGATAATTATTTCTATATTGCCAGCTGCATCATAAATTTTAAAAAAACTTTTCAAAACAAGATGATAGAAAGTTTATATGTAAAATTGACTTATTTTTTTTTCATTGTTCATTAATGAGTAATTCATCAAAAAGTTTTAGAGTAATTCAATAAACAATTATAAATTCTAAAGTATCATATTTTAAAACGATATATTCTCTCTAAATCAACTTTTCATCAAATATCAACTTTCAATTGTTGGCGACATACAGACACTATGCAGTGGTAACCCTTCTCACTGACGATGCCAACTAGTGATGAGAAGAAGCCGCATCAATCAACTTTTCCTTCTGTCCTAGAGTATTTTTTCCCCTTCCGTACACACCAAGCTCCCCCTCCCCCTTGGCCCTAGCACCCTAGTATTCATTCCATGGTAGACCAATAGGGAGAGTTCTTCGAGATATCTCAATAGGTAGAGCAAGAGGGTGCTGTACTGAAATTTATGACTCCAACATGTGTTGTCCCTTCCACTGTACAATCTCTTCGTCCTCCCTCTGAGGGGGTAAGGATGCGTAAGGGGGGTCTATGATATAAAAAAACGAGGAATAGTCGTTTGATATTGAAAGGGAGAGGGTAGGGCGATCGACTGAATCTTTTGATGTCTATGTAGCATAAAAGTAGGAAAAGTTGGAATGCTGCTTTTTTCCGAGGGTTCCTGAAGAAAACAATATCAGTATTATTCATTTAAAGGCAAATATCTTTTTTTAAATGCGTTAATAAATTATATTCGGGGAATTAGGGAAAATCTTGATAAAATTCAGATTGTAATAAGCGCTTTACATTTGGCTAAGAACGATGGTAGATTTTTATTTTAATATTTCCTGTCAATCTATTTTTAAAATCTAAAAATTGAATTATTATTCTCAAAATGCAACTGCTGAATTTTAAAAATAAATATAAAAAAACATGAAGCAATTGCGCTGAAATTATTGTGTTGAAGTTAAGAGAACAATTTTTTTTGTCTTCCATATTTTAACCATACAAATTGATGGTTGCGTATTACTATAATAATTTGCCTTTTTCCTTTTCTTTCAACAATAGCATACTTATTTAACCATTTTAATTAAAATTTATAGATCTGATTTAAGTTTCAAGAATGTAATTATTTTTTAAGAAATTACGCATGATTCAAAAAATTTTATTACGTATAGAGAAGCATAAATCCTTTTAAATTTCATTTCTAATAAAAAAAATCATTAAAATATCAAAAGCAGCAGCAAAAAAAAAAAAAAAATTCACTTTAAAATTAAGGATAAAATTTGTATCATAGTATAAAAAATGTAATTAAAAATGTAAAATATATTTTTATATATCTCATATTTATATAAGTTAAATATAATTTTTCTATTGTTCTTAAAAACAATTAACACAGAGTGATTTATTTTATTTTATTAATTAAAGCCATTTTTATTTATGTTGTAACTTTAATAGCAATAACTATTAAATTATTTTTATTCAGGAAAATACATGTAGTTTCGCAATAATTGTTTTCCATGTTGTCTCCTTCCCCAAAGCTATAACGAAGGGGGGGGGGACACAGAACACAGTAATACAAACACCATGCAAAATATTCTTGTAAATATTATTTTTGCTTTTATAGAAAATGTGAGGAATATGGTTCTCTAACTGGCTTAAATATAAATAATAGTAAAAATAATTATTTCGGGTTATATTCTTATGGAGTTAAATTTGATTTTTTGTTATATCCAATACCTTGTGAAGAGAATAAAACAAAAATATAATATGGCTGCCTAAATTTCTGCGATATCCATAAGTGAATACTTTTAGCATTCCCAGAAAAAGCACACAAAAAAAGAGTATTATTTCCTTTCCATAGAGTGGTTGGGGAAGGGGCCGTCTCACCCCTCTCCACAGCTTGTTCTGATTAAAACAGATCATTTAACTCCGAGACATGATTCCACCCCCGCCCCATGAGACTCGATGTGTTCGGTGATCTGGAAAGCGAGGAAATCGGCTACTCAAAAAGGAACCAAAAAGCTTTTTGTTCCGAAAAAATGTATACATTTTTCTTTTTATAAAAAAAAAACTGACCTTTACATTTTGATGTTGATTTTGCTTTATAGTTAAAAAATATTCATTCTAATGCCGTCAGAAAAGTTATCTTAGAGCTTTATTAAAAAATTTCCATGCGAAACAGGATATATTTACACATTTTGAATAAAATTGTAATATGCAAAATGCCTTCAAAAAACAATTTTCAGCGAAACAATAGTTTAAATCGATTTAATTACAAAATGTTAAATTACGTTAAAAAAAATGCTAAAAATAAAAAATTCTAACATTTTTTCGACTTAAGCATATCATATATATTAGGGTCAATGTGTAACAAAAGGAAATCGAAGCTGGCAATTTAGAGGTAAAAAAATAAAAAGTAAGGAAAATTCATAAAAGAACTTTTTTAAAACATCGTATGTAAAATTTTTAGTTAAAAATTCTGGAATATAGTTTAGTTTTCTTAAAAAAGGGTGCATAAATGCGTTGAAAATTAAATTATGAGAAGTATAAGAAATTAGGCTTACAGTAAAGATTGAGCAATTTTAAGCAATGATGAGTAATTGTAATACGAAAGCGCTTTTTATACATATTTTTTTCAAATGTGCCATAGATTCTATGGTGAAACACACAAAGTTTAATTATTGATATAGGGAAAGCAATGGGATAAATTCATATGACGTCATAGTCATATGATAAATGCAATCATGTATTTCCAGCCAATCAGTTCATGCGCTTCACTATTGCCAGATATTTAATATTATATATTTATCAATATTAAGGGAACCAGGACATCATATGCTTTTAAAAAATCGATTATTCAATTTTAGTTCTAAAAAAATAGTGCATATTTTTCTGAACCTAAAAATGTATAATACTTATATGTTTGTTGATAAAATAGCCCTAAAAAAGGAAAAATAAAAATGTAAACAAATGACCACGCCCCTTTAGACCCTTAGTTTTTCACTTTTTCTCTCAAAAGCATATTTTTTTGCATTTAGGTACATTTTTAAAAAAAACTATTGCACTATAAGATTCCAGATTTTTTTATACTTCTATACAAGATGTCTATACATATAGTAAACCTAATTTTTTTTCTATAAAAATAGTGCCTAAATTTTTAAAAATGGTTTATGCATAAAAAAAGCAGAAAAATAGAAATATTTCAAAGTTTTATAATTTTTTCAAATAAACTATACTAATTTTTCACTAAAAATAATAGGTTCACTGTCTTTTGTGTATTGTTTTATATATGTGTAAAAAATATTTTGCATAAAAAAGAGATACTTTTTTAAAAAATGGTACCTAAACATAAGTATGTATTTTGAGTTCTCAAAAATTATGTATTACTTAAATTAAGTAGGGGAAAAAAACTTTTGAAGTAAAAAGTTATTTTTGTAGTTCTACAGAATAATTAAATTATTTTTCTTAAGAACGTAAAATATCTAAGCTCTATTGAAAATTTTAAAAGATATATGTCTCATAAACAAAGGGTCTTAATTTTGGCATTTTACACTTCCGAGCATGTCCTGGTTCCCTTAATAAAGCACACAGGAAAATAAAACTGCGCTCGCGTATAAGAATTTATTTTTAATTTTGAAACACTTTAAGAAGAATCTTAATGCTTGAACATCCTCACCCAATTATCAGATTTAACATTTTATCAAAATTTTACAACAAATAAAAATCTAATGTCAGATTAGAATGCAATTTATCATGTGACCGTCAAAATTTGGCTCTTTTCCACGCGTTTCTCCCTTACGTTGTTTTTCATCAAGGAAATGTAAACTTGTTTGAAGTAATTGAAATATATTCCATAAACCTAAACTTTGAACACCATACACAGTTTTTTAAAAATATTTTTCGCTTATAATTCCCAGTATTTATTATTAAGTTAAACCAAAAATTAATCTTTATTAAATTCATTTGGAACTTAGTAAACAAGAACTTTCAGCTATTTAATATCTAATAACCGCATTTATGTATCAAATTCAAGGTATGTTTACATTTTTAAAAAAAGATAGTTAAAAAAAAGAAGAGAAATGAATAAAAAAAAAATTACTATATTTGATCCTAAATACATCTGTTTTTTCCTATTAAAAAAAAACATCTTGAATTAACTGCATAAGACTTTTTTGTGTGTCTGTGGATTATATCAAACAAAATAACTACTAAACAATTTTATACATCTAATGAAACTTTTACGCATATCCAATTCCTATTCTTCCCATTTTTCCTTTCTTCATAGATATGATACATATGTAATCTATCCATCGCTGTCTTCGCTCCATTTTTTTTGTTCTTCCAGCAATCGTCTGCGTTTGGCATTTTATAATAAACGCTGTGGTGGTTCAGTTCCAGCTTTGGACACTATACGCCTCATTTTCTTTCTACTTCCCTTCTCCCTCTAGTTCTGCTGACGTCTGTCCGGTCAGCGAAAAATGGATGAGTCCACACTAATCATGAAAACTTTCAGCTGCCGGAGCAAGTGCGTTGGATGGTTCTGATGAGAACTCTCTGTTCGTTCTTTTTCTTTTTTTATCGTTTGTTTATTCGGATTTGTCATTTCGGGCCGATCCTTCAAAATGATATCGTTTGGTGGAGGCAGGTTGTGTAGAAAGTTGAAACCAATCAACTGTAACTAACAGTTAATAGAAGGAATTTTTGAGGGAGTCTTCTTTCTATTAGTGGTCAGTCATCTCGTTCAACGAACAGGAAATTTAGCTTTTGTTGAGAATAAAAAAATATATTGTTGTACAAAAATAATAAAATCCACGATGTAATTAATTTTTTCGAAGAGTAAAATTTTATTGGTAAGTCTTCGTAGATCTCGTACATTGATTGGTTTAAAGTACATTCGAAACCTTGATTTTGAAAATTTTTTACAAAAGCATAGTTTTTTAATATTTAATGTCAGTTGAATTAGAATATACATATAAAATTGTTTTTAGAATATTATGAGAAGAAAAATTATTTAATTTTAATTTTTTGCAAGAAATGAAGAAAGAATGACTTTTTTAATATAGTCTCCTTTTATGAAAAATGCTTCAATTATAATATTTTGTCTGTATATATCTGGGACTTCTGTACTGGTATTGAAATAAAATGATTGAAATACATAATTTAGAAGTGGATTTATTCATATTTTATTGTATCAGAGTAGAGGAGTTTCAACAGAGCAAAAAATATCCGTTATTATTTTAATTGATCGCGACTAAAAATAATCTCAATTTTTCAACAAAAAAAAAATTAGTTCAACCTCGGTATAGAAGTTCTAGCTATATATAGAAAAATATAATACTTATAGAAGTATTTTTCATAAATGGATTGAGGGTTTGAAAATATGTAATTTTTTCTTCACTTTTTGCCAAAAATTGTAAGATAATAATGGTTTCTTCTAATGAATTTTATATGTGTATTCTAATTCAACTGACACTAAATATTAAAAATTATTCATTTAAACGCTTTTTCAAAATCTTGGTTCCAAACGTAGTCACCTTTAAATATTAATAATAAGTAAAATTTTAAAAGAGGAAAATAATAGGGTTCATGTTTTAGATATCAGATTTTAATTGTTAGATATTAACTTACATGTAGCTCAGTATAAGTAATTTTTTTTTAATTTAAAAGAAAAAACATTTTATTTTAAAACTACCCCTAAGTAAACTTTTAAAACTAATTCAATCTGAAAAATATTTTTTTTTTAAAATTTTCAATAGCAAATTTACAATGAAATTCTGTATTAGCATAGTTAATCCATTCTCTTTTCGAGAAATATGTATTTTATGTAGGTATATCAAAAATAATTTAATGAAAATATTCTTACTAATTGTAACTACTATTTTTTGATCAATATCCTGCAATCAAATCAAACCGAAAAACAAATTATTTCTCTCTTTAAAAATGAATTGGTTTTGAATGAACAATGCAGAGAAATTATTTAATTGTTAAAAAGGAATTAACTTTATTACTTTCTTTGCTCTAAAATTACGTAATACATAAAACAACTTGAAGTATTTAGCTTATTTCATAATTTTGTTTAACTTTCAGAAAGAAGTGAAATCTTTTTTTTTTTTTCAACGTAAAATTATTCGATATTTTTATTTCTTTTTCTGTTAACGTATAACTTCAATAGTAACTTTTTATGAAAAAAGAAGAAAACTCTTAAAAATCACTCGAATACACTCCACTTTCAATAAAAATTTTCCTTTCGACTAACAACTGTTATTGCAGAATAAAATGACAGCCATCTGTCGGTGAGTAATATTCTTATCTGTTTAAACTCTTATTTGTGCTAAAATAACTTTTCCAATTGCACTCAGTGCTTAACCTTATACATATATATATAAAAAAAGCCTTTTAAATACATTTGAAAAGATCATCATAAACTGAATTTCCGCCGCTAATCTTTGAACTTTACCGACAATGGATGAGAAGATGATCTGAAAAGCGGCGAGGCAAGGAGAAAGAAGGCACCTGATTCCCGAAAGAAACATTTTCAAGAACTGTTTCACATTTTTTGCCTTCTTTCTTCAGTTTGGATTTTATCTTGTATGGATGTACGGGAAATCCGCTTTAATATATTGAATTTAGATGCTTCATCAATCTTCTGTTCATAACAGATCCAGCTCTCCCATCATTTCAAAATGTACTGTTTTCTATAGATTAATTTTCTTTTCTGTATTTTTTAACTTATAACATTTTGCATTATGTATATATCAGTAGCGTACACAAGGGGGGGGGGGGTCACGGGTCTGGACCCCCCCATAGCCGTTGAATTTTTTTTTTTCGATTTGATTATAATTTTATGTATATAGTATGTAAAATTTAATTTATGTTATTAATAATTAATTTTATTAATTAATACTAATTTTTATTTTTTCAATAATTAATTTTTTACTGTTTTTTGCTCCCGAAAATTGACAAAATTAAAAGAATATGTTAGACGGCGAATTGCAGCATGATACGACGGTTGCGTGGCAGGAGCGGACACATAACATTTCGTGGGCTGAGCGGACACTTTGAAACTCATCGTGGTTTGAGCGGACACATTCCTCCCCCCCCCCCCCATCTTAGAACAGATTCGATTACCGAATTACAAGGATAAATACATTTTTGCCAATCCAATTTAATTACTTATGTTAAATTGTTAAGATGTTATAGTGCGAATACATTTTAAACATAGCAAAATGTAATAGAAATAAAAACTTTCTGAGAAATATTTAAAAATTAATAGTAAGTAACAATATAATGAAAGGTATGAACGAATTTCAGGAATTTTGTGGAAAACTGTATTTTAGAGTCAAATAAATGTTAGAACACAAGAAAAATAAATACAAGTAAATAAATACTAACTAACCTTGCATCTTGCATATTTTACTTCCTTTCATGAAACTAATTAATTGTATGGCTATTGCACCTGTTCTAATATTTATGAGTCTAAAATACAGTTTTCCACAAAATTCCTGAAATTCGTTCATACCATTCAGTATATTGTTACTCACTATTAATTTTTAAATATTTCCCAGAAAGTTTTTATTTCTATTACATTTCGATATGTTTAAAATGTATTCGCACTATAACATCTTAACAATTTAATAAAAGTAATTAAATTTGATTGGCAAAAATGTATTTATCCTTGTATTTCGGTAATCGAATCTGTTCTAAGATGGGGGGAACAATGTGTCCGCTCAAACCACGATGAGTTTCAAAGTGTCCGCTCGGCCCACGAAATGTTATGTGTCCGCTCCTGCCACGCCACCGATTCAACCCAGGACCCACCCCCTTGAAAAAATTTTGTGTGCGCTACTGATATATATATACAATCGACTCTCTATAATTCGAAGTTGGAGGGACCAATGAAAAACTTCGAATTATCAAGGGGAGGGAAAAAAAACTCCCAAAATACTTGAAGAGAATTTTTTTCTAGCATTTTTAAATTTGAAACTATGTAATAAAACAACAATTGTGTACATATGAATAAAATTACTTTAAAGTAATTTTTAAAAAGTACAATAAATTTTTTACAGATGTTAAAAGTCCTGTTTTAAAAGAATATATTCAATACATTCATATACAATCCTATGCATCTCTTCTTCACAATAGTGGACCATCCTTTCTGAACACATGTGTAGCAAAGCCACGCGTTAAACGTAAGATATGAATGGCTGACAACAGGTACGGCTGATCTATTGTCGACTGTCCACTTGAAGAAGGAAAGCAATAAAAGTGTATTTTCACCTAATGAACTGAAAAACACTAAGAAGGGGTAGCAGACAGATGGTCATTAAAGGGGCTAAATTACCGGGAAGACACACAGAGACAATACAACACAAAACTTGTAAGCTCCAACCTGTTTGAGACAGGGCTGTACATGATAGTGAGTGTTCGAATTGTCGAGAGTTTTATAAGATAGCTTCGAATTATTGCGTATTATGGTCTAGCTAGCCACAGATTTTACTTCAAACTATTGAGTGTACCCAAACGTATTGCTTTAGTTCGAAATATCAAGAGTTTTTCTAGGGACTGAGCATATACTTCGAATTAGTGAGAGGTTCGTATTATCGAAGGCTTGAATTATTGACAGTCGACTGTATATATATAATTGTCAAGATATTTTATATAATTTCTTTTTCTTTCTTCAGTTTTATTTTAATCAGAATAGGCTTAAAAATTTGTTATCAATCAATACTCATTATTTTACTGTTGTTTTTACATCATCAGAGATATATTATATGCCTTTCGTAAAATGGAACAAAAAAATTTAGTACCTGAGTTAGCTAAAAAGAGAGAAATAACTTAGAAATTTTCAAAATTAGATGCTTTCTCATTTCTGATTGATTGATTGATTGCTAAACTTTTGATTTCATTAAAGTTTTAAAAACTATATTGCTTAATAGTTCTCTCAAATTGTATTTTTCTAGTACAATTCAATTTTCCCATTTGGTTTAACGACTATTTTATTACTTAACTTTTTCATCACCCTTGTAAAACGGTTTCACATTTTAATTGCTTGATACTAAATAATGAATCAAATTCTAATCAAGAAACTGTCGTGCAAACAATTAAAAAAAATCGTTTCAATACACTTCCTTTCCAGTTCATTATTCTAGACATCAAACTAGATATATATAATATCGGTTTTCTTCTGGAAACGACCTAATCGCGTTTGGCGTCTCATCAAATTAATAATTTGGCGACCGTTTGGTATTTACATGGCCAAGATTAGCGCATTCACGAAACCAAAATCCATCCTAAACTGTTATCTGGTCTGGCAATCACAAATGCCTCTTCGTGACAGCTTAATACCTCCCCCCAAACAAATCGCTTTGTTTTCCATGTGGTTGAGGTTGCCATGGCAACTCAATTAAATTGACTCCCTCCCCTTTTTCTCCTTTTTAAACGCGTGCAAGCTGGTGGGTGCACTGGGAAGTGGCATGCAATATGCTTCATTTATGACCTACCTCTCACCACAGGCGCCTAGGGTTAAACGATGTAGCATAGTTAATGATCAACTCCCGTTTCCTCAGTGTTGTATCAGTTTGTGAAAGATATATTTGTTGTTATTTATTTATTTAAGGTACAGATAGGAGGTATTTCTAAAAAAAGTTCTTCTATTGGTTAGGATTTTTGTTTTAAGGTTTAGGTTCTATTTCAGAATTTTTGTCTAGGTAAAGAATTAATGTGTAGTTATTGAACTATTGATGCCGTGTTAAACAAAATGCATTTAACGATGTATAAATGTTAACTTCTGAGTATCATAAAAAAAAATGAACAATGCATAGTGATAGACTTTAGTTTTATCAATTTTTAATTCATTGAATTTAGATTCGCACATTGAAACATTTGTCACAAATGTTTGCAAATGCTTACCTAAATTGCTTACAACTTACAATGATTGCAAGTGATTACTTAAAAAAAAAAAATGCTTACGCCTGCAATAAACTCCTTTTCTTAGTTCTTCATTTTAATCCAGATGTTCTTTACTGAATTATTCCCTTTTATGGATAAATGTACTCAGATTCGTTATTCTAAAAAAATTAACTAACTTTTTGTTTCGAATTTTTTTTCCATATTCTTGGAGATATTTTCGTTAAAAATTATAATTCTTACACAAGAAATGCATCCATGAAAAATTTATCCTAATACAACAATCTTGCAAATGGATAATATTTTCGAATAATAGCTTTTTAAGTTAATAGAAAAATATTAACGTATGTAAAATGTTGTTCGACAGTTCAAGTGCAACTATATTACGCCGAAGAGACATGCTTCTTACATATTGAAACACATATTCAGGGTCTTAGAAATAAACAGCAATATAGATTTAGAAAATTAAAAATAAAAATTAAAAATACGAACTCCAGTTCTGATATACACAGTCATTTCTTGCATCAAACTGAAATTAAGTTAGACGAGGGAAAATGTACCTCAAATAAAGCAAATGTGGGCAAGAGGGAAAGTTTCTATTCTCAAATAATTATAAACTGTGTGTTTCCGTTCTCCTAAGTTCTTCAAATAG
Source organism: Trichonephila clavata (assembly GCA_019973975.1). Taxonomy (NCBI): domain Eukaryota; kingdom Metazoa; phylum Arthropoda; class Arachnida; order Araneae; family Nephilidae; genus Trichonephila; species Trichonephila clavata. The sequence goes on along the minus strand of BMAO01017081.1, from coordinate 146,577 downwards.
AATGGCATGATTCAAACAAACAGAAACATAAAATGATAAAAGACGCGCTGCTTGACTAATTGAGATGTCGCTGCTGACTTCAACCAATGTCAAACAGATGTGTAAGATTGCCGATTGCCAAACTATCTTCTTTTCGTGTTCGCGTCAGGGGTTGAATACTAATTAAAAAAATGATGAAAACGAAAAGCAAACATCTTCATTGAATCAAATAGATTTAAAATGCGATTTATGTATCATTAAAAATAGCTCTCTGCAACCTATTTTGGCACCGTGGGGAGGGGGGGGGGTGCTTTTTCGTGTTCCGATAAGAGCTCGAGGTAATTCGAAGCCCCTTTTTGTTTCTATTACTATGTGATTACCCAATATATTGTAAGAGTCACACAAATAACAAAAAGTATAAAATAAATTACAGTTATACAAAAGGGCTCTTTCGGTTCTTAAAAGACAACAGTTGGATCGTAGTTGGAATGAAAGAATAACATGACTAAATTAACAGCATAATTGCGATTGAAATAAATCTGATCCCCTCCCCTTACTTGGTAAAAGTGAATACTGAATTCGAAAAATCATGGAAGGAAGAGATATTTTTAAATATATGTATTTATATATATCTTTGACATCAAATGTACTAACTTATATACATTTTATATAATAAATTTATATATATGTATATATATAATGCATATTTTGATAGACTTTCTTTCGCCTAAAAGTTGAAGTGAAAGTTCTTTTTCAATAAGTTTTGAACTTTTATCCGATATTTTTATTTTATTTCGAAATAAATTACTTTTCTTTTCCACTATTGTGTAATTTCATTCCCCCCCCCCTAATTTAGGGTCAAAATTTTAATAAAAACGAGAAAAAAAAAACTGTAAAAAAAAAGAAGTTTAAAAAAAAATCTAGTTGCTTTAGTTACGTATTCCTTCCCTTGAAGAAAATGTTATGACCTATAATGTCACTTGAATAAATCGTTTGGATGATAAAACATTTAAATATCTGTATTGCGCAGGCACATTACGTCTGCTCCTTAACAAATCACTATACTAAATAGACTGTTAAATGGTCGTAACAATTAACTATTAAAATTAGATTAAACTAAATTAGCAATGTATCTTAAAGTAAGGCGGCACTTCCTGGAACCGAACAGTTTTAAATTTAAATCATGCGATAGAAAAAGTGTAAAACAAAGAATGATGAACGCGTGCACATGATGCACAAAAAGGAGTAATTTACATAGAGTAGTCATTGTTTAAAATTACCCCCCCCCCCCCAAATCTTCCCAATGAGTCTCAGAATCCACTAATCTCGCCATTTCAGATCTCTCGATTTACATAGGCAGTGGTATACAAAAGGCGAGGGGTGGTAAAGTTGAACCACCCATCGAATAACAAATTTTTAATTTGTATCATAGAGTTTTTCTCTTGGCACTTTCATGTACGTGTTTTTTAGACTGTAACCCCTTCCTCATAACAGAGGTCTGTGTAATACACTGTCCGAGGAATATTTTGTTTTTCCATCTTCGCTCAAGCTTCTAAAAGGAAACAAATAGAAAGTGGGAATGTGACTACGCATGTTTCTAACCGTAACACTCTACTGCTATCGACACCAAATCACCAGTTTGAGCTGGGTTATATATAGACACGTAAATGTGGTTCCGTACAATAAATACTCTACAGAATGAGAATTGTGTGATGTTATTCCTTACCGTTAAACATAAAGAAATAGTGCAGCAGAATTTCATCAAAAGCTGAACCGAGTATGTGGTAAAAACTGTATTAGTGATGATGTACATGAATGGAGGCAAAAACTTCTGGAACAGTTTAAATGGGTCGTGTTTGATCACTCGATGTATACTTTTGAGAGATATATTTTCATTTTTTTTTCTTGAACGGAAGAACTGGTTAAACAGTAGCCAAAAGTATAGATGACTGGAGAAAACTTCTGGAGAAGGCAAGGGCCCACCTACGATTGTCGAACCATTGAAGAAGAACTGACTAGGGAGCCAAAGATTTTAGAGATTCTATTAGGAGTTTCAAAATAACATCAAGGTTCCATCTCGCCTCACTAGCGGCAAAATTCTTCAAAATTTCTTGCTTAAGGTCCGTAGGAAGTTTGGGTAAGACAAAAACAAATTATGAATCTAATGTAGAGGCAGCAGGGATGACTACTTCCTCAAGGGACTGTTGTTGAGTCAATGCCACGGTAACCAGCAGCACCTCTTGAGAAAATGGATTCCACAAGATATTAGAAGGTACACAAGATATTAGGTAAAATGTACATACATTTTAATGCCAAAAAAGAATAATATAACAAAAGATTTAAAAGCAATACTATTGAAAATGTATCGTTCAAAGGGGTATTACTCAAACATTTTTTATACCAATTTTTTTTTCGTATTAACAATAAAATTGAACTAGTCCTTCACGTACGAGAGAATATGTTTGCTATGTAATAAACTGTACTTAAAATGACTACTGTCCGATTTTTTATGTTCTTTAACCATGATATCCACATTTTTTGTAATAAAAAGGCACGGTTAAAAGAAAATTGGAGGCAAAAAAAATATAATAATAAACTTTTTCCTTTCTAAAGTCCGTTTCAAATACAGTTTACTTTAGAGAGCATTTCCACCTTAATAAAGAGATTACGAACTCTCTCCGAGAGTAAAATCACCCCACCGTAACCCTTCAGGGTCAAAGGCGGTTTTTGCCAGAAGAAATGAGAGGATCACAAAGGGAATGTGAACACACATAAATAGAATGGACGGCGTCTAGCCGGTGGTCAGTGAGAGAGAAGAAGGACAGGTGAGATAAAGAAGACAGGATATTTTTCCTTTTGTAGAGCCGCACATAGGGGTGTGAAAGTTTGTCATGCATTTGTACCTTTCAATACTAGCCTATTGACCATTCTTCTTCTAAGAAATTTTCCTACCTTTCTCATCCTGAGTGAATAAAACTATTTTTTGGTTCTTTCTCCCCTTTTACCAAATTCTTTCATGACAGTAGAGCATCGCATATAGTTTTTTATACATAAATTGAAACCAGGTGCATGGATGTACAGAAATAGATATTTTGGAGAATGCAAACAAAGAACTAAAAAAGTATTGTAAGTGACATAACTGATATTTAGAATGTACTTGTTGGGTATTAGAGGCGAAATTCACCCAATTAAAACACATAAATTGAAATACAAAAAAAGTTAAAAATAAATAATTCACTTTTCTTGATTTTTTGGGAATTTTTTTTCTAATTAGAATTTTTTTAGCGTCATGATTCTGTAATTTTCAATGATATTTCTTTTGCATTATACTTCAATTTCTCTACTTCACTTTTATTTTGCTGAAATTTTTAACACTATGTATGCAATAAATTTAAAATCTATTTAGATTTTGTCTGAATGCAACTCATAAAAGGCAACATTTACATTTGAATTTCATTTATTTTTAATTCAATAGTGATTTCTAGACTATTATGACTGTAAAGCAAAATTAAGTATAGTCAATTCATTTCCAAGTTCCATTTTCTCAAGTCTAAAAATGCAATAAATTTATAGATGTAATATTTAAAATGGACATACTTAAAATTAATAATACAGACTCCTTTATTAACTCATATGCCAATTAAGCTTAAACGGTTGGTGAGATAGTGTAATTCTTGAAAGCATGTTTAAAGCTATTTATATCTTTTAAATTTCAATTTTTACCTTTCTTTAAACATCCGACCTTCGTATTAATGTTTTATTTTTAAGTGGGGAAAAAATCATTGTTAAAGTTTTGTTATATTGAAATTTTCTAACAGGGAAACAAATATGTGATGCTAATCATACTTAAAAGATTGACTGATAAATCTCAGCTGCCATTGTTTGCTATATAATCTAAGATATGATAAGCTTTACTTTGTTGCATTCCTAAGACAGATAAAAGGATTTATTTCTATTAAAAGTTTAATGAACTCCGATAAAATTTGAAGATGGTTCATCTATTCATTCATCAAATTAAGTATTTAATCAAATTATCAAATTAAATATTTAATAAAGGTTACCAGTTTTTGGAACATTTTTTAATTTGAACGATATCCGCCGACATGATTGCCCCGAACAGGTTTCCTTGGTAGTCAACCGAAAACAATGACGTAGCTACCGTCGTATCAGCCGTAGCCGTATCAATGATACGGGTCCCCCAAGCTTCAGGGCTCCCAAATGTGTAACCAAAACATCGTAAAATGTACCCCCCCCCCGCTAAAAAATCCCCTAAGGAATTGATATACAGGGTCTACTCAGGATGCCAGTGGCCGAAAATCTTCTCAATACATCATGTATCATTTTCTTTACTGAACTTTATATGAAATGTTTTGGCTAATTCTTAAAAAAAGTTCCTCTGATGCGTGTGTAAAAGATTTTTCATACCTAAATTCTTAGAAATACAAACAAAATTCTTCATTTTTATCAGCATTTTCAACTTATAAGTTTAATATTTTACACACAGTGTGATACATGTCTTTGATATTTCTAAATAATTCATAATTTTTTCCCTTTAAAATTTTTGACTCAATAATTCCAAAAACGAGGATTAGAAAAATAAAAAGAAAGTAAACGAATTATCTCAAAATATCGTAGCAAAAAAGCAAATGCAGAAGATAAATATTTTAATATTAAAGAAAAAAAAAATACAAAAACATTTTTAAAAAATCACACACACGAGTGAAAGAGAAAGAGGGGAGATTTGTACGGTTTGTGTATTTACGTGGCTCGATATCCAAACCGCTGCGACTGACAAATCCGGAGATAGAACCCCCCCCCCCCAGGGAACTCCAAAAGAATTTAGCATTTACCCCTATCACTATTCACCGATCCCCCTCCCCTCTGATGTCGCTTAGTGTTAGGCGATGAATTATAGTTCATATCTTCCTGACCCCTAGGGGTAAAGATCGCATTGGATGAGTGTCGGGGAGGGGGGGGGATGCTACATCCCGACCTGTTGGCTTAATATGGGAAGATCCCTTTCTGATTTTGACGCCCACAGGATTTCCTTTTTCAACCATTTTCGGTGATATTAGAATATTTGATTTTGAGGCGTTTCCGATCTTTATAGGCCAACCTCGACGTGATGTAGAATTGAGTTGTAAGCTTGCGATACACATGCGAGTAGATATTTTCTAGCATAACATTTTAACAAGAAAAATGTATATCAGTGGCGTACACATAAGGGCAGGGATGGGGGTTTAACCTCCTCTGCAAAGACCAACAAATTTTTCACTTTAATCATAGAAATTTCGCTTCAGTACTATCAACTACGTGTTTTTAGAATGCTATCCCCTCCTTATAAAAAAGGTCTGATTACGCCACTGATAGATATATATATATATCCAGAGAGAATTAGTAATACATTACTACATTAAAAAAAGAATTTACGGGGTAAAATTTTCAAAATTTCAATTGCCTTTAATATAGAGCTTTTCAGACTTTTTTTTTCTCTATGTACCCTATAGATGTGACATTAAATCTGATATAATATTTGACCATAACAAAATACCGTGTACAACTATTGTCTAAAATATAGCGTCTACATTTTTCGGATCGGGCTTGTATTTCAACCATCTTTAGGATGAATCGGGGAAAGTTATTTAAAAATTTCAATGAATATTCTCTCTTTTTTCCCCTTCAGTATCATAGATCAGGAATGGGGAACCAATGGCTCGCGACACAATATTTTGGGCACGCCACCGATCCAAACGGTTTGCATTTTAGTTCAAAATAACAAAGTTCACTATGAAGTATTACGAACAAACACGAGTGATCGGTCATGATGCGCGAGGCGTTGGGGAGCCACACTCGTTTGTTATTGTCTTGCAATCCTAATATAAGTTATTTGCAGTCTAATCTGCAACAACAGAAGTTACACTAATGTTAGTTTAATATGAATTACACGTAAAACTAAAACATTTACAACAACACAGTGCAAAATGTTTTTTTTTTTTTTTTTTTTGCAGTAAATACAGTTTTGATTTGTTAGTATTTAGTTTTATTATTTTATTAGTAATCACAAGTCAAAATTATTTGACGGCACGTCTATACCTCATTAAACATTTCTTCAGAAAAAATGGCACGTTGATCCATAGATGTTCGCCACCCCTGTCATAGGTGTTCCATTTGAATAGTTCCCTGTATCTCAGAGAAGTTTGGATTAATTATAAAAATAAAAATTCTGATATTGCTTGTCTGAATGATCTAGCAGATTTACATACAGAAAATCGTTAATGCAGCGCTTATAATAACAAAGATAAGATTGGTATTATCTAATTGTTTGTTACAGCGATAATGCTCATCAAATAACTTATTGCAAGAATAGCTGTTCTGGTTACTAGTATTTTACCATCCCCTTTTGTAGTGTCCATCTAAGTAAAAACAAAATTTTCGAATTTAGTTTTTTGCAGTAAAAATTATCTTGCAAATGTTACGAAAAGTATTTTCTTGAAGGATATTTTGTAGCAACGCTTTTTACTATTTTGCTTAATCGAGTATTTAATATTTCTTCCTAAAGACAAATTATTATTAAATAAGGAATATTATGTTCCGTGGACAACAATTTTTGAAAAGAGTGATCGGTTCGTATTAATTTATATAATTTCTCAAGAATTTATGAACAAATAAATAAAACCATTAAGAAAACCATAATTTCCTACAAATGTGTAATTTATAAAATCATATTGACAAACGTTTTAAAATATTTTTTTTTACGAGTTTTCAAATTCAGGGTACTTTTTTAAATAAAAGATGGGTTCGAATGACATTTATTATTATTTTTTTAAAGATTTATCAGAAACCTTTTTAGCCATCAGTTCAGTTGATGAACTCTTTCCGGATAATCAAGCCATCCGGATGATAGTGGGGTCACAGTCTTTATGTGAGGCCGGTAGATGGCAAGATAAATTGGGGTTCTTTTAGCTCTTGATGAAAGAAGGGCATGAAAATAAACGACTGTTATCTGGACAACTGAGGCCATTTATTTCATTATCCGGCAAGTCCATTTTCTGCATTGTTTCCGAAAGTGATACTGTTCACGATGGATGTCACTTTTCACCAAATGCGCACTTCTGGCGCTGATGAGAAGACTCTCGAAATTACTGGTCATCAGTAACCTTGCAGGCATTCAGAAGAAACATGGACTAATGAAAGCCTTAAAAACAGTACAGAATTCAAGATTTGACCAGCTTTGGCTGCTATTGGAGGAAATTAAAGCCATACTTTTTTTTTCAATAAATGAAGACATTAACAAAAATTTTAAGTTGAAGATTTACATTCATTCTACTGTAGTAAGCTATGATTTTGAACCATGCAAAGTGTAATCATAAAACTTTTTGATCTAAGATTCTAAATTTTACTGACTAGATTTTTAAGGATTGAATTTCATATCTTTATCTTTTGTTTGTTAATTAAATTCTAAACTAGAACTCTAAGCATTTATACATAAAATGCGAAACATTTCACAATAAATGTTTAAAGAAGTAAAAATATTCAGGTGGTAGTGGCAAATAAAATAAATCAAATAGAAAATTATAATACTTTTTTATCATTATTAATTGCTGTTTTCAGTTATGAACTTAATTTTAAAATGTATTCCCTGCACAGATCTTTACAAGTATAACATTATCACACTTAAACATCCAAAATGAATGGGAAACAGGGAATCCCAGTAAAAAAACAATTATATATATACTAAATTAAAGGTTTAATTTTAACAGTTAAAAATAAGCAACAGTGTTTTTTTTTTTTTTAAATTTAGCACTTAGTCAAAAACAATTCTTATAAGTTTCCACATCATAACCACAACACGTTTTATCTGCAATACAGTAGAGATAGGGTTTTAAATCTTAAACTGGAAACACTGCCTTATCGTCACATGCGAGTTTATGTTCTATGACTTGAATTCACTTCACGGATTTTATTTTTGGAAAAATTGCATCTTTGATCGAACACAAGCTGAAAGATTTGCTTCGTTTTAATAAAAGTTTAAAAAATAGGTTGTTTTTTTAAAAAAAATGTTCGATTATGGTCTCCAAGAAAATATACTCCTGTGTGAACGAAAATCTAGCAAGTGTGAATTTATTGCATATACAAGTCATTTGAATCATTTCTTGTGTTAGTTAATATGCCATATAATGAACGAATTCTTCTTGACCCGTATATATATATGTCTACTTCTTTATGAAGAGAACCTAAAAGATGAGCAAAGAAGGTTGCAATGGTTCTTCGTTATGAACTAAGCCGTGATATTCTGCAATCCCCTAATCCCAACACGAGGGATGAGTAGTATAAATCACACCTTTTCTCATAATCTTGTCAAGAGGCTTATTCGGGAAACCCCGTGGTTGATGAGCACTGGTGACCAGTGGTCACGCTGATATGAAGTTTGGGCCAGCAATTACACAGTCTGCATTGGCACTATGATTAACGGTGATGTTCTGGACAGCCAAAGTCTGGTGTTCCACAATGTGCAACTATTACCTAAGAAGTGTATTATCAATGGCACATATAATTATGATTTCTATACATGTTCTGGAATTAAATCTGATAATTTAAAGATAAATTTAAAAGTTACGTGTTAGTAGTTTAAACCTGACGTAAACTTATCTAGTAGTTGAGTGATTCATACTACAAACATTACACGAACCTTATTCTTCTAATACAGCTTAACAAAGTTTAAATATTTGAAAAATATGGGGTGAAGGTAAATTTTTAACTTTAAAAGAAAATTACTGTTAAAAACTGTCTTGTTAAGAAAATGTTTGTATTAGTATTAAGTAGGTAGAGATGACAAATATAAAATGTATACGCCCATGCCCATTTCAATATATTTTTGAACAAAGTTTATTTACTGCTGAAAAGTTTATAACATGTCTATCAAGGTATGATTTTAAAAAATGTATATTTTATTAGAAAGAGCATATATCGATATGAAATACGTAAGCTAAAAATTTCAGCTTTTTAGTGGGCAATGAATACTTTTTAAAACATATAATGCAACAAATTAACATACTGATGTGTGACTTACCTTCCACGCACTGAGTCTAGTTGGTTCTGTTTCTTTCAACTGGGCAAGAATTGGTCCAAATCTCTTTCCTCTACTGAGCTGTACTTTCGTCCACAAGGCATATTTTAAGGGTTGTGAGCCCACGCGAAGTTCAAGTTCTTTTGGTAAAGTTGTGTCTTGGTGGTCAGGGGTCATTTCCGTTTCGCTTTCACTATTTAAAAAGTTATATAGCACATCAAAGTCTCCATAATCTTCATCACCACCTAAAACAAATTCGTCACATAAACTTTTTATTTTCTTTTTAAAATATTTTTTTTTTGCATGTGAAATAGACAGATATAAAAACCTGAGTTGAATGGACAATCTGAATATAATTTTCTATTTAATATTTTTGCTTGGTGGGGAGGTTTAGAAAATGGGGTTCACGCTCAGGTGCCGTCCTCGTGAATTGTCCAATGATCGAAATTATGACACCCGTCTGAGTGAATGAGTGTCTATTAACTTTGCACTATAAAGCAACATGAGGGCTACTTGCGATGGACTTTGTAATTTTGAACCATGGTCAAGTGATGAAGACGACACATGAATTGGTTATCCCTCCCTGAGCTTCCACACCATAGCCAATGGAAGGACTTTGAGCCTCGGAAAATGTAACGTGCATTAGCCTCTCTAAGTGACGGGTCTTCACGTGGCATCAAGATTCAGGCCCCATGACTGGAGAGCGCCAGGCACGAGTTCATGACCATAACCACTAGGCTATCGCGGCCAATACATTCATCTCCAAGAGCCCTAGTTTGAGTATAATCTTGAAATTGTTGACAGTTATTTAGGTTCGGAAATTAAAAATAGAAAGATAGAATGGACTGAAATCCAAAAGAGAATCACTATGGCTAATAGATGTCTTAATGGAATACGAAAATATATGCAATCGAATTTAATCAGAAGAAAAGCAAAGGTTCTATTGTATAAAAGTCTTTTAAGATCAGTATTAACTTATGCATGTGAAACTTGGTCCATGTTTCGAATAGATGAGAACATGATAAGTATCTACGAAAGGAAGATTTATTTTTGGAGGAATTCAGGAAAACGGAACGTGGCGAAGGAGATCAAATTTCGAGTTCTTTCAGTCATATAATATGATTCTGAGATTATTAACTTCATCAAAATACAACGAATTAAAAGGGCAGGTCAGTTGTCAGAAGGAACGACCGCACCACTAAAAAAGGTTTCAATGCTCAACCAATGGGCACACGAAGAAAGGGCAGGCAAAATCTTTGATGTTTGATGGCCCAGAAAAAGATCTAGTTTTGAGAACCAAGAATTGGAGAACACTAATAGGAAGAAGGCTGGCCTGGAAAAGCCTTCTTGAGAAAGCCAAGGCCCACCCTGAGTTGTCGAGCCACTGAGGAAGGCAGGTAGAGCCCTAGTTTAACTCCAAAAGAGACTAATAAACAATTAATAAAAATCGACACTTTTGAGGATAGGCAGTACAGTATATTCTGTGTTTTCAAATTTTTCTACAAAATAATTCCGCAAGCGTGTTTCTTTTTACATTTATCTACTTGAGATGATGTTACACCAGGAAAGATCTTATTATCGATACCTCATTTATTTAAACTATCAGTATGTTAAACATATTTTAGTACAATTTTTTTATGAATACTTTAGCACATATTGCATCCCCTTTTCTATAATATGTATAATTTGATATGATAATCACAAATATCTTTGACGATTGTCTATTTCTTTTATATATCATTTTTGTGATTATCTCAAGGAATAGTTTTCAAAAGAAACCAAACATTTTCTTCGTTGTCAAAGGATTTTTTTCTTTTTTATAACAAATCATTAGAAACAAGAGATAAGTGCTTTAACGGAAAATAAAATGAAATAATCATTATAATTTTATATGCAGCAATAAATTATTTTGGGAAATTTTAGATAAGAGGGATTCCAATACGATTTTTATGGAAAAAATTTTTAAGATGAATCATTTTTGCCCATATATTTAAATTGCAGCTAATGTAAAATTTTGAAGCAATATTTTGTAAACTTTAGTGCATCGGTGTTCAAAAACGGGCTTAAAAATAATATTTATGCTTTTTTATGCATATATGTCATTACATATTTTTTTTAAACTTAAGTGAGTTGCTATACCAACAAAGAATTTTTATTAAAATTAAGTTGCTATTAAAAACTTGAATTTCATGACAGATAAGATAAAATTAAATAAAAGAGCCCTTACAAAACTACAAAATCACAGTTACAATTGAAAACGAAATTAATCCATATCAAATATATATATATCAAGCTATATATATATATATCATGTTATACATACGCTTAGTTAATTCTTCTATAATAGACTCTTCCATTATTTTTAAAGTGTGTTTCTTTAAATCTGGTTTGAATCTTCTAGCTTTGTTAGTGATATTATTTTGTATTATCAATTTTATTATGCCATGTATTTCTTTCATTTTATGTTACTATATATAAGAGATCTCTCAACAAATCTTGCTAAATTGGGTTTTTAAAAAGTGGTGCGTCTCAAATGCGATTTAACTCATTGCATAAAATAGAAATGGTCAATTTTTGTAAAATTAAAGCTATTATATGCAGCAGAAAACGGGTGGTCAGTAATAAAAACCTTTCTTCAATTAGACGTGGTCTCAAATTTAAAAGAAAATCATCAAAACTCGCATTTAATTTGGACAAAAATCTAAAATTTTAAAGAATTGAAACTTTAAAAAAAAATATTTGAATTCTTTTTTGATTGTATAGAAACTAGTTTCATAATGAGGACCATAGACAGTGTTATATTCTAAGATGGTGACATAACCAATGCATATTTAAAAAATAATTAATGTGTGTAACCATGAAATTCATTTCATTCAAATAAACAAGCACTTATAGTTAAAAAGAAAATTACTAAAGTCAAATAAAGCCCAGACAGACAAAAGAGAGGAATATTTCTAAACAGATTTCACATAGTAATAAATCCAAATATAAATATAAATATTACCCAAACACAATGTTGGAAACAAACCTATCATTTTTTTTTATTATCTTAATTTATATTTTATCTGGCTACACTTAGAAATTACTAAAAAATGGAGTCAAATTAAGCAAAATATTTTTTTTTTGTAGGAATTTCAAAGTTGAGTTTCGTTTGTTTAATATCTTTTACTTATTTTCTTAAAAATTTACATTTTTTTAAAAATTTCTCTAACAATTTTTTTTTCTTTTTTTGAGGAAACTTTTGAATGGGATTAAGTTTGACAGATTTATTTTTTGTTTTGATTCTCAGTGGTCAAAATCAAGATTAGTTATTGGATAGATTTAATAACTAAGTTCAATTAGATATTTTTATTTAATTACTTGTTTAAAAGTTCTAAAATGTATTACTTAATCATAAATTATCAGTGTTTAAATATAGCATTTACAGTTTAAATCTTCTATGCATGTTTGTTGCATGCAGATAGTTACCAATCCAAAAAACTTCTGAAATTTCACAAATTAAAAATTATTTAGGATTTTAAAATATCATGATAGACTCAAAATTTCCGATTTCTTCCAATTCCCGTTTTTTAAACTAATAATGCAACTAAAGACCCATAATTGACAAGCTAAGTGAGCAGGAGTACAATCTAAAAATATTTTAAATGTATGAAATAAATTCCTATAATATTAGCCATATTTTACTCTAACAAGACCACATATCTGGGGTTAATGTCATTATTTAAAATAAACAATCTTTATTCTTATGCGACTTTTATAAGTAAAAATTTATTTATACCTATTAAAGTAAAATAAGGCAGAAAAATTAGCTATTATATATTTATTTGTCATTTAATGCGCTATGAAGAATTTGTACATAAGTGAAAAATAATTAGCATAAGGTTATTATTCAGTTTCTTTTTAAATTATTTTTGCAAAAAAATTTTTTAGATTAACCAAAAAATTACGGATTTTAGACTAGAAAATTAAAAGCTGAATTTTGCATTGATTATTTCATTAAAAGTTAAGTTTATAGTGAGAGAGAAAAAAAAGAGAGCTTATACTTTAAAAAAAAATATTTTCTTAAGATAATAATCTCAACAACAAACAATTAAGTAACAAAAATTCACAATCACACTTACCCCACTTTTATGAATCTACTATGGTTCATACGATGGCTCATAAGAGAAAGAGTTGAGAGAGAACAAGTCGGGTTCTTCCGATTTTATTTACTGAGCCCTTTTGGGAAGTCCACGTGGAGAAGAATATGATAATTATCTATGAAAACTATCTAAAATTCAAGCGATAGGCATGCACATCAAACTAAGAATTCAATTACAATTTATTTCATCAACGGTATTTACAACTCTTGACTTAGAAGAACCAAACACTAAAGGGAAACACCTAAAGGAAGTTCAATATACTAAAGAAATAGTGCGATTTGCAACTGTAACTTATGGTAAAAGGATGCAAGTTACATTTGTCACTAAGGCCAAAAGGATGATAACACAATGAGTTATATTTCTACTGAGAGATAACAGTAAGATAACAACAGAGATAGTGTTTTCCCTTCATTTTAGATAATTCTAATTGGTGTCCGAATACCAGTCTAACATGTGTCCAAATACCAATCTAACATGTGTCCAAATACCAATCTAACTTGTATCTAAATACCAATAGTTTGGATACTTGGAGATAAACTTGCATGATTGTTTATAGTATCAGGCCCAGGTCTAGATATGAACAATCGTCATCTAATAATACAGACTTACCGCACTTTTGCCCAGTTGACAAACAGCCTGAAATTCTCTGTATTTGGGAGAATATGTACGGAAATATTATTTGTCCATTAAAATTATCCGAACCATGATTTCATTAAGCATTAAGAGTCGAGAACAAAAAGAGGCACCCACCGAAGGCGATGCCCTGGGCCCGGCCCAGTTGCTACATGCCTTAAGCTGGAGCCCAGTCGACTGACTGAGTGAGTGTTTTTATGAACGTCATACTCTCAAGCAACACGAGGGCTACATACGATAAATCTCGAAATTGTGTATCATGGTCAAATGAGGGGACGACACCTGAGTTAGCACGTCCCTCTCCGAATGTCCAGACCATCCCAACGAGAAGACTTCGAGCCTCGCCAGAATTAACGTGTATTAGCCCCTCTACGTCACTAGTCTTCAGTGTCTTATGACAAGCCAGCATGACTATCAGGTGAGCCAGGGACGTCTTTGAGGCCCTGGGCCCAGAGAAATCTTAAGATTTTTGAGGTCTTGGGCCCTAATGCAATGGTAGACCCTACCTGAGATCTTTAAAAGTAGACAGTAGCATTGTTAAATACTCGTTCAAATGGTAATTTTATACAAATAAATGAGCACGACTCACAATCTCAAAAACCTAGGCACAAACCTTTTCGACTGATTGCCGTATTTCGACTAAATGAGTTGAATGATTGCTTATGGTATTAGGGCCAGCCCTATGGACAAAGGTCATCACATAATAATGCAGTATTAGCACTTTTGCCAATTGACATGCATTTTGAAATTCCCTGTTTTTCGGAGAATATGTACGAGAATAATATTTGACCATTAAAATTACCCGAATAATGATCTTATTAAAACAAAGTCGAGAACAAAACGAGCCCCCCTCCCCCCCTCTTAAGGCGAGGCTCTGAACCCGGGCCCAGCTGGCCCATGCCTTAAGACGTCCCTGAGCTGAGCATACGTCCGTGAGCATGACTACTTGGCTAACCTGGCTACAAAGGTCCGTAGACATTAAATCTCGTGCTGCTTCTAATAAGAATCGTGTTGCTCAAGAGATGTTATTTAACAATGCACGGGTATTTAACAATGTAAGGTATGGGTTAATTTTTTGGCTTGGAAAAAGTGTAGATGAAATATCATTTTTATTTTCTAAACTTTTTTTAGAGAAATTACAAACTTTTTTTAAGTTTAAACTTCTCACAGAAGTTATAAAAAAATAAAATAAAATAATGTTGAACGACCTCCTGAAGATTTTTAATTGATATTATATCATTCATAGAATAAAAATGCGTCTCCAAGCTCTTGTACAGTATTTTTTTTTTTATTTTTCTTTATTACCGTTGTTCCCTTGAAGTTTTTACACGAATTAAAATATTCATTTTATGTGTTGCTACATTTTTGTTTTAAAATTAAATGTTATTTCGTGTTATAAATGTGCTAATTCATTAATAAATATTAAAATTCATAAAATTAATATTATTAAATATGAATATTAAAATGTTCTATTCGCGAAAAGCAAAGTATATTAAATTAATTATTACTATCTCAATGTTTTCACTGGGAAATTGAAGTCTTTCAGATACTATAATTGCATTTATCATGTTAAGTATATCTCAAATGTTATCACCCCACAACATCTTATCTTATTTCCTATTTGCTACTTAATATCTTAACTCGTTGTATCTCCTTTGCTTTGAGAACACAAACTGATTTTCTGCGCATTCCAAAGTGTTTACAAAACTAGTTATGTCCGAGATAATTTATTATTCAGTGTACTTCAAAACAACTCGATCGGCCATCATAAGAACTTCAACTCCTTACATATCACGCTGTAGCTGCTTTTTCATGATCATATTTTTCGGTACGCATAGGTTAAAGTTTAACTTAATAAATTTCCTCACTAATACTTTTTAGTCTTTGTTAAACCTATATAGATAGAGAGAGAAATTAAATTTTGGAAAAGACTTCTTTGACAAATATCTACACATATACGATCTGAATATACATATTTATATTAATGAAGAACAATACATATATCTATATAACTGAAGAGTAATTGAATTAGAGACAGCTGTTATCCACAGTGAATGTAGCTCTATTGACGGCTAGTTATATAAATGGAAAGCAAATAAAATGTAAATAGAATTATATAGTATATATCACATCACATGCACATTGTAAAGAGTAGCGCTATGAGAACGAATAATTTGCTACTCTACATCTCCATTAAACAATCAGTTGTATCTTATACTTATTCGATTCGGGGTAATGCGGCAAAATATAACATTAAATTATTTGAAACCTCCTAAAATTCAAAGTCATAAATGCAGTTCTTGACAAATTACAGCCTCAATCCACTCATCTCAATTCTCAAACTCGTCTAGCTTTCACCATTTTATCAGCATTCCTTGACAGATTCCTCATCCTTTCTTTTCCTTTACCACTCTGACAGTTAAAGGTCCATGGTTGCCGAAAGATCAGTGTTGCGAACTCCTTACTAGAATTATCGAGGCTCAAAGTCTTCACGTTAGTGAGGTGTGGTAGTCTGGAGAGTAAAGCGCTGGCTCAGGAGTCATCCTCGTCACTTGACCTAGATTGCTAGTGTCCATCGTGCAGTTTGTATAGTTTTGTAGCACGGCTTTTATAAATAATCTCTGAATCAACTAACTGGCCATCAAAAGGTCAACTAATTCGATCACACCTCTGAAAATCCATTTTTTTTATCACTATTGTTCCAAATCCGTACTATGCGACTCTTGTATCTTTTGAAATTCGTTTATATTTAAAGGAACGAGTAATAATCAGACACAGTATGAGTTAGAGGAAAGACTTAAAGGCATTTGATCCTTAGAAAACTAGGTGTGACAAATGAATACTATTTCAGTGCAGGTATTGGAATAGGTGCAGGACTCATTCCATGAGTTACTATGCCACAGATGTAGTGTGAGAATATCGCTCCTATCCCAACAAGAACCATATATCACTGGCAACAGAAAATGAATAAGCAATACCAATGCCGAATGATTCAAAATGCATCAGTGGTTAGACAGCTCACAGTTCAAGACATCACTTGACGATTTAACGCTGGAACACAAATAGTTGTTACCAGTCACATCATCTAGAATAATTTCCTCGCTGATGGGTACAGAAACCATCGTCTCATAAGGATAATTCTGATGAATATATATTGCAAAGTGCAAAAATTAACAGTGGCTCTGGAACGTTTATGTACGCAGACCTTATCTTTACGAATCCGTCTTATCAAACTATACATAAATTCCCTACAATGCTAAGGATTATAATAAAGTCTCTAACAATCTATACTTGAGACTGTTCTGTTTCCAGTTTTTCGACGTTCGCCACTGCACCAGATGCGCGAAAATCGGCCTCTATGCACTAATAAAGCATTTCTTCTAAATACACAGCCCATACTCATGTATTGCGATTAAGTAATTGACGTTAAAAAGTTACATCTTTGCTTTGAAGCATTAGTTTTAACTTTCATTTAGTATTCGTGAAACTCGACTAAATATGCAAATTCACTTAATTTTAAATAGCAGTATAGAAAAATACACTACTGGCCACCCAACATGTAACACCATGAAAGAAGTCAAAAGGCGAGAAATTCACAGGGAGATAATTTCTCGCCTTTTGACTTCTTTCATGGTGTTACGTGTTGGGTGGCCAGTAGTGTATTTCGATAAGATAAGACAAATAATTAGCATTTCAGCGCAAATTCACATTCATAGATGCCAGTAGCGCCACCAACAATGATTATATAAAAGAACAAAAAGCCGCTTTGAAACACTAAAACTATATGTGTTTTGTGCATGAGCAACTTCAGCATGCCTTTATGAAAATTACAAGCATCACACACACACACACACATTCGATAACACATTTCTGATTTCGACCGAGAAAGAATTGTTGCTAATAAAGTATGCGTATTATTTTTCCGTTGGAGCATTTTAACTTTACCAATCTCTAATTATAATAAATAGCATAATATCGTTGTTGTTGTTGCTAATGCCACCTGTCTGACGAAGTCAGATCGAGGCCCACGAAATTCATCATGGCATCGGGCTATATTGTATGCTTGTCGTTAGCCGTATCTTTGAGCACCATGCAGGTGACAGTACGTTTTGGCTCGGTACCACCCCAATTTTGAGGTAGAACACCCTGGGAGTGGTCAGGGGTTTCCCACCTCTCTTCCCCTTCCACACGAGAGGACTTTCGGCTCGACGGCTATATATACTACCCCCATGCCGCGAAGACACTATACATTTACAAACATCCATGTCTTCTCCGGGATTCGAACCCAGGCCCTACGGCACAGCAGCCAGCGTCGCTAACCACTATACCGGATGGGCGACGCATAATATCGTTGAAGGTAAAAGTGTGGAGTGTATAATCCTTTTGAGATCTAATTTCCAATATTGACAGATTAGAGTGAAAGTAATCATTTGAAAGTCTAGTAGTGAAATAATATATTGAAATCAGTGGCACAAACAAGAGGGTATGGGGTCCATGGGTCCCATGTGCTACTACTAATTTAGTTAAGTATTTATTATTAATAATAAATTTTATTAATTATGGCTAATTATTTTTTCAATAATTTATTTATTTTTCTGCTTTTTGTTCCCAACAATCGATAAAATCCACAGAACACTTTTGGCGGGGTATAGGGGTATGATACGAGGAATGGTGGACTCTGCACCCCCCCCCCTTCCTTCCCCCCGCCTTTGAAAAATTCCTTTGTGCGCCACTTAAATTATCTGAACAATTTAAACAAGAAGAAAAATAATTAAAATCAAAATGAAAAGGCGGAGAGACTTCTAAAAAGTAAGCAAAGTTGAGCAGGATGATAGACAAGAAGAATTTTCCTATATATAGCCAATACGGATGCTGCAAGAGTATATATTTATATATTATAATTTCTTAACTGTAGACTTCTAATTACAAGACGCAGTTCAAGCAGACGAGCTTTGAACCTCTTAAGTTGTTCTGATCTAGAAAATGCTTTTGTAACACCATCTATTATCTCATTCGTTACACTTCCATTTAAATAATAAAGTTCATTATCAAATGTCACTGTTCTTTCACAAGGCGAGGTTCTCATACAAATCATCTAGTAAAGTAGCCTCTGGAAGGAAAGGAAAGTTAAGGAAAAGACGCACGAAAACCTGTTACATAGGATTCTCTATCCGGATCCCACCCAGGATTCTTGTGTGGAATAATAAATACTGTTACATGGAAAATTCAACTTTAAATTTCAATGAATCGTGGGAAAATGGTAGCAAAAGCTTATAATACTCCTCGTTGCTTGATTGAGGATTTAAAATAGTATATGTCCGTTTCCAATAGCTTTCTACTGTTCTAGATCAACGTTCTGAACACACGCATGTGATCACTTCAGGGATCACGGTATTATATGTCATCACTTCAGGGATTACGGTATTATATGTGATCACTTCAGGGTCCACATTATTATATGTGATCACCTTAGAGCCCATGGTATCATATGTGAGTTTGCGTATTCCCCGTGATCATAAAAGTGTGATCTGAATTGGGAATGATTAAATTTTGGAGTATTTTATTACAGTAATGATTTTATACTATTTTTTAAATGGAATTAGGCTTAACAGGAAAAATCGCTCAGTCCTGAACTGGTTAATTTAAAACCAAATACACGCATGATCAACTAATAGATGAGTGAGTCGTTGACAGGAAAAAACATGTACAAAAAGCATACCAATGTGTCACAAAAACCCTGTTTCAGTGACACATTACCTATTCAAAACGGATGCTCATCACTACCTTTTCATCGGGGTGGCCCGCGAAATGAAACGACACTACGTGACTCTTTTAAAGTTCCGCTATTTGCACAGATCAAAGCACCGACGCCGATACCACACACAGGTGTGCGAACCTGAGACCACTCCTTCACTATCTGTGCTACACTAAGAAATGAGTTTATGATCTCTTTTTTAACCTCATAAGCTTATGCCATTGAGAGAAACAGACAGCCTGCCGCCAATAGTTTTTATTTTTTCACCCTTCTTTATTTATGGAGAATGAATCAGTCGTTGCGGTTTTTAAGATAAGAAATTTGTTATGAGTTTTTTTTCGGTTTGTATAAATTGTTTTCGATCGAAGTTTTATCTGTTTTCCTTTCTTTAGACAAATATCTCTGTCACATTGTTTTTTTTTAAAGAAGTTTGTTTTCCATCAGCAAAAAAAGCTGAAAATTAGCAAATAATGAACAAAACATTTTTTTTTTTTATGAAAAAAATTATACTTTATTTAAGAAGGCAGTATCTGTCTATTTTTTTTTTTTTGAATTATTGTTGTTATTTTTTCTGCCATAGAAATTAAAATCTTAAAATTGAAACTGAGTTGGTTTTAAGGTTCCAACTTATATTGTTATGATACAAAGATGGATCAAAGTCGTACACATAATTGATTTTTTTTTAAAAATCGTTCTTTTCATGTAGCATCTTTTCCCCATCTCCATTATGATAAGACTAATCAAGGTTCGAAAATTTTTTTAAAACATTGACTGGTCGTACAGTCACTAATTTTTGGGGCGTATATTTTTGTATTATCATCAATTTTTCAATAAGAGCCTTTTTAAATTTCTTTTTTTTTACTTTTTATTAAAAAAATTATATGCGAAGTAACATGTGTGAAGTGCCAAGCAATGAAATTTCATGTAAGTTTTTCAAAAATGTTTTTTGACAAAACTTTAAAAAAATATTTATTTAATTAACATTAATGTGTGTGCAAAATTCCACAGTGATCAAATCACTAAACAACTTCTAATTTAGCTAAAGAAAAAGTTGAACAGAAGAAGAAAAAAATTATTTTACTCATATAAATAGCTGAAAAATCAGTTTTTTTAGTCGATTTTTCTGAAGATTCCTTTTGACATTGTCGGATGATTTTTATGTCCCTGGCAATTTCCTTAGATCATTAGGAAATTATTCAACAATCTTCTCAACACTGTTTTACCAGTGTTGAAATGAAAGATCTCTGGTATTGTTTGAATAAATTGAACGTATTGGATTACTGAAGACCCACCGTGGAGAGGAGCTGAGTTGTAATCTGGTGAGGCTCAAAATAGTTTCATTGACGTGGTATGGAAATTAGGAGATGATATGACCAGTTCATGTTGTCCTTGTGATTTGACCATGATTTAAAATTTCGAGGTCCCTCTCAGTAGCCTTCGTATTGCTTTATAGTGCGACCTTAATAAACACTTACTCACTAAAGATATTAGACAATTCTGTCAAATTTATTAGTTTTCTTTTCTTTTTTATGTGTATTTAAGAATAACTTTTGAGAGAGCTCTTTTTATAAGACAACCAGCTCAAAAGAAAACTAAAATTTAACTGAAATTCACGCACGAATCTTAATTTTTCTCTTTCGTTTCGACAACTTTCTTAGATTAAACAAGTAATATAAAAAAAAAATTTAAGTCAAATTCTTACTTTGAATGGATGAATAGAAAGTATTTTATTAACGACTGAAAATTTGAATAAGATATATATATATATATAGGGAAAGAGAGTGAACTAATAGTAGGAGTTGAAAAAAGAGCATGATTTGTCTACATTGTTGAAAACAATGCACACCCTGTTTGGCTAGTTTGGCTGAAAACCGGTTTTTCGACGCCAACTTTTGTCACTGTTTTAACAGTTACATTGTCACAACAATGGAGACGAATCTAAGTTGGCGTCGAAAATCGTTAATTGATTTGATTAATTAACCGGTAGTTCATGAATTTATTTTTGAAAAAACTGTATTAACATCAAATGTTATCTACTACAAGTTTAAAAAAAATTATTTGAACTTGATTGGATGAGAATAGAAAGTATTTTATTAACGACTGAAAATTTGAACAAGATATATATATAGGGAGAGAGAGCTAATAGTAGGAATTGGAAGAAAAAAAACCCATAATTTTTTAAAGTATTTAAGAAACATTTCTTCCTATAAAACTAAATGAAGGAGATTGAATTTTTACCGTCGATGTATTTATCTTTCTACATATAAATAAATAATCTGTAGACTACCTCTTAACACATCATGGTTATCATAGGGAACAGCATCAAATAGATAGAGGAATTAATTTCTGTTATTAGTTTTAAATATACATGAAGAGATTTTCTTTCCAAAACAAAAAAAAAAAGTACATTTCATTCATTTTACCACATTTCCAATAATACAGCAAATTTACGGGGTGAAAAATAATATAATAGTTGCATAAGTTACATTCAAATGCTACCTCGAGCCAATGCGATGCTTAAAAAGTTATTTTTAGTTATCTTGTGTGTCCGCACTGAGTAAAAAGAGAAGAGGTTTTGAAGTAGGCGTGAAGCGTGTGCCGAGTACAATCTCAAACAAAAACGACAATGAATATGATCTTGTTACACGTGCCATCTGTTACATGTTTACTGATATCATCCAAAAATGACATGATGTTACTCTCTTTTACTCTTCACAGCATTTTTTTTTCTTTTTTTAATTTTCCAGATAAGCTCATCCCAGGCTTAAATTATGGAAAGTGGCAGGTTGCAACAATATTAACGAAGGAGTTTGTCCATGAATTCACAAAGAAATCAAATTATGATGTAAATGCAAGGAAATCTTCGTGTTGAATATATGTATAAACGAGTAACTTTAAAATTCTCCGTTTAAGAAAATAAGTATTTTGAATATAAAACTGACATAGGAAAAGACTGCAAATGTGGCAGTAATGAAAAATGTAATCCTCACAGGGATTCAACTAAAGGTTTACATTTTATTTTAATTTTTTAAATTTATTTGCCTTTTATTTATTTATTTTTTATTTATTTATATTTATTTAATTTAATTTTTGTTTATTTATTTTTGCTTCTTGAAAAGAGTTAAAATGCTTCTAATTATTTTGGTGTGAGCTAAATAAAGTAAATATCTGAATATTAGTTTTTAAAAAGGTCCAATTTATGTTTTAATTAAAGTAGATTCGAATGTAAATAAATTATTAATTTTTCATTTAAAAATAACAGCAAGAAATTCGGATCCAAATTAAACACACTAATGAAAAAGTTTAAATGATTATGATCTTCATAAAATTGTACTAAATTACATAAAAATGTGGATAGTTCGTGCTCGAAATGTGTTTATAAAAAATGAAAATTTATAACGAATTTTGAATTAAGAATAATGAAAATAATTAATCAACTTACAAAACTTTAAAAAGTTTATTCACGCTTTAAAATGACTTTTTAAAGTTCATTATAAGTTACATATTTCAGATTAAGTATAAATAATTTCTTTCTTTAAAATTACTACAAATGTTTATATTCTCTTAGCATTCTAAATTACTTATTTTTATGTTACGTGTCGATTTTTATTGCCGAGACTGTAAATGTAGAAACAATTTTATAACATCCCGTCTTAGGTATCTAGTCATGGATGGCAAGATGACTCAAAAGGACCTGACAGGATATCCGAAAACAACTGAGCATCACCGCAAACCGGAATCGGACATAGATAAACAATCAAAGAAAACCAAATAGTGAAACTAGCCTGCCTACTAAATTAAAAACATGTCGGAAAGTATTCTCACAAAATTTCGACTTCCAATTACTTTCCATCGTCTATGTAGTGTGGGTTTTTCCAATCGTAAAAACATTAAGCACTGTTGTCATAATGAGCGCACGCGAATGGTTTCCTTTTGACACCGATTGACAGGCAGTTTTTCACTCCGTTTCCTCTACCATTATCAGAGTCAATATAAAGTTGGTAATTATTTCACGTTATCTCTGAAGTTTTCCTTTTTTCTTCATGAGTGATGAGAGGAAACGACAGCTGGAGTGTGCCCATGACGCACCTTCCGCCTCATCATTTCGAAATACCACTAGTGGGTGGATTCCTCCTCACAAGACACTTCTATTATAAACATTTCATTCAGTTTTATTTTTCATTTATATAAACTCCATTTGTTTTTTGAATTAAAAAAACTATTTGAAAACTAAGCTTTAAAAAAAAACACGATCAGTTGTTGAAGTTGGTACCAGGGGCGTAGCTACCGCCGTATCAATGATGCGGGGCCCTCAATCTTAAGGGGCCCCAAAATTTGTAAGTAAAAAATCGTTAAATGTTAAAAGGACTCAAAAGAGGGCCCCCAAGGCATTTAGATATAGGGTCCATTCAGGAATAACTGCGATAGTGGTTCGTACCTTGCAGTAGCGCACACAAAACTTTTTCAAGGGGGGAGTCCTTGGTCGAAAGTCCCCCAACTCGTATCATACCTCAAGACAACACCAGTTGATTCTTCTGATTTTGTTAACAAAAAGCAGTAAAAAATAAGTTTCTCAATTAATAATTAGCATTAATTAATAAAATAAATTGTTAATTATAAGTACTTCATTAAATTTTACGCAAAAATATATAGAATTATCATCAATCGAAAGAAACTCAGGGACTTTGGGGGTGACCAGACCTCCAGGACACCAACCACCCTTGTGTGCGCCACTGGTACCCTGTTTTACGACTTCGAATCTCAACTTATTTAATTGCTTTATGTTAAATTTTGCAATGGACTGTTTTAGCCACCAATACATTATATTATTTTCTGAAAACACTTTTAGTTGAATGAAACATTTAAAAGAGATTATTTAATTCATATGATATACTTTCAAACTTAGTTTCATTTTTTGGTAAAAGCATGCGTGAGTTAATATGAACAGTATTGAAAGAGGAGTTAGATAACCAATTTATTGTGGTAACTGAAACAGTTGCCCCATCTGTGACTAAAAACTATATTAACTTAAAAATTGGTGAGAAGGAAAAAAAAAATTTTCGTAAATAATTTAACTATGAATCTTATCCACACTTAGACCAACATGTTAAGTAATTATTAATGAGTAGAAGAACTGAAGAAATGGATATTTTCCACAGGTATTCTATCAAAATCATTTACAGTAGTCTAAATTCAGACTATACAACTATAAACACTAACGATGTCAGCTTTAAGTTACGTTACAGTTAAAATAATTTTATTGCATATAATGCAATAATTAATATTTCTCCTCTCTCAACACGGATTTATATTCATTCTATTTTAATTTGAAAGATAAAATTGTTTTAAAGTAATTCAATGAAATCATTTTTATAGCTAATATATTCAGTAAAATATTAATTGTTTTTCAAAATTGTTTTTGGAAAGTTAAATGTATAAACTTTAACTCAACATTAAATTATTGGAGAGAAATAATGAAGTTTTGAAACAACGCTCAACTTAAAATGTTTGCAAGGATTTTAAAATATTTAATACTTTTTACATATATATTTAACTGACAACTATATTCTTACAGATATATATATATATATATATATATATGTATGTATGTATGTATGTAACACATCACGCGGCGAATGGTATTATTTATTGTAATTAATGGATTATTGATCATTTGGCCGAGAATGGAAGTGCATGTGCAGGATGTTGGATTGATGAGGAATCGTCTTGTTGCAGGTAATCAATTTTATTTTACATTTAGACATTTAAACGATTAACAACAAACGCACATACATAACTAGCGGCGATTAATACACTCACAATAAGCAGCAGCGACGTTTCACATGACGAAGACAAAGAGAGCTTTTCCAGTATCTTGGGGTATTTATATGAAGCGGTAATATGAAGTCTTGGAATCCGCATGACTTCCGTGGATGGAGACTATTGGTGGAAAACATCGATAGATTCTGATGTAATCTTATTTTTAAAAATGCAAACTATTAATTTTCATGAGATATGGTTACAATTATCACGGAGTGTGGGTAAGCTCGTTAAATATTTACGCGTGAACCCTGAAGGAAGGTCCATCACATATTAAAAGTCATTTACAGAAATTAAAGGGAATTTTTCACACACACAGTGTCCTGGGGGTCCGCACACACCCCAAAGCCCATGGGGTTTTTTCTATTTATGATAATCCTATTTATATATAAAGTAAAATCTCATTAAGTGCTTGTAATTAACCATATATTTTATTAATTAATGCTAATTATTTATTCAATAATTTATTTTTTACTGTTTTTTGTTAACAAAATCAGACGAATCTATAGGTTTTGTCTTGAGGTGTTTTGTATGAAACGAGTTGGGGAACTTTCCACCATGGACTCCCCACCCCCTGAAAAATTTTTGTGTGCGCTACTGCACATACATGTATGTATAATTTTCTCTTTTAATATCAAGTGAGTAAAATTATTAAACCTAGCTTAACTTCTAAGCTTTGAAAAAGCTTGTAGGGGATTATTTAATAAAATACTAAGCGCTTAGTGACATACAGTATTTTTTGTAAAAGAAGATTAAAAATGTACACTTTTTTTAGAAACGAGGGGAAGGGGGTGCGTGGATGAAAAAATAAAACAAAGTAAATAAAAACCAGATTCGTTCAGTTTTTTTTACCAAGAAGAACATAGAACGTTAAACGCATTTATTAAGCTCCTCACGATAACTGTGGAAATAAATATCGCAGCTTCATTTTTCAGTTTCTTTTGGTTTTGAGTAAGTTGTTTTTCTCTGCATCGAGAAATGAAGAAATCACGCATCAGTGCTCTTTTTAAAGAAAAAGAAAGTAAAAACTAGCCCATCGATAAGAACAGGGCTTGAAATTCCGCACAAGGGACACCCTGCGTGCGATTTCTTTATGTTTAGGCATTTGCATAAAACACATACTTGCTCTTCACTCTTTTGCTAATGGGTGTACAGTCCATTTAACTGTTGTTCAAAAGAAAGGATAAAGATATGTGCATTAGCGTTAGCTACCGCTAAACTCAAATTGTAGGTATTATTTTTTTCTTCTCTCAAGTGAGATCTTTTCAGAAGTATTTTATAAAATATGAAGAAAGAGGAAGGGAATGTAAAACTCATTTAGAATGCTTAGAGTGTGCATTTTTCAGTCGGATTCAGAATTATCCATTCCATCTACCTCCACACGAGACATTCTGTTTTGTTTATTGATCTGTTTAGGGACCGAAAATTTTTAGAAGTGGCAAAATGATACATTTAATTGTAAACCCAAAACAAGCAAGCAAATTAAAAAAAAAGACCTTTCGAATAATTTATGAAAATATTGCTTTAATGTGATTATAATTTTTTTAAAAAAAGTAATCATAGTGTCTTGCATTACGAAGTTAAAAATTTACCAGTGGATATTTTAGTCTTCTAAATAAATAAAAAAAATGTTGTGTGTTCTTTTCTTGCTTCGACAAAAAGTGGAAGTTTTATTCCTATTTAAAACCAAAACAAATATATTAAAAATTTTTAAATGTTTTATCTGTACTGCGTATAAACTCCTTTGAATGCTTCCTACGGAACAAATATTGTTCAATTGAAACAGTTCAATACAAACAAACAAAAACTTTAAATATTTTTAAAAATAATAATAATAATAATAATCTTTAAAAGAACATTATATTTTCCCTTAAATTATTCTTATGAATTCTCTGTGCAAATTGCACAGTAAATATCTAACACTTAATAGATCAAATGAACGATTAAAATTTTTTTTCTTTGAATTTTTTAAAAATAAATAAATAAATAATATTATATTACTCTAATGCATGAGCAATAATTATATTACTATAATGATATATTCATAGTCATTTACTGACATGAAAACTTTTCAAATTTAGTATGCTGAGCACAAACCCTTCTACTTAAGAATACTATAAATATTTAGTTCCTTTTTTTTACATAACACAACTTGAATATTTTGAAATGTATTCCTTTTATAAAATTCACACAGCCCGAATATATATCTCACCTATCTATATTTATAAGCCGCACCGAACTTAACATTAAAAAACTTTGAAACAAATTCAAATACTTCCAGATATTTTTGCATTCAGTTTAACTAAAAAAAAAAACCATTTAAGCAAAAACATATTTCGAATAGAAAAATGCACGTCACGTCTAAAAAACATTCCCGCGTTTTGAAAATGAATAGAAAAAGATTCTATTGAAAAGTAGAAAAACGGGCCACCGTCATATGTTCTGAACACAAAATCTCGCCTCTCCTTAGTCTAAATCAAAAGACAATGGAATTCAAAAATACATGCTTCGCATTTGACCGAACAACACAAAGTTCTTGTCTTCTCTAAAACAACACGACTCCTTTTCTCTTAAAATAATACGAGCTTCAATCTAGAAGACACAAGGAGCTTGTACATCCACAAAGTAATAACCCCTTAAGTATACCCTGGGGGGAGAGCAGACGAAAACTTAAATCGTTCCGAGTCTATTAAAGCAACCCCCTATAAGCACCCCTCCAGCTGTTACCACGCTCAGCCTTTTCATGAAGATATCTCTATATATTGAGCGACCCCACTCTTCTCTGCACCCCTGACTCTTTATTTTATCTTCCGACTACAGATACTGGGAACATCAGTCAAGGATAAATTCCAAGTTGTAAAAAATAAAGGATTTTATGTCTACCCTCGAGGATTTTCTAAAAAGGATCAAATGTATTTGTTGCAGCTTTTGGAATTGATATCGGAAAAGTGGACTTAAATGTGAAAAGAGAAAAAGGGGCTCTTTTTACAATCATTAAAATACTTTTTTTAAAAAAAAATTCATTTAAATAGCTATGTTACCTATTTTGTTACTACCTGCACATTCTTAAAAGATTTGAAGGCGAAATTATCTAATTGTCATAAATATCAATTTAAGTTCTATAATAATGGTTTTATAAAGAAAAAACCTGTATTATAAAACTTTTTGCATACCAATGTGCAAAAACTTAATTTAAACTAATTTAATATTGTAAACATTAAAAAAAAGAGATTTTTTTTTGTCAATTTACATCCATACTGAATTTTTTAAAAAATAAATTTAAATATAATAAAGATAAAAATGTTGGAAAGTAAGTTTTATACGAAATTGTTATTTAAAGTATTATTATATAAAAAACTAAAAGTATCATTAAGATGTTTCCATAAAATAAAATAAAAAATACAGACACATATTTGTTAAAGTTTCACAAACACAGTTAATAACAAAATTATAAAATCCGTATTTTGCACCTACAAAAATATTATATTATATTTTTAAGTCTTAAGCAAAATTTGAAAAATGTAAGCTTGAATATTTATAGACAAGTGAAGTACTCTTAAAAAAATATGTAAAAATGTACTCAATAACTGAAAATAAATATCAGTCTAAATTGCATTATTTAAATATACATGTAACTAATATAACTTAAGTTGTAAATAAACTGAGTATTTTGATAAGTTTTCAAAAATTGCATTTGATTACTCATGGACAAGTTAGGAGTACTAAAATATTTAATAAATACATTGATCGAATATTGTTATAAGTAAACTTGATTCTTGCAAAAGCTCTAATGCAAAACCAAAATGGAATATACGAAACTATAAGAAACATAATTGATACATACGAAACTATACGAATGGAAACTATAAGAAACATTATTGATAAAATAATAAAATTTAACAAAATGTACATGATTAGTTTCTTTGTTAAAATTCTTCAACTTATTTTTTATATTTTAATGATATAAATATATGCTGTAATGTGTGTTGTGTGTTTCAACTAATAAAAAAATACAAAATATTTCAACTGATTTAATTTACTTCAATAATAGAAAAAACTCTTGTTATGTTTAATTCTTATAATAATTATTTTTCTCATGTGGAATTGTGTAACATTTCCTTTAATATGAAAAGATCTTACAAAAGAAATCTCTATAACATCATTCGAAACATTTGAATATTTTTCAAAGTCTGGGTTGGGTGAATAGTTCTTTTCTGCATAACGTCTTCGCTCTCAAAATAAGATGGGGATTCCTTAATATTTCTTTTGTTCTGTTATTTATATTTTAAGAGGGACAGTACATTTTGTTGGAACGTCTTGGTATATATCTGCTTAGCCAAGACTGTTTTTCAAGTAGCAGGTCGACAGTTTCCTTTTTATCGCAATTTTAACTCGCAGTTTTTTTTTTCTCCTCTTATTTTGCCCGTTTGAGACATTTTTGAAAATATGTCAGTCGCAAATATATAATAAAATCCCAGTATTTTAGTTTGAAATATTAAATATTTGGAGGCATAAATTTCTGGCATTTGTATGATTTTTATTTGTGATGATTTTGAAGATGTGGTATTAATTCTTATCAGAAAGATTATATTTTTCAGCAAGATATTAAAGACAACAGACTTTTAATGTGGTAGTTTATATATTGAAAGGAATCAAATGTACTAAAAATTAATTTAAATCAAAAGGGTTAAACAATTTAATTGATGTGTAGCTTATTTTCTTAGCACAAAAGTGTATTGACAATAATTACAAATCCATATTTTAATATAATTAAACCTCGCTGTGTAATTCATAGGTACTATGTTCTGTTAAATAAAAATATTGGAAGAAAGAACTGTTGTTATATGTTTTAAATGGCAATGTAACTTAAGAAAGCTTGAATTTACTAATTAAATCTACAAAAAATTGTTTTTTAGGTTAAACTAAATTTTTAACAAAAAAGTCCTGAAACGTAATAGATCAAGAGATAACTTATTATTCATACAATTGCATATTTAGAAATTTCCTTGTGAATAAACAACATTCTTAACTACCAAAGCGCTATTGTTAAAGTTACCGGGAAAAAAAGCAACTGACCACTTTTCAAAAATATTTCCTAATAAGAGATAAACTTCTCTCATAAATTGTATTGAACTAAGGAAAAATTCTAACAAAATTACCAATTCTTTGATATACTATATTAATTTATACGTAATCAGGAATTCAAAGAAGAATTAAGATATAAACTAATTATTAAAAATTTTACGGCAGTTGTGAGAATGTCATGTTTATCTTGAGAAATCTTTCCCTGCAACTTGATTTTCGTTTTGGCATATCTTCAGCTCGAACGAGTTGTCCACGTAAGGCAAAGGGGGCATGTCTATAATTATTTCCTATCGTCAATATATATATATATATATATATATATATATATATATATATATATATATATATAGATAAATATGTATATATATAGAGAGAGTAGATAAATATGTATATATATATATATAGATAAATATGTATATATATATAGATAAATATGTATATATATATAGATAAATATGTATATATATATAGAGAGAGAGAGATAAGAGAATATGTCTCTCTCTCATAACTAAAATTATTATTGTTTTCAAAATTAGATAACCAAACTATTTGTTACAGTCTAAAAGAAAATTTTCAAAAGATATATCACTGTTATAAATAACTCAGATATTTCAACATCAATCCAAGGACCTATGTTCAACATATGCCGGATCAGTGGCTTGGAGGTAGCGTGTCCGCTTCGTTAGCCCAAGGTTGAGGGTTCGATCCCGTCTGGAGTCGATAGCTTTTCTGGATGTGAAAATCGTAGGCCGCATGTCATCTGATTATGTGGCATGTGAAGGATCCCTTGAGTATCAATTTGGCTCTGGTACTCCCGGCTAAATTAAATCATCGCAATATTTAGCATCCAACGAGAGCTTGAATTAATATTAACTCAAGCGTTCAAATTTGATAGTGAGAGCCACCCCTAGATAGTGCCACCATGAAATGGCTCACACATTTGGTTACTTGTCGAATCTGTGCAAAGTCTTAGTTGCCAATATGAAAAAAAAAATATTTAACACTTCTTAAAAACGTCTCAGAAATTACAGACGTTTAAAAATAATTCTCAACTATCTACAACAGTATTCAATAACCATTATGAATATAACATCAAAAATATGGTGTTATTTATGAAACAAACGTGTTTGTTGATTTTAAGAATAAAAGCTATTCAGATTAAGTACCACCTTCTCTACATTCAATGATAACTTTTTTTTTATATCTAAAAAAATAAATAAAATGCTAGACAATAAAATTTAATAAAAATGAATGCAAATGATCCAAGTTTCAATAAATATCATTTTATCATACAAAGGAATCAAAGAAATAAAGAAAAGCTGCTGGCTTTCTTAACTGGAGACAAACGAAATCAACCCAAATATCTGATCAACTGAGAAGTTGGGGCGAGGGTCGAAATCGTTTCATCCTCCTCTTCCCAGCCACACCCTTCAACTCAATTAGAGGTTAAATGTCCCCCATTATTCCCGTCAAGGATCGAACCAATCCCACAAATCTTGTAGGGGTGCTCACAGCGAAAGGTTTCTCCTGAACCAGGAAAAAAAAGCCTGAAAGAGAAACGAGGGGAAAAAATTCCATTTACCCGGGTAGAGAGTCAGATACGGCTTTCTCTTTCTGAATGCTTCCTTGATAACATCTCCACCAAGCGATAACTGAGAACGGGATTGAGTTTTTGGTAACGTCCGAGAGGGCTATAAAAAAGGAGGGCTAAATAGACAGCGTCCCCTAAAATTGAAAATTGTCAACGAAAAGGAGATGGTGGAAAATAGTCGCCCTGGGAATACACTGGGCTACCATCCTGCTAGGATACATTTAAGGGGTTTTTATTTTTTCTTTCCTTTTTTCACCACTTTGGGTGAATGTTTGCCTATTATAAGGGAAAGGGGATATTTGAATTCTCTCTCTGGCCAGTGAGATCAGGGATTTGTCTTTAAGCGCTATTTAGATGGGCACTAGGACGGATCGACTTTGAGTTTAATAGTGAGTTAAGTCAGTAAAAAGAAAATTCCGAGGCTTTGGATAGTTAACCACATTATATCTCAACAGCAATATATCTTATGTATAAAAAGTAGACCCCAGGGGCGTACACGAGGGAGGGGCTTGGGGGCTCAACTCCCTCCCATACACCAACAGATTATTTTTAGCATAAAGATTATGTCTCAGTGCTTTCGTCTACGTTTTTTTAAAAAATGCAACCCAGATGAAAATAGTCCGTGTACTGCACTGGCAAATCCTATAATTCCTATGCAAATTTTAATAGTTATGTACATAAGTTTTTAAGTATTTAATTGATATGTTATAAGGAACACTTGCGTATTTACTAACATACCATCATGTCCTTCCTTGTCTTTAAAAAATGTCATTTAAGGAACGTAAAAATGTGATTTTAGAGGCTATATTACGAGGGTGAGTCGGAAAATAAGTTTTTCCTGTCGACTGTGGTCAGAGTTGTGTATGAAAGTCAAAACATATAATGAGACATTAAAGATAAAAAAAATAACTTTATTTTTCCACATAAGTGTCAAGAAAATTGGGACATTTGCCATACCGCCTGATAAGCTTCAAAAAGCCCTCCAGGAAACATTCAGGGCTTTGTATACGGAAGAAGCATTTAAAGGCTTGTTTGACTTCAGCATTGCTTCCAAAACGCCTTCAGGCGAGATTTTTCTTCAAAGCCGGAAACATAAAGTCACTTGGTGCGAGATCAGGACTGTATGGTGTAGATGCAATATGGTTTTGCGTTTCCGTCGCCGAGTGTAGTCACGCATTGTCATCCAACAACAGAAAGCCAGATTTAAGAAGCCCGGGCCGCTTTTTCCGAATCGCCTCTTTCAGTTTTGACAGGGTATCACAGTTCCGCGTAGCATTGATGGTTCCAACCTCCAAAAAGTCCATGTAAAAGTAAACAGTTCTTCCGTATGCAAGGCTCTGAGTTTTCCTTCAGGGTTTTTTGAAATTTATCAAGCGGTATGACAAATGTCTTAATGTACTTGGTGCTTATGTGGAAAAATAAAGTTATATCTTATCTTTAACGTCTCGTTCTATGTTTTGACTTTCATATTCAACTCTGACCTCAGTCGACTGGGGAATTTTATTTTCCGACTCACCCTCGTAACTTAAACCACATACATTGACATAAAAACTCGAATCTATGAAATATTTTCTACAAGCTTAACTTTCAGCCCTAGTGAATTTTTGTAAATACATACTTTATTGGTTAAACAGTTAATAATTATAATTAATTAATAAAAAATGGTTATCATTAGGTGAAAAATTTGTTTACAGTTATTAAATTATTTATTAATTAATAGCACACACTACTGATTGGCAATAGGCATTGCTATTGACGTAGCTAGTCCAGACAGGGCCCTCTATCAAAATTCCATAGGGTCCCTTTTTCGGGTGCCTTAACATTTTACGATTTTTTGTTACACATTTTGGGAGTCCTGAAGCTTGGAGGCCCCATATCATTCTATTAATACGGCGGTTGCTATGCCCCTGGGCAGGGCAGAAGATAGCACATAGAACTATTTCTGCTAAGTTGATACAATTTTTTTTCTAAAGCAGAATTTATACTTTAATATTAGAACTAAGTTTCTAAAGAGATAATCTAATAATCTTGGACATTGTCCTTTGGGATGCTTGTATTATTTGCTTGTGCTATATTAGTTTTAAAGTACTTGAAACTATCCATGCACAACTCATTTTCTTTAGTTATCGATTACACCTTCAAAAGCCTTTATCGTCATCAATTATCTTTATTGCCTATATTATAGATGTCTATGGAAAATATGTAACTATGTGTACAAGTTTTCTGAAATTACATGTGAAATATAAATCGTGAAACAAAATTTTAAATTAAATTAGAAGAATTTGTATTTTCTTGGTAGTAGAAGGAAAATTCAACAACGTAACAACATAACAGTTTATAAATATATTAAATTTCTTAATGTTTTTTTAAGAAGTAATAATTTCACATTATAGAGCTCTATTCATTCACTATCTGTTTCAAATAACAGATTTATGCGTTATCTTCCAATCAGTCATAAAATATTTGTGACTCATGCCCCTTTTCATCTGAGTTCTCTACTGATTATTTCCTTCTTCACTTCGTTTCCGCGACTTTTCCCATTGGCTGCTGTAGATCAAAGTAAGAATGAAAAGTCTCTTTTCGATAGAAAGTTAGAGAACGAGCTGGCCATCCCCCCTCAACCCTCACGATTTTCTCCTCTTTTTACCCATTTCATCTCGGATGGAAGATTAAAGGGATTTTATTTTTCTTTCGTAATGATTCCACCGACAGAGAGAGAAGGAAAAAGCGCCATTTCTTCAGAAATGGACAAAAGGGTCGTTCCTTAACGGTCAGTTTTCTTCGTTTTTCCTTTTTGAAAAAAATAGGATCGAGAGGAGAAAGATTTTGCTTGGTTAAAAAGAAGCTCATATGTTTCTTATTTCCCTAGCTTTTCAATATTCATTCAAATTATAATGCAAGAAAATCCCTTTTTTATTTGAATTGAAGAAAAAAACATTAGCAGTTTCGTTGAATGCTACTAAAAGGTGAAAGAAAACAAAGATTTAGAGTTATGATTTGTTATAAACTAATTTATATGCTTTACCAGTCTTCTTTTTCCTGCAGCTCAAATGTGACTACCAGTTCTATTAATAATCATTAGAATTACGCTATTTTTAAAATGATTTAAAAACTGAATGTTTATCTATGTTGACAACCTAATTTCTGAATATTCTTTGCATATAGAATCAAATTTCATTCAAAATAATTCAAATTTATAAAGCATTGAAGAAGTTCGAATTTATACAATAATTTTTAAGAGTAGTTCAGAATAATTCTATATTTTTTGCTATAAAATGAAAATAACTGTTTTTCCTTTCGAAGATAATGTTGACTCTAAACGGGAAAGTTGTTGTTGTTGTCGTGTCCTTCCCGCAGGGGAAGGGATGAAAGTTGCCATTGCCTGTGAAACACAGGTTGGACTTCTTAACGATAGATGGCGACACCACCTATCTCCACCTCCACAATTTTAGCATGGAGCTGAAGGAGAGGGAAATATTCTCCAGCCCCCTGCACTCGTGGTTTCTGCTGCGACCGCCCACAAGACTTTCGGACCCACTGATTTAACGAGCACGTACTCCGTCTATACTCGGTGATATTTAGTGGCATCGGGCATCGAACCCAGGCCCTCAGGTCTGGAGTCCGATGCTCTAACCACTAGGCTATCCACGACCCCAACGGGAAAGTTAAAAATTGAAAATACATGTTATCTAAACTGGCAACTAAAAATCAAAAGCACATAATATTGATAAAATACAAAGCATTCCCATTTTTCTGAAATGTTTCTCCATCTTCAGAAGTAGTGTTTTTAAAGAATTTTAGAAGGATTTAACTCGTGTTTGTACAGTTCCAATACGAAATTTTAGATCATCAACTTTTTATCAGTCTTCTAGAGAACGTCAATGACAATTCTATGAATTAAAGTATTCGTTTGCAGTTTGAAAAGTATTTGAACGCATATTGAAAACAGTTTTTCTTTTAGTTAAAGTATTACAAAAATAAATTAAAGTAATGAACGAAACAACGAAAATCACAAATGAAAAGTGTTTATCAAGTAATACAATACTATTAGTCAGTGGCGTACACAAGAATTTTTCAAGGAGGGGGGGGGGCAGGGTTGAAAGTCCACCATTCTCGCATCATGCTCCTATACGTCACCCAACATATTCTTTTAATTTTGTCAATTTTGGGGAACAAAAAACAGTAAAAATTAATTATTGAGTAAATAACTAGCATTAATTAATAAAATTAATTATTAATAACAAGTACTTAATTAAATTTTACGTACTATATACATAGGATTATAATCAATAAAAAAAGTTCAAGGACTTTGGAGGAGGTGTCCGGACCCAGGTACCCCCCCCCCCCTTGTGTGCACCACTGCTATCAGTCCTTCCAACTCCAGATCTTTCTCAATGCAGGATCTCTGCAATAAGATAACTTTCTTAACAACCCTTTAGTTGCAATGCTTACATATTTCTTCTGAGTCACGCATTTCTTAGATATCGCAATGGATCTAAATCTGCTCAATAAATTTGCAGATAAGACAAGTCCAAGATATATGAGTAAAAGGGATTAAGGTAGGAAAGTTAAAATACTTACTACATTATCCAACCAATTTGGGTTTAAAATGAAAAGAAATCGATAGAAAATAAACTCCTTCTATTCAATGTCATGTTTCAAAGTTTCAAAAAGGAATCAACCAAAACTTAATATGCAATCGATTTACAAGCATTACAACACATTTTAACAAAGGAAGAAGTGAAAGATTGAAGTTCTCCCGGATGGTAAATAGATGTCACGTTACCGTGGAGAGCGCGTTTTTCGGAAGATCTTAAAAGAACATCAATAATGACTTCCTCTTGCTGACCATTCGCTAATGAGCGGAAGCTGTCTCTTCCGCACTAGGAAAAGGGAAATCCGCATCTGAAGATCTTCAAGATCTTCTTCTAGACTGTTTTCGGACGGACCTGGAAGTCCCTGATAAACTTCCAAAGACCCACTTCATTACTACTCTTGACAGTCTTTATCAAGTGCATGCAGATTGAACGTGGGTGGTCGATGTTATGAGGACAGAATATCGAAAAGCATTGAATCACACAAGTTCAAGCGAAGATTTAAAAGAATTGCATTGTTGAGCCTAGAAAGCAGTGTTTTGCGCATTGTTTTGTTTTAAGAAATAGGCATTCGAAAAATTCCTTAAAATGTTTTAATAACGATAGCTAAAGGCTTTAAAGGGTTTTTATCTTCAAAGTTAATATAAATAAGTTTAGTTTTTACAGAGGAAAAAAAATAATAATTCTAACAGAGGAAACGAATGCAAATTGTTTTTTAGTTTTCTTCGAATAACTTTAACACGTGTAATATATAGCACAGTATTTTTTTCTTTAGATTACAATAGATAAATTCTTAGCATAGATCAAATAATAAATTATTTTTTGTGGCACGATATTACCATTGAGTTAAATTAAATACATTAATTTATTAATGTTGCTTCCAACTATAAATAAAATAATCAATGTGTACTTATAATAATTTTTTTCCATTGCAAAAACTATATTTTAAGGTAATGCATTTTTTTCCCACGTAACATCGGATAAGTAACAACAATACAATATATTCGTTTCAAATATATTAGTTTCATTTTCACTTGCAAATACTAAGCAGTTTAATATAAAAGTGTTGCGTATTCGGGTTTTTAAGGATAATCAGTATTAAGGCGTATTCGGGTATCAAGGTATTTGAGGGTTAGCTAGAAAAAAATTATTTGAAAATAATTGAGTGCCTTCTTAGTATCGAAGATTCATTCATCTAATCTTGCTTATATCCCAAGTAAAGTAAAAACTCGTTGAAAAATTTCAAAATAAAAACAAAGGAAATACTTTAATGAGAAATACAAAAACGGAAGGAAAATTTATTTTACTGAACTTAATGGTGTATTAAAATGATCCCCAAATTTGATATCAATGTGCTATTTTTATGCAGCACAATAATGAGATTCAGACTCATGGTAAACATGTTTAGCTTGTAGTAATTGTACTATGTGATGTAGTTAAAACCCCACAAGTCTCACTCTCTACATATTACGTAAACTTCAATAAATTTATCAGTTAAATGATCAAGAAATGTGCACAGTTCTTCAATAAAAATGACATATATTTAAAATATCTGAAATAACTATTGCACTCACGCAATCCGATACAATTATAAAACGTTTTAGTCGATTTATATTTTGGAATCCTGGAATAAAATGCAGGAAAAAGAAACGAAATATGCCTATCCGAGTATGAGCCCTTCACCTGGGCCCTATTACCAGCGTCATCAAACCCACCAGTTAACAAGGGTTATTTCCATTCAATAACTTGCATAGGGAAATAAAACAAAAACACACTCACAAATCGCTTATCAAAAACAAGGAGTGGAAATAATCTCCGATGTTCAAAATCGACATCGATACCACTAGGCTCTTTATTAAATCTTCCGATCCGCCCTTAATGGTGGCGGCGCTGCAATAAGCCAGCCCCCGTATGATCAGTGAGACGGAACAGTAGTTATATTGAAGGTAGGGAGGGAAGGTGCTTTAATCAATAGTCGGTTGCTGCCATTGCTAAATGGGAGTTTAGACAATGCCTGAAGCCGGCTTCTAATGACAAGAGCTCGAGCAAGGATCATTTCAGTTCCATAGGCAGCAGCTTGTGAGAACATTAGCTCTTTAATTGACAAAAGATGTTTCGCCGCTTAATTGAAATGCCCCAACTCGCGATCGCTCATCTGCGTCAGTTGTCCCTCTTGAAGCAGGTTTCGTTGTTGCTCCAGTGTTTTTGGTTTTGCTTCTCTTACAACCTCTTTCCGACTGATTTTCCCCCGGATCAATTACTCCTTTTTCTCTTCCCTGCTCTTTTCCCTTTTCTCTCTGCTCTTTCTATTCTACAATAACTGGTTGAATTCTTTTTTTTTTAAAAAAAAAATGGTTCTTTATTTGAAGATATTTTGAAAAAGCAATCTTATTTTCTCTGATTTTTACAGCGACAGGAACCCATTATCGTGTCGTGACTAAGTGTTGTGCCATTTTTTGGAAATGATAAGATTCTATGGCATTCAAATAATGCTTTTGTTAAATTCATTTGCTGTAAGAAAAACTGAATTTTTTTTTATCATTCACACCAACATAAATTATTTGAAAAATATGAATAAAGATGATTATGCCTTTTATACAGCAATCATCTTTCTTCAGCATGCTTCGGGAAGTATAGTTGTCCTTGAACTTCTAAATACATTTATCCAAAAATTTAAATAATAGGAGAGCAAAATTGCAAAAGGGACCACAAGTGGAGAATTCTGCCACATTTAAAATAATTTCTATTTTATTTTCTCATGATTATAAAAAAAATCACGAAATGTAAGGTAGAAAAACGCACTAAGAAATAAAAAAAAAAAGTTGAATTTTTTCTTAATTCACGATGCATATCAGATATTCATTTGCTCAATACAAACACAAATTCGCTTTGTACAATAAGCCGAAAAATTAAAACATCTGTATACATATTCTAAATTTACAATAAACTTGCTGTCATTGAATAAAATAAGCATTATTTTTAAAACGTATTATTATTCGACAAAAACTAGATTGCAACATAGAAAAAATCATTAACGTATTTGAGCAACCCTTTCCCCCCCCCTTTTTTTTAAAAAAAAAGAATAGGACCTATATTTTTCCTTATGTTCCAATTGTACTATGTATTTATTATTTACATTACTCTCCATTACTTTAGTTTCCCCAAACCTTGACGCACCCCCTTCAAACGAACAGAACTCATCCATAAAAATAACATCATTCAAATGGGATGCGCTAAAAATAACATCTCTTTTTCTCAATATGTGTCCAGCTGCCACACGCACATATCTCAAAACGCTCTTTTCCTTCTTACCACGAAACAAAACACCTCATCTGACCACCCTTTCTCAGTCAGACACCCTTACTGTCTATTTGCCAGCCATTTGGATCAACAAGATGAAAGAAAGAAGAGTTGCCACACAAAGAAAAAGAAAAGGAAAATTCAACAAGTCATCCACGTGTTGCGGCGTCCAGATAACAAGTAGTGTCTGGGGGGAGGACGAGGGGCAGGAAAAAGGGGATGAGCAGAGATCGTGTCTCTGAAGCCTTCAAAGGGAGGAAATGAGTTGTCTCCGATGTCGTCAATACGTGACTGCTGCACCAATTTCTAAGGGTTCTTCTCTCCGGTTCTATCGGATGTTCTTAGGCTCTTTTTCACCCCCATTTGCGGTATCCTCTCCTGAGGAGATCTTATCCATTGGAACCATCTTTCATTCTCTTCTGGTTTTTGTGGAACATGTACTGGATGAACGTGATTCTTTCTCACTTGTATTTATTTTAAAGACAAGAATGATCATGGATTAAAAAAATTGTAGTAGAAGCTAAAAATTATAACGAAGAAAAAAGTGAACACATTTTCTATTTTCTGATGAACTTTTCAT
This sequence comes from Trichonephila clavata, assembly GCA_019973975.1. Lineage (NCBI taxonomy): Eukaryota > Metazoa > Arthropoda > Arachnida > Araneae > Nephilidae > Trichonephila > Trichonephila clavata. The sequence continues at coordinate 106,030 of BMAO01017081.1, read as the reverse complement.
ACTTTTGAAAGCTTCTTTATTTCATGTCTTCTAGAAATGAATGGTGCATATTTTGCTTCATCTTCTTTTGCAACATTCATACTTTGCTTATTAAAAAAAATTAGGAGTATTTTCTTATGTATATTATTAAATGTTGATTTACATCATAGTTGAATAAGAAACAGACGCTCTGTAAATAGTTTCTAAGAAAATACTATATAAATAGAAAATTATTATTTAAAAAATCTGCAAAGCTAAGAAATAAACTCGTTGTCTTTAGCAACAAAAATATACTTAGTATTCATCTGCCACCAAATAAATATTTATAAAAAAAAGTCAAGTTTATTTATTTACTTAATTAAGTTGCAAGAAAACTTCTAATTATTTTCTGAATTAAAATATTTCTTTTTTGTTTAATCCCGTTTCTGAACATAATTTCATTTTCTAAATACTAGTCTATAAAAATTATATCTTTTTTTATTTCATGAATTGGAAATTTTGTGTACAGCTAAAGTAGAGGACAATTATCACTTTTAGATAAGTGATACTTATATGATCACTAATTTACATTATTCATAACATGTATATATGTATATACATATACATACACGTGAGGCTCAGTGGTCGAGTGGTAGCGTATCGCGTTCGTTTCCTCACCTCAGGTCCGGGGTTCTATCCTCGGGCTGGGCCAGGTCGACTCATCCCTTCAGTGGGTCGATAAATGAGTACCAAGCTTGCTTGGGAACTAAACAGTGGAGGTTTCGCTTCAGATTGACCATCTGATCGCGACATCACCTCAGCGCCCAATGGGAACGTATACTGAGATATGCACAGTAGGCCTTGACCCTCATGGGCTGTTGCGCCACTGAGTTTAGTTTATATATATATATATATATATATATATATTATTGCCCTCTCATATGTTTAAAACTTATTTCAATGCAAAAATACTTTTAAAAATAACCTTTTTTAACAATGATATCTACAAGTACATTGTCCAAAACTTTTAAGTAGCATATAAATAAACTATTTTTGACAATCAAATCTCGATTATATTTGAAGGTACCTTCAAAACTCAGTTACGACCTTAAAAATTCAATGTAACTTTGCCGTATTACGTATTTAAATACCCCCTCTCCCCGATTAACAAACGGCAAATTCTTCACACATCCATCACAATATAATATAGGATCACAAACTCAAACTAGCCCTCAATTGAACAGACAAAAAAAGGAGTGTCTAAAGATCTCAAACAGTGAAAATTAAATCATCATTGAAGTATGGGGACACTCCCTCAGTCATAGGAAAAATTTTCTCCAATACACAGACGATTGAACCACATCAGAAAAGGGGACGAGCGTTATTACGGATCGTTTGGTCGCGCTAATTACAACTCCACTCCACTCACACGACATTATCCGATTAGTATTCTACCCCCATTTGTCTCCCCCGCTTTCATTTCATCCCCCTTCCTCCTCCTCATTGGCTAAGTTAAAAGTTTTTGGCTCGCTCGACGAAAATTTCTGCAATTTGGCGTGACTTTAATTTTTCGGAACGAGGTGTCATTTTGCTTGAGATTTAATCAAGAAACGCTCCAAAGAGAAAATTAAGTACTAAGAGATTTTTCTGCAGCACTCCTTTCGAAAGAAGGTTAAGTCAATGCTTATTTTTCCCTTCGTAAAGAGGTGTACTATTAATCATTGACTTTGATATGCAGATATTATTGAGCAATTAATAATTCTGCTTAAGCTAATGTAATAAACACCTAAACATTTTGCTTAAATACAGGTTCCCTGGGCACTTATGGAATATTTACAAGTTACTTTGTGTGTTAAGAAACTTGCGAGTCTTAGAATGTGTGTTAAAGTATGTATTAAACAACTTTAAATGACTAGATGAAATGTACGAGAGTTCTAATGTTATTTTACCAGAGCTTATTAAGGGAATTCATTTCAAAATTAATAGTTAATTATAATAATGTAAAGTATAAAAAAACTATTCAAATCACGGAATTTAAACTGTACACACTCTTCAGATCTTCTTTCTCGAATGCATGTATAACATATATTACAGATTTATATAATTCAGTTGATTAAAATAAAATTTGAAACTTTTTCAGATTCGATATATTAGTCAAAATAAATTTATCAATCAGAAGAAAAATGAATTCTAACTATATTCATCATATTAAACTGCTTTATTTACACAAAATTTTATAAATTAATAGACTCTATTGGGACTTTCTTAAAAATTACAAAAATTAAATATTTTATGGTTGAAATAGTAAAGTAATGCATTCTTAATTTTATTCTATAAAAGAAATTGTTTTCAATAGACTTATATTTTCCATATGTATATATTTTCTCTTCATGAAATCTCCTAAGTAAAATGATTCTAATTAACATATAAAAAGATATTAATTTAATATAGGTAAATTATTATTTCACTCGGTGAATTTAATCCTTCTTGTTTTCTATCAAAAAATTTCCGAAATAACTTTTTAATGCCTGCATAATTAACATAATTTATTGTAAAATTTTAACTATACTCTAAAGTTTAAAGTTTATTTAAATTGAATTTATATTAGATCACATGAGCTATATAAAAGAAATCTCAATCTTCATCTTTAACATGAAATAAATGTCTTATGAAAACATTATGGTATTACTCATTATAAAAAATGATAGGATAAAAAAATAATATTGAAAATATCAACTGTTTCATTTCTGGTGAATGAAAATGCTACTACATTAAATAAATATTTCAAATTTATTCATAATGGGCTTTACAGCAAAATAAGTCCTATTAAATGTGTTGTTGTAAATGTGTGTGAACGTATTTACCAATAATGGATTATAACATTTAATGTATTTTATTGTTTTAATAAGGAAAGGAAATAAATTGTTGTTGATTTTTCTGGAGGAACTATTCCAATTCCATGAAAACTTCAAAATCAATGACTTAAATCGGTGTCGCTCTCACTCAAAAACATCAAAGCAACCCAGACGTGATGGTGGTGTTAAAAATGACTATGCTTAAATGATCCTGAATTCTAGACAAAGAAAAAAAAAGATAACTGTAAAAAGTGGAATTAAGAGTTCTTTTCTCACAGATGGTTAAAACTGAACGTTTTATCAAATGCTAAAGTGCGAGATTCTGTCAGGCGCCATTAAATTTCAGAATATGAAGATGCAGATTATTTATTTGCTTATTAGAAAGCTAAAACACGAAAGAGGAGGGTGAATTATTTCTTAAGTAAATTAATGCGATGCATACTTTGAGCAGATGGAATAGAAAAATTGAAAAAAGGGATTAATTAGATACTAGCTTCGGATCGCAGATCACGGAATGTAAGAGTTTTGCTCTCATAAATTTACAAAGGGATCGATTTGAAATTTTCTTATGTGCTTTAATGTTTAATTAATCTTTTCCTGTGTTTGTTTTAAAAGCGAAGGGAAACACACTTTTATGTGACAAAAACACTAATTTTATCATTTAATTAAAAAGTTATTTTTGTTTTTTAGTTTAAATTCTTATAATTGTTTGAAATGAAAAATATTAAAATGTTATTCGGAGTTCAAATTTTAAAATTTTCTTTCAATTAAAAAAATCATTTAAAACTAACATAACGTTAAAAGCACACACATTGGTTCACGGATTCGATTCCCGAAGACCAACCGTGCATGCAAGTTAAATCTATCAAGGCTCAATGTCCTTTTGTTGGTGTGGTAGTTAAGAAAGGGAGGTGCCCGCGTTTAGTGTTCGTCACTGGATCGCGGTTCAAAATTACGAGGTCCGTCGCCAATAGCCATCGTGTTGCCGTATAAAGTGACGTTATTAAAACTCTCATTCACTCACTTGAATTTTTTTTAGAAAAAAAACTCTGTCTAATCTATGAAATATTTTTCTACTTGGTTAAGTTTTAAAATATTTTCATTCACACTTCAGTAATAATCTTGAACTATCTCTTTTATATGTAGGACAATAATATGTAGGATTTAAAGTATTAGGGATATAAAATATCCGATCAGTGAGGTTACAACCTCACCAATAGATGGCGCTACCAGCAAATATATGCGTCATCCCCCCCCCCGGAATGGTGGGTTTTTGAGGGAGAAGCGAGAACGGCGGAGAGCGAGGCAGACGTGAGGGAGACAGACTCCGGTTTACAGGCACGAGGTCACGTTTCGGTCAACGTGGTGGTCAATAGGCTTAGCGGGCCACGTTTTTCGGTCAACTTGTAGTCGATAGGCTTAGCGACAATTGAGAATATGCTCCTTGAAATAACTCAAAGTTTGTTAATCAATATTTAATTGGAAATAATTTAATGTTCATTAAACAGTAATTTTATTCTAACTAGTTTGTTTCATTGAATATCAAGATCCTGGATATAGTGATTCACCCCTAGACACCAAAAGAAAAGCCACTTGTATAAGTAAAATACACCCCAACATAATATAATTTACAATACGAAAAATCATCTCATTATATAAATAATATCAAGCAATTTAATAATACCACTATTTTAGAAATAAAAGATAAATTCTATGTTATTAAAGAAGTGATTAAGACTTTGTTTGCATTTCAACATTTCTATGAATGCTTGGGGGGGGGACACGCATTTATATTATTTGATTTCAATACATATGTTAAATTAATTGAAAATATATATAAAATTATTATAGACCTATGAGCTCAATTCCTTTTTGAAACATTTGATAAAGATTAAACAATTACATCACATAATAGATATAATTATTCTGAGAAATAACTCAAAACTGTATACAGCAAGGGAAGAATTTTTTGATTCAATTTAATTAAAGAGGGGTTAATTTTTAGTAGTAATGTTTATTGCCGTTACAAAATATCCTGCCCCTCCCCCCTGTAATCTGATGCTGAATCAAAATGAGTCGAGTACATTTCGCTAGTTATCAATTTTATTACTTTTCAGCCATGGAGCACATATACATTCAGTATTAATCCATGACATACGACTATCAACAGTACACCTCTTCAAAGTACTTCAAAAAGTGCCAACTAAGTGCTGTCAGCCAATTCTCGACTACTGTTTCTGTCATCAAGGAATGATAAAACGTTTCTCGGTCTGTATATGGTTCGCTTCAAGTTCAAGAACAGATAGAAGTCTGTCATCGAGATCGTAAAAAAATGTCCTTCTTTGTTCGAAGGGTGAACAGACCATTTTTTCAACTCGCCGCCCACCCCCTCGAAATGATTCGCGTGACTCAGTTCAGCCAGGAACAGAGACAAAATTGTCCACCCTGACATTACGCAGCGGGATGACATGCGGGCGCCTTAAAGTGAGACATCCTTTTAAGAATCATTTGATACGCGTCAGTGTCTGTTGTTGACGATGAGGATGCTTTGGTGTCATCGGATGCCAGGGATGTTTATCTTAAAGTGGGGGTGTTTGCGGTGTTTCCCGATATCAAGTAATGGCAAACGATCTTTTCAATGATTATTTTATAACATTTAATTTAAAGAGTAAAATCTTGTCTCTCTCCTTAGGACAGCTGAATCAATCCGGTAATTGTGAATTTGTACTATACTTCGAGAATATCTGGAACTTGTTCTCTTTGCATATTAATTGGCTCACGATTATATCCTGCTAAAAACCCTTACATTACTACAGATAACAAAAGCTTCTAGCAATTGAGATAATTATAAATTCTTAAAAAGGTTATTCTATACTAACAATATATTAAATGATATTTATCTTTCTCTGAGTTCATCAGTTGTTTGGCACACACAAAAAGAGTTATAATATAAAATATATTACAAAAAGTTACTTATAAAATATTACAAAAAGGTCAAAACTTCTACTTTTCTTACTGGCATACTCGACTTATAATTGACATAGTGACGACCAGAATGTAAAAACGCAAATAATTCTGAAGTATTTCTGCAACTTTTAAGAAATGAACCTTGCATGCACAATACACCTTCCACCCTACTCCATTTTGAAGTTTTGAATACACTATAATGAATTTTTCCAACTGAAATCTTAAAAGAACCATATACGTAACTATTTATTCTGAAACTGAAACTAATTTCAATTTCTAGTATTAAAAGTTACACACTTTCTCCCCGACTTTTATGATTTATGCCGAACCACAAAAAAAATAACTACATTAGTAGAATTAAATTCTAGGAACTGGTGAAATACGTACAATAAAAAGTACATCTTATGCATTTTTCACACTATATATAGTAATTATACTTGTACAAATTCAGTTCTTCTAATATTTTATGTACAATATTTGTAACCTAATAAAAAGAAAGCAGTGTTTAAAAATATAAATCTGTCTGTGTGTTGTTCATAACTTAATAGTTGGATCGTAATTTGAATGTAAGACGAGATCCTGTAGATTAAAAGTTTTTTGAGTGCATTTTAGAATAGTATTAAAGTGGGCGCCTAATATAAAAGAATTTTTCTGAAACTTTTCCTAAACTTCTTGTGAAAACTCTTAAGCCGCATGTGAAATGTATGTTTATGGACTGATAGTGAATAGAATTTTCACTTGAGATTTTTAAATCAATTTTTTTGCAAAAAAAAAAAAAATATATATATATTGGTATTTAAAAAAAAAGAATACTATAATAAAATACAATATATATACTTAAGCTAAAACCTACTGTTAATATACCTGTATATTTACTATATTTTACCAAACTGTAAACTGATTTGACCAACTATACCAGTCAACAGTATATAAGGTATGAAAATTCGATTAGTTTTAAATACAGAAGTTTAAAATGATAAACCAATTGACTATAAATAAACTTTCTTGTTTATATATTTTATCAATATTCCACGTAGGATGGAATATTACTAACAGTGTTAAAAGAATTATATTTCATCTAATTATCAATAATAAAAAGAAAAAGGTACGGGAGGAGGGAAATAAAACTTAAAATTGCACTTTTGTTTTGCTGTTATACATTCAAATCCTTTTCCTCTTCTAATGATTATCTTATTAATATATACTTCATGACTGCACTCATTGCATCAGCGACTTCTTTCGCAAATGTTATTCATATCGATAGAACGAATAGGTTTAAAAGGGAAATTGAACATATGTTTATACATAAAGAAAGAGTTAACATAGTATACATTTTAACAATTTAACTTTCAAAGATTAAAAATACAAAATAAATAAAAGAAAAAAAATCGTTTTTGTAATTCACCAGTACTTGTTCAGATAAAACTTTCTTCCGATACGGTCCCTTTGACTATGAATTTACAATTCTATTATACTTTCGAGACTTGACAGCAAAAAAATACGTGGCCTGTTGCAGAACTCTCCTATTCAGGTTGAATCCTTGAATCATTTGCGACTCGCTGTCATGAGTAATGTCTTGTCTTGAAGGACTTTGACCAAACGGCTGAAAACGGAAATTTGCTACGAAAACGAATTTTGATCCCTATTTCCCCTTTTCCGGTTGGATATCAGCAGGCTACAGACGACAGTATCTTCCAGGGTGTTTACTCAAATGAGGGGGTCACCGCTCGAGTCAACAAGCATCACGACACCCAAAGGGGCATGTGAACTACGACCTTAGTTTTGAACATAAAGAATATGTTCCAAAGATCAAAAACAATCTGATTTTTGTTTTTCGTCCCTGAATCCCTTTATTCTTCAAGGGTTGATAAGATATAAATAAATAGCTCAAATTTATATATGCGTAGTGCTATATATCTTCGATGTGTGTGATAGAATAAAGATGGAATGCAGGAACTCTTGCACTAGGAACGATGTTGTAAGCAAAGTGCTTTAATCATTTAGGAAAGCAATCTTGGAGAGTTATCAGCAAGAACAGACATTATTTGTGTTTTGTAATATTTCCGCAAAATATGCTCTGTCCGGTTTTTGTTGCTAACTAAACTACTAAGATAAATTGGGAACGTACAGACAAGACACTCCAACGATAGAAAAAGGGATAAAACAAAGGCAGTATTTTCAAAATCAATTGAAACAAATATTTTAATTTATTTTGCACGTTATATAATTCTCACAATAAATAACGATTTAATTCATTTAAAAAATATTTCTTTCTAAATTTATTGATTGATTTATCAATGATAATTTACTTATTCACTCGCTTAAAAACCCCATTTCAAATGTGATTGAGATTTCTTTGATTTAAAAAAATCAAGAGTTATGCAAAGCGATTCTTTAATTTTCTTCCCCTGTAGTAACATACGAAATATTTTACATAAAGTGGAAAACAATTTTATAAAAATTTATAAACATACTATAAATTAATGTTTCATCACAGTTGGCAAAAAGTATTTAAGATTAGAAACGCAAGTTTTTTTTAAAAAAAGTCCTACATAAAGTTTGGTGGTTGCGGTAACCTAGTGATCATAGTAACGAACTCATGGCTGGCGCTGTCGAGTTCGAGTGCTGATGCCATTGAACATCCCTTCTGTAAATCCGGCGTGGGCATTACCTCGATCGCGATCGACCAGTGGACTGCCAAGACATTTTGGGGTAACCGCCTAAAAATTTTACCAGTTAATAATTATATACGGAACAGTCAAGATTGACTGGCAGTACGCATAAGCCTTCTACTGAATATAACAACAAAAACTAATTTTTGATAAAAATGTTTTATTTTTTTAATGTATTTTGAATTGTTTCATAATAAATGTATCATTTGATATAATTATATTTGGGGCTATTATTTGTAAGTGTGTATCTTGCGTTTTGCTTTAAACATGGTTTTAAAAATGTTTTTTTTTTAAATTTTAGTTCTGTAGGTATAAGTACATATTCCGTACTTATTATTAAGTTATAACAAAAACCTTTTCCTTACCTCACCACACCTACGACATTGGGGCAGTAACGTACACAAGAATTTTTAAAGGGAAAGGGGGCGAGGGTTGAAGGTCTACCATTCTTGTATCATACCCCAATACGCAGCCAAACATATTTTTTTTGATTTTGTGGATTGTCGGGAGCAAAAAACCAGCAAAAAATAAATTACTGAATAAATAATAAATAGTAATAAATTTAAAAAAATTACTAATATCAAATACTTAATTCATTTTACATACTATATACATGAGACCATAATGACTCAGAAAATAATGAAGGGTTATGAGGGAGGGTCCGGACCCGTGAACCTCTTCTCGCCCTTGGGGTGGACCACAACTCCTTGAAAAAAATTAAAAGTAGCCCGCACCCTGGAAAAGTCTGCCCACCCCTGCTGTAGATCATCTGATGTTGCTTAAAACTGTTGTGGGGTTCCAAGTCCTATCGTTGGTGTGGAAGTTTTGAGAGTGGGGTGTCCTTTCAGATCATTCTTATCACTTGCCCGTGGTCCAAAATGGTGGTTCTGTCACCAATAGACATCGCGTTGCTTTCCAATGCAACTTTTATAAACACCCCCTCAAAGTTAAATTCCATCGAATGAAAAATTAAAAAAAATTACTTCAAATAAGAAAATATTTAAAAATTATAGAAAAAAAAAATGATTTTATTGTTTGAACTCTTTTTATTAATAGTAGAAAATTCTTTACATTCAAATGCATGATTGTTTTAATAATTCACGATATCTTTAGAAAAAATAATAAAAACTACACTGTTCAATTTCGTAAGTGAAAATGTTGCTTAAGTTTGTTTATTGCAAACTTTCTCACACACAATGGGCACTCTAAAACTAATATTTCTATGATCATAAAGAATGTTAACTTAATTTTTTTATGAATACTAATGTAGCTTATGAGAACTGTAAGTTTAAATGCGTAAACAGATCAAAATGCACTTATTTTTAAACTTGAAATTATATCGCATTACCTGATATCAAAATCTAACAAAAAAACCTTTTCTTTTCTTCAGCAACGAAAGAAGTAAAGTTTTGCAATTTGCAGAATATGTTTGAATCTCCAAGAATAATCGTGTGTGTGCTTCAATGTATTACATTTAATCCATTGCATTTTTTAAAATTTTTCTCAGTGCTATAAGTATGAAAAGAAAGGTTGGTTAACTATTAAAACATGATTTAACTCAAATGAAAACAGTCCTCAACTTACTAAATTTATTGTGCTGGCATGCATTTTGTGTGTGTTTGTATGCTATCTTATCTGCCTAATTACTTATCAGCAGTTTTTCTTGATTATTATTTGTATACATGGTCAGGAATTCTGCTATCTCAAAAGAACCGTCATGCAGATGGACTGTTGTATGTTAGATCGATTGAGCTGAAATAATCATCACGTTGGAGGGATGTGGAAGTTTTGAGCTTGGAGTGTCAGCCCAAGTATTGTCATTATCACGTGGCCATAGTTCAAAGTTAGTGATCCTTCAACAGTAACCCTCGTAGTGTTTCTAAGCGCGACATTAATCAACACTCAATCAATGAAAAGTGGCTCCCAGAATTAAATATACAATATCTTTCTTAGACTTCAAACAATATCTTGAAACTATCTATTTAAGTTTAACACCTACAGAATAGATAAAATGCGCATGAAGAAATTTAATAAGGTAAAAAATAAAAAAACAAGAAATCTCTCTATATCCCCCCCCCTTCCATAATTTGTACTTTGAAAAGTAATAAATTTCTAATAAGTCCCGAAATTTTATATACACATATACATTCTCTAAAAAAAATTCTAGCATGCATGAGTTTATATTTTTTGCATATACTTTTGTACTCAAAATAGCTTGTAAATGATGTTGAATATATTAACAAATATTGTGTTCTTACGCTGCATATTTTTATAGTTACCGTTGCATTCAGATCGAATTTTCGTGCGTTTCTTTTCGATTTTTTTTTCTTCTTCTATAAGGGGATTATATTTCTTCTTCTATATTTATTTATAATGAGATTTTCCTGATTAAATGTATGTCTGTATGGTCTTACGCTCTCTCTCTATATATATGTATGTGGATGTGTCTTTCTTATTATCCAAACTTTTTCTTTCTGTAATAAAACTTGTACAAATTTTGCTTATCGATATATATATTCTTTTTAATTTTATATTGCAATAAATTTCTCTTATCGAATGCAAAGAGGACGGGCTGATATATTACAAAACTAATTTAATTCTGTTTTTCAGTCCCCAGTAATAATTTACAGTTTGACACTTTCTGTCTATCCGTTTTACTTAAAGCTTTTATTTATATAGAATTTTTGCAATGACAATATTATTCTAATTTTAATGGATCTTTTAACTTTGGTTCCTTTTATTTTTTTTTTTACTTATCAATATAATTACTAATTGGTTATTCGGTTTTTATACCTCATTTTTGAACAAAAAAGGATTTCCAGAAAAGAATATTTTTACACCTTTTCTTAATTATAAAGATTCTTACAGGATAGAAGAAGGAAGTATATTTTTAATGTTTCTTGAAATAGCCCAATACCTAAGTTCTCTTTTGTAAATAAAATGTATAAGCTTGCAGAATGCTTACAGTTTGTAACGCATTTGCTTTAATACATCGTTAATTGAAAATTGGTGTTATTTGCTCTTATCAAAATAACACACACTCAGTAATAAGTGGACCTCTTGACCTCATAACGAGGAATCCAAATTAAGACATTCATCATATAATATCACAATTAAGGTTCTACTGGTTTTGCATGTAAATAAAATATTTAAGCTTACAGAGAAATATTAATAATCAATTTTGATACATATATTGCGAAGTATTTATTTTTCTCACTTTTGAATCGTCTTCATTTATTACCTTCTTTTTTTTTCTAGTCGACCCACAAACTCAATGACAACGCAAGGCAGGCAGATGAATATTTCAAGTGCAACATCCTGGTCTATCAACGCAAAGAAAGACACTACTCATAATAGGTTTTTCTCTAAACTTTTCTTCGCGATTTTTCTTTCTGTCTTTTTTTTTCCCGTGAATGCACCGCGTGCTATGCTTACTCGCGGGCGGATAGGATATCAAGCATACCGAAATCTTAAGGGTCCATCTAATTTTTCTCTGTCCTCAAAATGGAAAGTAAGAACGAAAAAGAAAAAAAAAGTGAAAATGAATTTTCGGGGTCTTCTTTAGGATGTCTAATGACATCAACAAACAAAGGAGGGTTGTGGAAGTTATTTGACAGGCTCTTCTCGCTCTTTAGTGGAAATGCGCATTTCAAGACGGGCAAGAAGTTGTCTGCAATGTATCACGGAAAGAGATACCACATGAAGAGAGGAGCCTCAACTAGAGCACTTTTTTGGAATCTCTTAAATTAATTTTTTTTACATTCTAGAGATTACTAAAGTCTTCTTAATACAACTATATAATTGAACACTATTTAAATTTTTTTATTAATAATAGAAGTATAATAAAGTTTGTTCTTTATGGATAGTATTCTTTTAAAAATTACATTTACTTTTAAGGGTATTTATTTCACATTTTGCAATTATGCAATGAAGTCAGTAGTGTACACAAAAATTTTTAAGAGGAGGGGGGGGGGGGGTCATGGTCAAAAGTCTCCCAACTCGTATCATACCTCAAGACAACACCAATTGATTCTTTTGTTTTTGTCAATTTTGTTAACAAAAAACAGTAAAAAATAAATTATTGAATTAATAATCAGTATTTATTAATAAAATACATTGTTAATTGCAAGTAAATCAAATTTTACGTTATATATATATATATGATTATCATCAATTTAAAAAATTTAAGGGCTTTGGGGGGGTGAGGGTCCGGACCCCTTAGGACATCACCCATGTCTGCGCCACTGAATGAAGTACATCACACATGAAATAAAAATTAATATATGCTACTCAATGATATATACACATATACAGTCGTATCCTGATTTAACGATCCCTAATTTAACAAATTATCTCAAAAATTTTTAAAAAATTTTTATTAGCTTGTATTAGAAAAAAATTGGATTTTTTTCCAAATGATATTCTTTTTGTCCGGAACAGAAAAAAGATTTTTCCTGCAACTAGCAAATTTCGACGGGAAAGGGGGCAGACCATTAATTGACTTTACAAGTGTTGTGAGTCATGAGTGCAACCTGTCGCGTGAGTTTTGAACAGGACAAGAAACTCCTTTCTAATATCACACCACTCTACAACGCAAGGGATGTTTTCAAATTTTAACGGTTCTGTTACATTTGATGATGGACTGCCTATCTGTGCAACTGAAGATGAGGAAACTGTTGATTTGTTGAGCCAATGAATAGCGATTCTCATGCAGAAATTGATAATAAAACTTCTATCAAAACTGTTAATACTGGAATTACTTACATTGCTTGGGAACTGAAAACACACCTCATGCAACAGGAGGTAAATGATGCAATATTTTCTTCGCTGCATAAAGTTGAAAAATAATTATTTTCCAGTCAGGAAAATCAAAAAGATTGTCAAACATATATTAGTCACTGTTGCAAAATTTCCAATTAACTGGTGTGTAATAAGTCAATAATAGTGTTTTTAGCCATTGAATTAAACGCGTGTAGTTTCTAAATATGGATAATTTTGTATAGCTGTTTATTGTAGAATTTCGAAAAGGTAAATGCAAAAAATTTGTATTTTGCTTAAACGAATATAACTCCGATTTTTCGAGCAAAATGTTCAGTTCCGATGAATTCGTTAAATCAGGGGCCGACTGTATATATATATATATATATAATATAATATATATATATATATATGCATTCTTTATATACGTTATAAGACATGAAAAGTAATAAAACAGGTGTTCATTACTGCTAGGCAAGCATTAAGTGTTCTTTAATTGATTTGAACACTCTTACTAATATTTAAACGCTTAAACTATTTTAAAAAATAATTTAATGTAGTTAATTTATTTAGTTTAATTTATTACCATTAACATATGATTGATTTAAGTATTAATTGCACAGTTAACCTTGTTATGTAATAAAAAAATTAATTTTAAAATAATGCAACTAATGCCTGTTTACGTTTGTTTAATTTACCTACGCGTTTATCTATTAAAAATGGTTTATCAAACAGAATACTTTCTTTCAATGTAATTCGCGTTTAAAACGAATTAAAATCCTTAAAAATTATTTAGCAAATTAGTTTCGATGATTTTTGTTAATTTCTTAAAGACATGTCTTATTAAAGAAATACTTTTTTCACAAAAATAAGCTAAACTTATCTCTTGCATTACATGTAAGTAATTTAAAATTACAATTTTGATTCCGTATTTACAGTTAATAAATATTAATACCATTATATTGCATTTATTATCGACTGAAAATTCGAATGCATTCCTCATATTTAAATCAAGTAATGTGTTTTTCATAAACGACGTATAAATTCTTATTAAAAAAATGAATCAAGCAAAACACATAAATTTAAAATTTACAAGAAATAAAATATACAAATTACCAGGTAGAATTTTATTTATCCGAATTATGCTCCCTTTTCAAGTAACTCATACGAAAAAATATCTTTATGCTGTACTAAGCTTTAAGTAATTGTAAAAAAAAAATCAGAAAATCAAAACAAAAAAAAGTAATGAAATTTTTAAAGTTAAATGCAGAATTGAGTCAAGAAAAATGAAAATATTGTTATCTCAGAAATATATGTTTTCTATCAGGATAAGATCAATAAAAAGATGACTCAAATTCACACACATATAACATTTTAGAAGTATATATATATATATATTATTTTTTCTAGCAGAACAAATAAAAATAAAAATTAACATTATCAAAAGAAAACAAATCATTATGAACATGAAACTAAATAAGACATGTTACTATCTTGCAAATATCAAGAGCAAAAAAAATCATTGTTTTTACTTTTTCGACAAAAAGAAAGCATTTCCCAAACATTTTCACTTATCAATTAACATATAATTCAATAGAATATCCTTTTAAAATTAATTTTTTCTTTCTAACATCCATTCTGAAAGGATCACGACGCATTGATGGCAGCCAAAAAAGTACCTTAACCTGAGACCTGTCTACATCCAACAGTTGGCAGTCTCAATTAGCACCCGAGTGTCATGATTAGATTAAGGCCAATGATAGAGCCCGCCGGCATGGGTGGCGGCAATAGTGCGGACTCATCATCGGCCACCTGGGGAATCTGATCTCCCCGGACCTATTCGACAAACCCACCGCTTTGAATCAAAGCCCCTGCCGCCCGTTGCGGCCGGATCGTGTTACCAGCGATTGCTACTCCCCTTTCAATTGCATAAGATCCCTTGTGACACCCAATGTTCATTCACGTGTTACCGACGCGTTTAGAGATTGAGGTGTGTGGTTTTGTTTTGTTCGATGGAAGAAGGTTGTGATCGTATTGTTTTTTAACTTTAAGGATGATAAAAAGTT
Organism: Trichonephila clavata; assembly: GCA_019973975.1. Classification (NCBI taxonomy): domain Eukaryota; kingdom Metazoa; phylum Arthropoda; class Arachnida; order Araneae; family Nephilidae; genus Trichonephila; species Trichonephila clavata. The sequence continues at coordinate 90,754 of BMAO01017081.1, read as the reverse complement.
TTCCTTGTGAGAAAGGACGGTAAAAGGTTTTCCTAGTGAGAAAAGAAGGTTGTATTTGTTAGGAATTAAGAGAAGAGATTAAAAACTAGTAATTTTTTTAGGAAAAGCTTAACTGAGATATGTATACAGTTATAAAATTAAGATATTCTTAAAATTTATTCTCTCTTGATTACGCTATTACTTTATTTTTTTTTTGTCGTTATATTTCTTATAAAATGACAAATGGTACTTAATTCTAATGAAGAGGAATCATATGAGTGATAAACTTCAATAAACTGCAAATTCCCATATCGACTGACTTTCTTTTATTAAAAATTAATTTTATGGGTTTCAAATTCAAATGACCGAAGAGATAATATTCTTAGATGTTTTATTGGTTAATTTGTATACATTTTAAATTTGAATGCTAATTGATTTCTATATTTTGGCAAGTAAAGATATTTTTTGCGGATTATCTTTAAATAATTTTCATATAAAAATAAAGTAAGCAATCATCCCTTGAAATAAAGCTGTATTGATAAATAATTTTTTTAAAAACGATTTTCTTCAAAACCCAATAAGAATAGCATATTGAATCTCTCAGTTTAAGAAATTAAAACTCACTTATTCTAAAATTACTTTTTTTAAAATTGTTTTGTATAAAAAGTATTCACATTATTAGAAGCAACATTCTACGTCCACTTTTTTGGAACTGTTATATACATGATCAAATATTTACACATACATCGTTTTTGATACTTATGATACAGAGATATTATAAAGCTAGTAAAGTTTATTTTCCAATGTTTTATCACACTCAAAGTTATAAATTGTTTTCGTAATCTTATTATTTTTAAAGGATTTTGCCTTATTTAAAAGCTTTTATGTCTTTCATTTGATTCTTTTTTTTTAATTTTCTCCCCCCCCCCCCGTCTTTCTTTTATAATAATTATATTTTTTCTGCCCTGATAAATACATGCTTTCAGCTGCAATTGTTTTTTCATTCTAATTCTACATGTTTTGAAACTATTTACGTAGTATTTCTGTCTGTTATAATCAGTTATTAAAGCACATCATGAAAGGAAAATAATGATAAGGGAATGACAAATTGAGTAATAAGAGCACATACGTAAATGAAATTATAGTAATACATTCATAATTCATTAAAAATATTTTTATAAATACGTTAGTCCAATTGATTTTTCGTAATAGTTAAATTATTAATAAAATTAATTTTATAACTACGTTATCTTCATGAACACACAAATATAAAGATTGCTTTATAAAATATAAACGTACTCCATGCCCGAATGAGATCATTATAAATATAATTTAAGCAATATTTATATCAATATCAGCACAAAATATTTAAAAAAAACATATCAGATATCAATTAAAAATAAATTAGCATTAAAAATTTTAATAATTTAACATGAGCTAACAAAAACTGTATGTTTTTAAATAAATAAAATATAGACACATAACTCATTTCAAAATTCTTAATTAGATAACCGCAATAGAGTAAAGTGTTTTGACAATTTCACGAAAAAATTCCTCAAAAATTTCGAACAAACCTTTTTTGTGTGTGTGTGTGGAATTTGAACACTTTTTGTTTTCTTTTTGACATTCTTTTGTAAAATTATTATCTATTAACATTTGATCCAACTTTAACTCGGATCATTTTCTAAAATTATATATGGAACTCCTTATAGAGGAGGAAAAAAAATAACTTTTCCTTACTTTTAATCAGCTTTAGTTACAAAAATTCTAATCCGAAACATTTTTCAAAAGTCTACCATTTTATTCGAGAAATAAAAATATAATAAATAATTAGCCGTTTTTTTTTGTTTTTTTTTAGTTTTTAATTTTTGTACCTTTTGAGTTTTAGCACAGTATTTGCATTCGAAATTACAGTTTTTTTAAAAATATTTTTCATGAATTAATATGTAGAGTAAGGTTCCAATGCGAAATTTTTATTTCTCATCAAATGACTGTTCTCGTTCCGTGCCTTTTCTTTTCTCGGGAGGAGAAAGATAAAAAAAAAATGACAGAACTTTATTAAAATGACTGATAAACTAAGAACAGAGAGAAAAACTTTAAAAATTAAAACCTTTGTGTGAGTAACATTTATTCACATTTTTTTGGATTGTACTTCGAATTATATGGTGACTAAAAAGATATCGTTATATGATTCTTTTTCGTAAACCAATAATTTATTTACCACCTTTTTAAAAAAAATATATGTTGCTAAATTTAACATTACAATACCTGAAAAAATGATCCTTAATATTTTGAAAAAGTTTCTTTAATGAAGCATAAATATACTTACTAGATAGTGGTGTGGCTTCGAATTTCTTCATAAAAACAAGAGTTTGTGGAACAATCTTTTTATTGCCATTGCCTCTTGACTCCAGATGAAACAATTAGTCCTCTCCATATTCCAAAACATTTAAATATAATACTTTACAAAACTCTTAAAACAAACTAAAAATGTGCAAAAAGTAAACACAATTTTTTTCGCCCCCCTTTTACAAATAAACACTACAACCACTGACGGTCTGATTTTTCACCGTATTCCCAGGAAGTTAAAATTCGTTTCTCTGTTCCATCACTTTTCGAGAGGAGGAGTTCAATGACGTCACGGAGATAAGCAGTCTCCTATTGGCTGTCTCAGAATCCAATGATACTCTTCTCCCGAGATGTACTGATTTGATTGTGAAATAAAAGCGTGGAAATTCTCATCATTTTATTCATTTTGTATATTTCTCATATCTATTCACGCGCTATGCTTGGATTGGCTTAGAACAAAAAATGAGTTCGGCTTTCGGTTTGGTTTTGACAAAACTGTTTTTTTTTTTTTTTGCAATTCTGATTCAAAAATATTTTATCCTTTTAACCACCGGTCTTTAATTTCGGCTTAGGCGATATTTTTTTATCATAAAAATATTCCTAGAATTTCTTTAAATAAATACACAACTTTCGAAAAATTAAATGTCCTGGGGTTTACAGTATTGTATAGAAGAAAAAAAAAGGGCATATAGACATTTTCAATTATAATCATTATAATGCGTTTCTCAAACCATACATTTCTTTTTGTACTTTATCAAAATACCAATTAGTTGCCGTAAATCTGTCAGAAAAAAAAATAAAGTAGGCTTAAAGCCAGAGCCGATTTAAGCTCATTTCGGGCCCTGGGTGCAGATCTACAAGCCACCTTGGCACTCGCAGCTCAAAATTTATAACCAAAAAATATGGTTAAGTCTAGCTTATGCTGGCCCTTTCGGGCCCTGAACGCCCGTCCCAAGCACCCAATGGATAAAACGGCACGGCCTTAAAGCAGAACATTTCTTACAAGGAATACTTCAATAACCATTATAAAAGCATTATTTTTATTATAAAAGATATCTCTAATTAATAAAACGAAATATTAAATAATAGTAGACCGTATTAGTTTTACTGATCACAACATACCAATGTATTCCTATCTCTAGAGCAGCGGTTCTTAAGCTTTCGATCGCCACTGCCCCCCCCCCTCTTAATGTATCAGCCAAACATCAAGGACCCTCAATATTTTGAACACCCCTCCCCGACTTAATATTCTTGATCGAAAAACATGTTCTTGTATTTTTTCATTGGGTGGGGGAATTTAGAGATTTGTCTAGGATGGTAAAATTTTTCCACGAGGCCTTTCAGAGTCTGCAAAAGAAGGAAATCTTAATGTCGTATAAGAGACTCCGCGGGCCCCTTAAGAAAGCGCTGGAGATCTCAAGGGGTCCGCGGACCACAGTTTAAGAATCACTGCTCTGGAGCTGGGGTGGCCAACCAAAATGACCTTGTGGCCACTTCGGTAAAACATTATGATTCCGCGGCCGCATATATAAATATATATTTTATATTAGATTTGGATCCATTACAAATATTTATCGGAGAAAAAATTTAAAAAAGAATGAACTACTATTATTGTTTTCATTATTTTCCATGTATATAGACGTAGATAATATAATAATTATAATGCAACTATCAAATAATGTTTAATTTATTTAAATAGATATTTATTTCACAATTCTTTCACTTAGTTTTTGTACTTCGATCTCAACGCATGTATTTGCCTATCGCAATTGATGTTACAAGTTTGAGCGCTATTTGTGTTTGATAAATTTCGTTTTAGAGAAGAACGATTCGCAGGTGTAATTTGAAAAAAAAAGTTACAGGAATCACAAGCGTAATACTACGAGGTATCATTGAAATGCAATACTGCCCACTTCTAAGTATCTATAAAAACAGAAGTAACGTGAAAAAACAGAAACAATTATGAGATTTATTTATTACAAAAAACACTACACTAAAAACAAAAATATTGCATAAATATTATTTATGGATAGTATTTGTATTTACTTAAATTTCAATGTACTTGATTTTTAACATAATTTTAATCGTTTGCATCATTGTCATCATTAATTTCAACAATACCTACACTTTTTGTACTTTCATTTATTTCATTTTGTTCTAAAAAAGATACAATAGGCTTATGGTAACTAAAGTAAGAAAGGAAAATGTGTTTGATTCAAATTTATCTAAGTATCGCGTTAAAACCGCATCGATCGTCGTTTTATATTTTGTAGTACTAAGTTTTCGATCACTAGACATATTTAAATTAAGTGTTTCATTTAGAAATTCAATTAGTGGTAGATTTGTATCATCTGAAAAGTCAATATTGAAGTCTCCACCTAAAGACATCGGTACATTATCATATTTTCCGCCAAATCTTCTTACGAGTATTTCAGAACCTTTTTTTGAAAAATCATCAATTTTTCGAATAAAAATTGTTGTATCTGTCTCATAGATTTTTCAGGCGAAATATAAACGACAACCATTAATATGTATTGCCCATTCTCGGAATCGCAACGAGCAATGCACAGTATATACACATTCAACTTTTCCCTAAATCCATTCAATTTCACTTATAGATATACATAGCACTATACGTCAGCCGTATAGCTACAGATGTACTGCTATAAGCATGTCGGTGACGCGAACGCACGAGATTTCACCCATCCGAAAAGTATGTAAGACGAACAGCACACTGCGCATGCGCCAGTCAGAGCATGTCGGTGACGCGAACCCATAAGATTTTCCCTACCAAAAAGTGCCCAACGCCGCTAAAGAAGTTTTCACTTCAAAAAAATCGAAATATTTTGTAAAGTTGTAAAGAATCTTAAGGGCCGCAGAATTATTCAAGACAGGTCGCGCGTTGGCCCCTACTCTAGATAATTCTCAGCATATATGTATATTCAAAAAAGTATTTTAATGAATCCCTTCGTCGATAATGAGATACATATAAACATTACCAATTTATCATAAATCTTAAATCAGTTTATTCCAATTATCGAATAATTGAAATAAAATAAGTGGAGTAGTTTACTTAACGTTTTACTCTAACCAATAAATTATAATTATGATACATATTATCTTGCGATCTCTTAAGTTGATGAAATTGTTTGAGCCTTCAAATCGACATACTATCCCTAGTTACTCTGAGTATCTTCTTGTAGCTATAATCTCTGCATTGTTCTTTTGCGACTTTCTCTAAGAGTTCTCTATCTCTATTTTTTCTCATTCGCTACCATGTGTTACGCCTTCTATACTTTCAAACTGCAAGTTTTAACTTTTAGGTATATTTGCCGTATAACGCACACCTTTTTTACGAAAAAAAATCTGAAATTTACAAGTGCAATGCTCTTATCTTGTAAATTATAGAAATAGTTTGTATGTGGATAGTTAAAGCATGGAACGAAATTAAACCTGATATAAATAAAAATCATTTAAAAAATATAACATATCTAATAATCTAGATGGACTAGAAGGTGGTTATTTATGGATCAAAGTAATAATGATGTGTATGAAGATGTGTGTGTACAACAGAAGACGAAGATGACGATCTTTTCTTGTTATCCAATACTGGTTGTTCATATAAGGTGTGCCATTTTTTTAAAAAAATAAACAGTGTTTAGATATATACAGAAATCTAATTTTTGTATGCTCATCTTTTTATTTTTAAAGCTATCACACATTTTTATATACGACGTATAACGTGTTCCCGTAAACTTCGATCCTATTTTTCATATGAAGAGTACGCATTACACGTTGGATTATACTTATTATTATTTATATATTCAATGCCCATGCTTGGCTTCTTGACCATTTGACGCCAAACCTCCCACTACCGACTGAAGATGTCGTCAATCGGGTATTCATCGAATCCAGTGCATTGGAGCAGGTGGTCGCCATCCATTCTGGCATGCCCTCAGAGTGGGCAGGCCTCGTCAGCAGCCAGGATAAGCCAGTGGAGGTATACTCTCAAAAAGTCATGTCCGGTGGTTAGTCGAAAGCGGGTCGGTCACCTAGGCTCTCTCCAGGTGCCTCGAGATTGGACCTACAGTGACCAGAGTTTCCCATGGCTTTCCAAGGCTCTTGGTTTTTTGGGTCATGGTAGTATATTTGTCAATGAATGTGGAAATAATGCTCTCTGCTCTTCTGAGGGCCAAGGGGACGGTTGCGTGGCAGGAGCGGACACATAACATTTCGTGGCCTGAGCGGACACTTTCAAAATCATCGTGGTTTGAGCGGACACATCCCCCCCCCATCTTAGAACAGATTCGATTACCGAATTACAAGGATAAATACATTTTTGCCAATCCAATTTAATTACTTGTATTAAATTGTTAAGATGTTATAGTGCGAATACATTTTAAACATAGCGAAATGTAATAGAAATAAAAACTTTCAGAGAAATATTTAAAAATTAATAGTAAGTAACAATATAATGAAAGGTATGAACGAATTTCAGGAATTTTGTGGAAAACTGTATTTTAGAGTCAAATAAATATTAGAATAGGTGCAATAGCCATACAATTAATTAGTTTCATGAAAGGAAGTAAAAATAAATACTAGAAGTAAAATACGCAAGATGCAAGTAGATAAAAGAAAAATAAATACAAGTAAATAAATAGTAAGTAACCTTGCATCTTGCGTATTTTACTTCTAGTATTTATTTTTACTTCCTTTCATGAAACTAATTAATTTTATGGCTATTGTACCTGTTCTAATATTTATTTGACTCTAAAATACAGTTTTCCACAAAATTCCTGAAATTCGCTTATACCTTTCATTATATTGTTACTTACTATTAATTTTTAAATATTTCTCTGAAAGTTTTATTTCTATAACATTTCGCTATGTTTAAAATGTATTCGCACTATAACATCTTAACAATTTAATACAAGTAATTAAATTGGATTGGCAGAAATGTATTTATCCTTGTAATTCGGTAATCGAATCTGTTCTAAGATGGGGGGAACAATGTGCCCGCTCAAACCACGATGAGTTTGAAAGTGTCCGCTCAGGCCACGAAATGTTATGTGTCCGCTTCTGCCCCGTCCGCTCCTGCTACGCCACCTAGGGGACTTCCGGTTGAGATGACTCGGCACCCTGCTTAGCTTTTTGATCGGCTCTCTCATTGCCGGGGATTCCAACATGACTTGGGACCCACTGTAAGGTCACAATCCAGCCATAGGAGATTAGCTCGCAATTTTAGTTCGGCACTGAATTGTGTTAAGACAGACCGGATTATACGGATTAAGATTCTCAATTGCATATATTACAGTTCTTTCACAAGGTGAGGTTCTGAAAATCAAACTTTGAACAAAAGAATCTCCAGAGGTTAATTAAAGAAAATACATATGGGAAACCGTTTGATTTATTGATTGATTATGAAAGTAGTGCTCTGAAGTAATGAAAGAACAATGGACAAAATTCACACACACACATCGTCGTCATAATTACATGATAACTACAATCACATGTTTCCAGCCAATCAGTTCATAAACTCATGGGACGTCATAATCACATGATAAAAGCGCACACAAGTTTCTAGCGAATTAGTTCATGCTTTTTGCTGTTGCCACAACGTTTGCATTTTAGTTTTTTTAAAAAAAATACATGTTTATCAACAATAAGAACGAATATAGGGAAACAAAATGCATTAGATTTAAAGGTGCATGTATAATGTAAGAGTACTTTTTATTTTAATTCTGAAAATGTCTTTTGAAGAATCTTAAAATTTAAACATGTTTACCCAAGTATGAAATTGAAAATTTATGTACGTTTTACGAGAAGAAAGACAAGTAAAAATCTAATCTCAGTTATGAATTCAACGAAGGACACATGATTACATTTATCATGAACAAGCCCATTAGAAATGGAACTCGAAATTTTTTAACACGGTCGGGTGAAGACGAACCGCAGCTCATACTAGTGCTTGCAGCTAAGTGATCAAAAGACATTGTAAAACTCGGCCATTTTTATTTACCCGAATCTCAAATTCTTCATGGTAATTATACAATGATAGCAAAATAAATCTCAAACCCTCACCAAAATTATAAAGATCTACTAGATTTTAAAAGACAGTTTTAAGGCGAAAACATGCAGGTTTCAAAATTAAAGGAAGTTCGAACCTCAAAGGCGAAAATCATAAATTTTCAAGTAGAACATAACTCTAAAATTCAAGATAGATGCCAATATATGTAAAAAAAAAATCATAGGCTGAGGACTGCTTGTTGCAGATTAAACCAGTTTTAACGGTTAGCCAATTTTCCATATTGTGTTTATTATACTGAGCTAAATCCCTGATTTCAATGGATTCATATACAATTCATTTATAATTGGTAAAGAATAAGCCCAAACCTAAAATTTATTCAAAAATGAATAGACTACAGCATGAAGTAAGATAAACACACTAACAAGTAACAGATTTAATCCAATCTTCAATACACAAATTCAAAATAGCGAAACAAAAAGGATTCATTGCAACCTACTTCAGATTTCAAAGTAGTATATTATTAATAATGTCATTATAATAACAATAAAAAAATAATACATAAATGAATTTATATGAATATTTTGAAAAATTATTCAGGAAGGCCTCAAAAACAATCCATATCTAATTATTTGCATATAATTCAAAGAAATGTCATTTGTGTGAAGCAAAAAGACTAATTTCAAACTAAATATAAATTTCAGAAAGCTAGGAAAAACAAATAATAATTATTTCTAAAGTTGCACATGAAAAATAAAAAAGTAACAAATTATTTCATCCATTTAAAATATTCATGATAAAAACAACTTTCTATGAAATTCTGACGGTAATTCTGTTTTAAAAAGTAACCCTTAAATAAATTATTACTTCTATTTTATTTTTTATAACTAAACATTTATTACATTGTTTTTCTATAATCATGTCTAAATAAATTAACATATGCATGTTACTACTCCAATCTAGTACTTTAATAGAATTGGAATTAAACTGTCCCTTTTAGCATAAATTTTAATACGAAGTCTGTGATGTATTATTTGTAGTTCACTATTAAGAAAATGAATGAGAATGGTGAACGAGAAATCACTGTGGAGGAAACTTCAAAGGAAGGCACTGGTCCACAAGGGACTGTCTTGCCGAATACTATGATAATGATTAAGAAAATTATATTATTAAGTTCATAGTGTATATATATATACAAATAGTTATAAAACCTAAGTATAACTAGTCAAGATATATGTACAAGTGCATAGGTGTATTTGACAAGCAACAAGTAATATTGTGTGCGTATTCGACTTATCAACAAAAGACTTCATTTCGAATACCATGTAGTTAGTTGTGGCGAAGATTATCTTTGAACGGCAAGAGGGTTAAAAATAACAAGAACTCTGAAGGAAACATAGCGAAAATGCATTCCTTTTACCTTCGAAGCAGAACAATCCATGAACATGTCAAGTACTCCAACAAAATATACACAACAGCATCACTAATATTCAAAGGAACAAGTTCTGAGAGTTGCATTCAACACTATTCATGTAATTGAACTATGACAGTCAATATTTCCAGAGGCCCTTAAAAACACAGGAATCCACGGAAACAGGCTTTGATATTTCCTCTACTTGGTAAGGCAAGGCAATACAGATTAATGTAAAATGGCCACAGTAATACGATAATAAACTCTTAGGACTGAGTTGTAGGTTAGGCATCATTTCAAGACACCAACCTTTCCTTTCATTCGCTTATATTTCTGGGCTGAAGCAGGAAAAGATAGTGCTGTTTGAAATTTCATTCAAGAACTAAAAATAATGCTTAAAAATATAAAAGCCCCGTACTACTAAAGTATAAAACAGTAAACTACTTAATTAAAAGTAAGTAAATCTTTTTAAAAGGCAAAAAATTATTTGAGAAACTAATCATTTATAATCTAAAACAACAAATATACGAGGCCTGTCTAAAAAGTATTCAACCTTAATCTTTCCCTCGCAAAGTAATGATTCTAAGGCGGCGCCACAGTGCACGGTGGAAGGAGGAATCTCCTAATGAAATGCGTGAATTTTTTCGCCGCGTTCGCTTATTCAAGTCGCTGGCTGGTGGTCGTCAAGTAAGGTGTTGTTTGTAGTGTTCGTCGGATTTAGTTTTCTTGCAAGATGACTGAACGAATTGAGCAAAGATACTGCATCAAATTCTGTCAAAAGCTTGGTGATTCTCAAAGCCAAACAATTCGTAAGATTCAGCAGGTGTTTGAGGAAGATGCGATGGGTGTAACACAAATTAAGGAGTGGTTCAACCGATTCAAAGATGGCCGCACATCAGCGGAGAGAGAGCAGCGTTGTGGCAGGCCCCAAACTGCTTGGAGTGCAGCTAATGTTGAGAGGGTGCGAAATTTGGTGATTGCATATCGTCGTTTGACAGATAGTGCGGGAGATTACAGAAGTGGTTGGAGTGAGTAAAGATTCTGCACATGCAATTTAGCGTGAAGATTTGAACATGAACCGAGTGGCTGCGAAATTCGTACCCAAGTTGTTGCCGCCGGAACAAAAAGAACTCCGTTTTGACGTTGCACAGGACCTTCTGGATACCGCCAGCACTGATCCTGGGTTTCTGAACACCATGATATCTGGAGATGAGTCATAGTGTACGGGTACGACCCAGAAATAAAGAGGCAGTCGTCGCAGTGGAAGCATCCCGATTCTCCAAGGCCGAAGAAAGCGCGGCAGGTGCGAAGCAAAATCAAGGTGATGCTGACTGTTTTCTTTGATGTCCGTCAAATTGTGCATCATGAATAAACACCGGAAGGACAAATAGTGACAAAGGAGTACTATCAAGATGTTCTCCGTGACGCAGTTCGGCGCAAAAGACCAGACATGTGGATGGCGAACAAATGGCATTTGCATCATGACAACGCCCCTGCACATTCATCCCAATTGATCCACACTTTCTTAGCCAAACATGGAATTACAACCGTTCGCCAATTTACTTACTCTCCAGACCTGGCCCCTTGCGACTCCTGATTGTTTCCGAAATTGAAGACGTCACTGAAAGGATCCCGTTTTGTGAGTAGAGAAGAGATAATGCGGAACGCGACAACGGAGCTGAAGACCATTCCAAAAGAAGACTTCCAGAGGTGTTTCCAGCAGGTGGAAGGATCGGTGGGCTAAGTGTGGCCTACTTTGAAGAGGATTAGGGTCCCAACTCCGTCAGGTATTCGAAATATTTTTTCTGGCTAAAGGTCGGATACTTTTTAGACAGGCCTCGTAGTGTACTAAACTACCAGTAACACAAAACAACCTAAAAGCAACTGCGACCACAGAAACATTTAAGAATAGAAGCGTTCATAAAAAAATACATTGTAATTTGCACTAAGAAATGTACTCTGTAATTGCACTTGAATTGTATTAGGAAAGTAAAAAAAAAAATCCCTAATTCTAAAAAATACCTAACAAGTTAATTGATGAAGCCAGCTATTTTGCAGTAAAATATTTAATAGAAAATATGCAACCGAAGACAAACATATGCAAAGTCAGTAACATTAAAATAGATAAGAAAACTCTTTTGACTATGACTACTTGGATACCGCAACCAAATTTTTCTGTCTGAAAATGTGCTCCGCGTCTAGCTGTTTGTTATTTGATGAAAACAGCCTTAGGGTTTGCTTAAAAAATGTACATAGTTTTGGCAGTGGCGCAAACAGGAACTTTTAAGGTGGGCGAGTTGTCCAGAGTCAAAAGTCCACCATTATTGTATTTTGTTCCAATACGACGCCCAACATATTCTTTTAATTTTGTCGATTTTCGGGAACAAAAAACAGTAGAAAATTAATTACTGAATAAATAATTAGCATTAATTAAAAAATCAATTATTAATGACAAATACTTAATATAAATTTTATGTACTATATACATAGGATTATAATCAATCGAAAACAAATCAAGAGTAATGGGGGTGGGAAGGCCCCGGGGATGCCCCCCCCCTTGTGTGCGCCACTTTTTTGGGTATTCTCAACATTTTTCTGATATATTTAATGCGCACGAACACTGTCAAAAACTGATAGGTAAAAAAGAAAAAAAATTCATGTTCCTTCAGCAAACTTATATTTTCACTCAAATTCACACGCACACTTGCACACACGTATAATTTATTTTCACTTACACTTTAGTATTAAAATGATAAGGTTTAATTTCATAGAAACGTTTTCGTTCCTTTTTTTCGAAGAGTACCGTCGAAAATCCACGTACTTTTTGTATCTATCAACTGAAAGGAAATGAGAGTTATATAACATCGCACTACAAAGCTGCACGAGAGACCTCGTAATTTTGACCTTCGGTCAAGTGACAGGGATGACACCTGAGTTCTTCTAACTTCCACGACATGCCAACACGAGGACTTTGAGCCTCCGCAGATTTAAGGTGCATCAACCCTTACACGACGGGTCTTTAGCGGTATTGGGGTCGAACTCTTGAAACGCCAGTCACGAGTCCGGGACCTTGACCATTAGGCTACCGCGGCCACTTAATTGGTAGAAATCAATGCCGAAGGGATCCGACCACTTGCGCGACAACTTTTTTCAAAGAAAAATGGAGGTATGGGGATTTTTATGTGGTTTTTAGACTTGCTTAGAACATTTCAAGAAAAATATGCTAAAATTAAGAAGAGAAAAATAAATTATTATTACTAAAATAGGAAAAAATGGGTAAAAATTTACACAAAATAACATAAACGGGACCCATTCTGTACCAAAAGTTTATGAACAAATTTTCTATTCTGATGTGTTGCTATGTTATTCATTTTTGAAATGACCTTCAGGATAAGAGATATTTTAATTTTTACTAAAGCTAGAGCACTTTATCTTAGTTATTATATGAAATTGCTTAAAAAACAACAGTGATTATATTAACATAAGGGCCTGTAAATTTTGTAATAAAACAGTGATTGATAAATCTGAAGGTTAAAATACTTCTACTATTATACAAAACATACACAAAAAATTTCACACAGTTGGTTATTTTCAAAACTTTTTGACTAATAGCTGTCTTTTGAGCATTTAAAAAAAAGCACATTTCGAGTAAAACGCGTTTTAAAGTATGACATATCTGCTTTTACTAAAACACTTGTAGTTTTTGTTCTAGTAAGCGGAAAATAATACACTTTGTATTTTTATAAAGCTAATAAGGTGGTCTATAAAATAAAATCATAAGAAAATTTGTTAATTTTCGGCAAAATTCTCAATTTTAGGGTAGTCGGCTATCTTAAAAAAGATTCTTTTAACTCAATGCCTCTCAACAGAAAACCTATTTTCTTATCCGTAATGCCTGAAAGTGATAATCACAACTTTATGAAGCATTATTTTAAAAATAATTTCGTAAGGGAAATTAAATTTTTATTGAAAGTTTTTAGAGGATTGACTCACGCAGGCATTGCAATTTTTGGCAAGTACCGCATGTTGAGGCATATTCACTTATAATTTCCTGCTTATTTGCAAAATAATGAGCACAAAATTTAACTCTTCAATCATATGCCAAAAGGACGCGAAATTGGATTGTCATGGAATTTTTATAGAATATTATTCCCTAAACATTTTGGATTATAAGCTCTTCATTACTTTTCCGACGGTAAATCTTAGCCCAAAAAGAATTACATTGAGGAATTTGAAATCTTAAAATCCAATTTTCGTAAGCTGTGTTATTTATGAAACTCTTTGGGTCTTTCAAATATATATAAATCGTACCTAATTCAGATATACATCTTTGTTCCTGATTTAAGCAATCGTAAGTCAACCCATTGGCATAGTGGGAAAGTTAAGAGGAGGGGCAGCTCAAGTGTCATCCGCATCGTATGATTGTGGCTCAAAATTTCGAGGTCCATTGCCAATAACCTTTGTGCTGCTTCAGAGAGACATGAGTTAAAATCAATCAATCAATTAGTCAAAGCCGATCCCTTGAGGACAACACCAAGTACCTAATAACTGCATTCAAAATATGTGATTCAGGCTTCTCGACTCTTAGACAACACATTCAAAACAACATATTACTTCTCAGAATAATTTTCCTTTGAATTCGCTTTGGCCCTATTCATCCCAATCACTTTTTCTGCACCATATAACCGATTCTTAAGCAGTTTTAAATCTGGAAGGATGACAATTTTCATTTTTGCTTCTAACAAAATGTTAGTTGCCTTGATGGGAAGTCTATTCCATTCACACATGGAAATTGCTTTCCCAATTTCTGATATATACTACAACATACCAGCAGAAATAAGTAACCTATCTTCTCTTGTATCCTATAGATCTCTTAAAATCGTGTCTTGCAACAAAACTGGTATGTGAGGCATCCCTATAAGACTCATCTATATAGAAACGCAGAGAGCTGTTGGAGGTTTTCTATCAGTCTACCTCCGAGTACAGGGGTGTCTTATGGCATTGGCCAACTGGGCTCGGGCCCAGGGCCTCACCCTCAGCGGGGCCTTGATTAGTTCTCACTCATTCTTAACAAGATCATGATCTGACTTATTTTTATTTTCGAATATTATTCCGGAACATATTCTCTTAAAAACAGGGAATTTCAAACTACATGTCAACTGACAACAGTGGCATGAACTTTATGTGATGACCGTTGTCAGTACCTAGCCCTAGGTCTAATACCATAAACGAGATCAGTCAAATCATTTAGTTGAAGTGCTGCTTCAGTCGATCTGATTTGTACCGAGGTTTGTGAGATTGTGAGACATACAAATTTCTTTGTTTCAAATTAAAGTTTGTACGAGTATTTGACGATGTATACTGTCTACTGTCTACTTTATAGGTCGCAGGTATGGCCTACTCCTAAATAGGGACGCAGGGACTCAAATATCTTAAGATGTCTGTAGGCTCATGGCCTCAAAAAGTCTTAAGACGTCCCGGTCTGAGCATCTCCTTCCCTTCAATTACTCACCAGTTTAACTATCTTTGTAAACTCTTAAACTGGACTATTCACCCCGATCATTTTGTTGCTTAAGAGTCTGCTGATAACTGCTTTATATAACAGATTTTGATTTCTTCTTATTTTTTTTATATTAACTTAGCACTCTAAGTCGTGGAGCATTGGCGCAGAACTTCAGTCAAGTGATGAGGATGATATCTGAGGTGGACTCACTGACAAGTTTCTACCCCATGCTAAACGGGAACAGGGACGCCTTGAAACATGGGCTAACTGGGTCCAAGCCCAGGCCTCGCTTTTGATGGGGGGCTTCATTTCCTTCTCAAGATCATGATCAGGACAATTTTTATGGTCCAATTTTATTCCCGTATATATTCTCCAAAAAACAGGGAATTTTAAAGTGCATTTCAACTGGCAAAGGGGGTAAGACTGTATTATTATGGGATGAAGTTGTCCATGCCTAGGTCTTATACCATAAATAATCATTCAACTTATTTAGTCGAAATGTGGTTAGTTTAATGATTGTTTAAGATATTAGGACTAGGCCTAGATGTGGATAACGGTCATCACATGATAATACAGTCTGATCACTTTTGCTTGTTGACATGCAGTTTGAAATTTCCTGTTTTTCGGAGGATATGTACGGAAATAATCCGGAAAATTATCCGGATCATGATCTTATTAAGACATAGTAGAAAACGCGAAACGAGGCTCCCGTCAAGGGCAAGGCCCTGGGCCCAGTTGGCCCATGCCTTAAGACGTCCCTGCATTCATCAATTCATTTAGTCGAAATGAGGCCACCTGTAGGTGTCATTTTTCGCATGCCTAGGCTTTTGAGATTGTTAGTTCTACACATTTATTCGTTTCAAATTACCATTTGAACGAGTATTTGACAATGCATGCTATTGTTTACTTTTAAAGATCTCAGGTAGGGCCTACTTTTGCATAGGAGCCCAGGGCCTAAAAAATCTTAAGGTTTCTCTGGGGACCAGGGCTCAAATAGCCTTAAGACCTCTCTGAACGTGAATCATGACAGATTCAATGTGTATCAACCCCTCAACATAGCGACTCTTTAGTGGCACTAGAGGTCTCATGTGACTTCCAGCCCACCAGTTCTTGACAATGACCTTTTGTGATATGACTACCGTGGTCTTTGTCTACCAGGAGAACTCCCTACATCCCAAAATTATTCCACCTACCCTTAAAGTTTTGATTTTTTCCACCATTGTTCACTCGGTGCTTATCTTCATACTTGATCAGTATATGGCCTATGTTGTATGGTTTCGTACTTCCTCAAAATCTACCACTTATGGAGATAATCTTCATACAATATGTTGCACCATTTCGCCTTCCTCATTACTAAGTTCAACAATTGGGAGTCACTTTTAACAAACAATAAACAAAATTAGAATATAATTGTCCCTGTTTAAGTCTCGACACAATGCACATATGTTCGATAGATATATATAGCTTTTGAAAAATCTGAGCTTTTTTCAAAATTCGCATCACCAAAGTCGTGTAATATAATTCTATCTTTCAAAACTTGATTGGATTTTTCTCCGCTGTCCATGATAATTGCGTTGATTCCTTTGTAAATAAATTTTTAATAAGCAAATACAGCTTCTATGATTCGCCATTTTATCATACATTATAATTGGAAGATTTTTAGCTTAAAATAATTATGTATCCTAATTAAATCAATTAGAAAGAAATCTTTAGTCATTTTACTTTAACAAAGTAAACGAGTTAATGGTTCTAATTAACTAGTTTTTCAAAGCATTATCAGAAAATTAAAAAAGCCTTTTGATATGCATAGATTAAATTTTTTCATGTGCATTAATTTTGATGCATTATATTCTGATGAAAGTATATTTAAAGAAATTAAAAGTTTTCAACTCTTAGAAGTGGTATACGTCCTGATTGTTATTCGGATTTAAAGTGTGGTACACATGTACACATACTAGTTGCCAACCACAAAACTGTTTTACCGGATGCACCACTAATCTGTGGACTTTGTCACGCTGACATGTAGCTATCTCTTTTCCATCAGAGATACTTTGAACTGTGACAATACTTTAAATGTATTCTCCATGATTGTTCTTCATGATTATTTTTAATTCATTTTAAGGCTTCCTTCTTAGTCATTTCATTGCTCATTAAGATTACATTTGAAAAAAAAAAGAATAATTTTGACAGAGAGAGAGAAAAACGTTCTTCAATTCTTCTAAATAAAAATTACACACCCTTAAAAAAAAAATGGAGATAATTATCAGTTAATCAATAAAATAATTTTTTCTCTCAAAAGACAATGATTTTGCTAGGAATCTTTATGAAATCTAACTGCTTTTATAAATACTATTAATAAAAAAAGGAAGTTTTTAAGGAAAATGATATATATGTTAATTTTAATTAACTACTTATTAAGATATTCTGCTCTTAATAATGAAATATATCTCAAAATTTGCGAACGTCGTGAAGATTGTAAATTACTTTTTTACTGATAATAATTGACATTAGAATTGCAAATTTTTGAAACCGAAACCTTTATATAATGGAATTCAATACCTATGACACTTAGACAGTGGTGGTCACAAGGGGGAGGGGGGTCCTAGGGGTACAGACCCCCCCTTTCTCCCAAAGCCCTTGAGTTATTTGTGATTGATGATGTCATGACTAAAAAAAATGGAGATAATGGATAAAATAGAGCTAAAACGTCCTCCCGTTGGTGTGGTGTGATAGTTAGGAGAGGGAGGTACCAGCTCAGGTGTCGTCTACGTCACTTGACCATGGTTCAAAATTACGCGGACCGTCCCCAAAAGAATTCGTGTAGCTGAACAGTGGGACGTTAATATTCACTCACTCAGTCAGTCACGACTTCCTAGTAAATATCTACCTCCATTTACCGTTTATTATCATTTTTCCTCAAACCACACCACACTATTTACAATTATAAAAATAACATAGGAAAACTGTCGGCATCTTCGCCATGTGCATGCAGGAGCCCGCGTTTTTTCTTCTCCGGCCCTTTTCGCTCAATGGCCAAAACCAGTTCTACAGCTATTCCAACAGTTCCTCTTCCTAATCTATAGTGCGCTACGTGCCAAGCCTCCAATCAAGTTTTACTGTGCTA
This sequence comes from Trichonephila clavata, assembly GCA_019973975.1. Lineage (NCBI taxonomy): Eukaryota > Metazoa > Arthropoda > Arachnida > Araneae > Nephilidae > Trichonephila > Trichonephila clavata. Next base: position 72,363 of record BMAO01017081.1, on the reverse strand, counting down.
CAAGCCAAGCCTTTGCACTCACAGTCAAGCTTTTACAATGATAATCCTACATATATAACTTAAAATTTAATTAAGTACTTGTAATTAACAATTATTTTACTAATTATTGCTAATTATTAATTCAATAATCTGTTTTTTGGTAACAAAATCGACAAAATCAGAAGAATCAATTGGTGTTGTCTTGAGGTATGATACGAGTTAAGGGACTTTTGACCTTGGACCCCCCTCCCCCCTTCGTTGAAAATTTTTTGTGTGCGCTACTGTCTTAGAATAACTATAATAACATTAGTATTGAAGGTATTAAAGTTGAAGTGACGAGTCATAATTCGGGGTCAGAAAATATCATAGAGGCCATAAAGTAGACAGCTTCTCGGTGATGGGGGGGGGGGTTAAGAAAGACATTTATCTAGAAAGATTTGCTTGGTTTCAATTTATAGAAGAAATAAGGAAAAATTGGAACCGCGGCAAAAGAGAAACATTCCTAAAGAATTATCTGTTCATTCTGATTGTAGAATATGGGTCTATAGAATGAGCTAAATGAAAATTTCAAATTATTGTTGTTTTAAATTTACTGTGTTAACCACTCTAAATACTTTAAAAATCCTGTTATGTAATGGAACTCGTGCTAAAACTTGAGAAACACACGCAATTCTCAACTTATTCTCTCTTATTTATTTTTTGTAGGATATTTCAGGAGGAGAGGGACCATACGAAAATTTTAGCATCTCTTTCCATACCAAACAACTAAAAATTATCCAACTATATGAATTTTAATTTTTTCTCCAAATAAAATATTTAATTGGAATAGATTTTTTAAATTTCCATTTGGCAATAATGCCATTTAAGTTAATTTCTATATCGCTCTCTTTTACAATTAAACTTAAGTTAGTCGATATATCTTAGCACACTGACTAAGACTTAAGAAAGTTTTAATTATATTTAGCTTATAAAGAGAAGCCTCCCTTTCTTAAAGGAATAATAATATCAGAATTAAAGATTTTGTACATCATTACATCATCATTGATCAACTGTACGTCACAACTGAATCCCTGGGCTTTGAATGACCATTAGAAGCTTATAGAAAATATTTAAATCTGCATAAGAGTTTAAGGTATCCGACTACTTGCGACAACTTTTTTTTAAAAAAAATGGAGGTATGGGGTTTTTTGGTTGTTTTTAGATTTGTTTAGTACATTTTAAGAAAAATATGCTAAAATTACGAAGAGAAAAAAAATTATTATTACTAAAATGGGAAAAAATGGGTAAGAATTCTACAAAAAATAACATAAACAGGGCCCATTCTGTATAAAAAGTTTATGGACAAATTTTAAATTTTTAAATTCTGGTGTGTTGCCATGTTAGTCGTTTTTGAAAGGACCTTCAGGATAAGAGATATTTTAATTTTTACTAAAACTAAAGTACTTTATCTTAGTTATAATATGAAATTGCTTAAAAAAGCAATCATTATAATAACATAAGGGACGGTTAATTTTGTAATAAAACAGTGATTGATAAATATGAAGGTTACAACACTTCTACTCAGAACATACACAAAAAGTTTCAGTTAAGTATTTTTAAAACTTTTTGAGAAATCGCTCCCCCTTCAAGTATTTAAAAAAAAACAGATTTCGAGTAAAACGTGTTTTAAAGTATGACATATCTTGCTTAAAGTAATGGGCATCTGCTTTTACTAAAACACTTATAGTTTTTGTTCTAGTGGACGGAAAATAATAAACTTGGTATTTTTATAAAACTAATAAGATTGCCTATAAAATAAAATCATAAAAAAATTGTCAATTTTTGGCAAAATTCACAATTTTAGGGTAGTCGGACACCTTAAAAAAATCCTCTTCTGACATATTCCTGAATTCAGTTAGAAATTTAAATATGTACTGCATACGCTTAAGGAGATAAATTTTTTTTCTCCTTAAATAGAATTCAAATAAATGTTCACAATGGTTAAGCAAAATTGAATTTAAAATAATAATTTCGTATTTTCAGTGTCAGTAGATTCACACGATCAACTAGGGAAAAACAATTTTATGTTAACATCAAGATTAGTCGCTAATGTTATACCATTATTAAAATTAATACGTTTATTAAAAATCGCATCAAATCTAAATAAATTTAGAAAATTGATCATTTTATCGTGTAGCTAAAGGATTCAATTATTGCTTACTTCGGAGACTGTTAGGCATATACGAGTATCCTATATATCAAAATTGAACTTATAAACTTAAGCGTTCTGCATACAGACCAATGCTTCTCAAACTTTCAACGCTTATGATCCAATATTCAATCATATGTTTCATCGCCCCTCCCCTCCATAGAATAACAATGTATAAATTCAATAATACTATACTTTGGAGCTAAACCTACAATACGACTTTAACCTCTTTAGTGCCACCAACGTATATAAACGTCTCGTTCAGCCAGTGTGTTATTTACTTTGGACGTATATATACGTCTTTCCGAAGTACGATCTTTTCTGCGAACTATGATCTATAAAATTATTCCGAAGGATTTCGAATCGAATAAAATAATCTCGTCAGTGTTCGCGAAGAATTTAATTATTTCAGAAGTTTTGCTTATTTATTTCTTTTCTAGCCCCCCATCCCCAATGCACGTGTTAAACGGTGGCACTGGGAAGCATTAAGGCTTCCATCGGTATTTTTAATCGGCATTTAAGGGATTAATTAAAAACTGCACAAATTAACAAGATAAGCGTTCATTTTTGCATATAATTTTATGTATGACACAAGCCCACTGATAGTTATTAAACTTGTTATTAACTGAGTATTGTTATAAGCTAGTTTACATTGTGTGGTACTGATATATAAGTGTTTATATTAGTGTAAATGTGTATTTTATTTTTTATTATGTTAGAATATATTTTGTTTGTTAATTTTCAGTAAATTAATAATTTTTTAAAATTTTCTTTTGTTTTCGACTTTTTATTATGCTTCGTACAGTTACTCTCTCCCCTAGTGAAGCGCGCCCCACAGTTTGAGAAACGCTGATTTCTTATTTCCCTTCAAATAGGAATCATTATTGTACCCTCTAAAACCCATGCTTTGTATATCTAAACCATTATTAATTACTGTTTCATTGATAAAATAGTAACACCGTCCTTCTCTAGATGCTTCCAAAACAATAAAAACCTGTGAATAACGCCTTACTTTCAATAGAAAAAAACGCCGTGTAGAAGAGCGATGCACGTTAAATCTGTCGAGAGCTCAAACGTCCTCCCGTTGGTGTGGTGTGGTAGTTAGGAGAGGGGGGTGCCAGTTCAGGCAGCCCCGGCGTCACTTGACCATGGTTCAAAATTACGCGGACCGTCCCCAAAAAGCCCTCGTGTAGCTGAACAGTGGGACGTTAATATTCACTCACTCAATAGAAAAAACTCTGAATGAGCGATTCTAGCAACAAATAAAAATTTTTCTTCGTAGCTGAATCTGGAGTACAATTTAAAATAACTTAAAAATATTTTGCTTTTTTTTTAACTTTTACCTTTCATTTTTATTGAATCAGTTATTAGAGTAATATGTTTGTTTTGTAGAATGATTGCCCAAAGTCATCAAAAGTGTGACTTGCATTTTATGCTGGTACAATCCATTTCTGATTTCTTTTCTTTGAAGTCAGTGCTGATAAGTATTTGTCGGTGAAAAACAAGTCCTGAGCCAAGCCCAAGCTATGATGAGAGCGGACGGATCCTCTATATTCAGCCTTCGAGCATGCACGTTCTACACGACACACTAAACACAAAATTTGGTCAAAAGAAAATCATGAAAATAAATACACAATATTTTGGAATTATTTTCCTCAGAAAACTGTAAATGCACTAAAGAAAAGATTTTTCAAAAATCAACCCGTAAGGATTCGAAATAAGGGATGTCAACGACAAAATTGAAGCCCTCGTGGGTGGTTTCTACTAATAAATATTTTCTTGCTAAATGAAAATTATAAATTGATATCAAATGATATTTATTGAAAATTATGTGTGTAGGCACTCACACACACACACACACACATATGTATATATAAAGTTTTTCGTGGTGCTGTAGTAAATTTATTTATACGTTGGGTAAAGTTAGTAAAAATGGGTCTTAAAATTTGTATTTAACTGAAAAGGAACGCCAAGAACTAATTTTACGGGGAAAAAAGAACAAATGATGAAAGTGTATGAAAGACAGAATTTTTTAAAGAAGAAATTAGTTGAAAATTTAGAACTACATAATACATGTAAATCACAGTTTTACAATTTAAGCAATGTGCATGAACAGTTGTATAGTTTGTACAGTTGGGGTTGGTTCATGGTTGGGTGGAAAGGAAGTACCCCCATCCGTAGTATATATTACAGAAGAAAAATACCAGACGAGAGAGCCAACGTCGATAACCCTATCAAAAGCTAATACATCCCCCCCCCCATTTATTTGCTATCTTGTTCACCATCTGTGTTAGTGATATTTTCCACATCATTTTTTTTTATTTGAAAAAGGAGCGAGAAGAAAAATATGTGTATACAGTATGTAATCGTCGACCTATGTTTCGTGCCTTGTAGGAAGAAATCGTTGCATGGTGATCACATGTATTCAGACATCCCAATGAGGAAATTAGAATTTCACGAACTATTCGGAAACTTGGATTCAGATATTGACTTTGAAATATTTCTGCGACTTTTTTCTTCTTTTAGAATAAAAGTTCAATTCAACAAAATTTGCTAAAAAAACCGATTTCACTATACTGCATCTTTTCGAGTTTAACGGTTCTGCATATAGCGGACCAGTATAACTTTGAAAAGTTCTAAAAAAAACCTGGATTACAAGCCAACATATACATAAATTTTTCACTCGGATGTGGTCGGAAACGTAACAAGCATACTAATTAAAAAAATTATTTTGACGCAAAATTGTAGCAATTTATCATTACATAGAAACTAAACATGTCAAAGAAAACTAAAATTTGATTATAAATTTTTTGTAACAAGTTAATAATAAGCATCCTTTTTAAGATCCACATTGAAAACTTTTACTGAATCACTGTCTAATTCCCTAAAAGTGGATTGAAATAAAGCATTTCTCAAAGCACCGAAAATTTGCAATGTCTAACATAAACAAAGTCGAGATTTCGACTGTCGCTGTGAGACCAGTTTCGCACGAAGCAACTTTCCTTCAGTCAACTCGTTTGCCATCCTCACTCCTCTTGTGGGAAGAAGGGAAAGAATTCCTTTCACCGTAGACACGAAGTTCACTGAAAAGGGAAGGTCGGACTCATACATCGGCACAATGATTGAGTCCGAAAAAGCAATAGAAGGCTTTCTCCATTTTCAAAACACAAGCAGCCGCGTGTGAAGAGCATAGCTTCCACAACATCCTTTTAGTTGAGTCAAATAATGGGGAGTGTACGTGGTTTTCGAATACTTGAAGGGCGGGGCACAGCAGGGAGTGCTTATTGACCACATGTGAAAGAAGACAGATGAATTCTTTTCAAAACTCTAGCTCCTTCTTTTCTAACCCTTTATCTACCGACGGTACATATAAGTACCACTCACTTTCAAATTACAAAGAATAACCATTTTTACGAATATTCTGACGAAATATTTAGCGTGAGTGAGGGAATATTAACGTCCCACTGTTCAGCTACTCGATGACTTTTGGAGACGGTCCGCGTAATTTTGAACCATGGTCAAGTGACGCGGATAACACCTGAGCTGGCACCCCCTCTCCTAACTACCACACCTCACCAATGGGAAGACGTTTGAGCTCTCGTCAGATTTAAAGTGCATCGCTCCCAACATCGGCGGGTTTTCAGTGGTACTAGGATCGAACTCATGACACGCTAGCCACGATCCGATGCCTAGACCACTTGGCTACCGCGGCCACGATATATTTAGCAGGAACACTCTTTTAATTCCAATCTTCCAGGATACATAGCAGCTTAGGTTATATAATGAGTATTTTGGCGGCTAATTGTTTTAAAACAGAAGTTGCGTTTTCAGCTGATATTTTGATCGGATTGCGAAGATTGTCATTTTTGTTCCGAAAAATTATTCATGTCTAAATGTAAAAGCCTTAATTTTTTTGTGTATGTTAGTTAATATCTTAGAAAACGATTTGACTATTTATTTTAAGTGAACAATGTATATAATTAATTTTACAGTTGAATAACTTTGTGGTACTTATGAGTACCGATAGCACACTGGGTGTTGGAGCAAGAACTTAGTTTTTTTTTATTCGTCCGTGTTGCTTATTGTTGTTGTTGTGTTGTAGCGTCATCCCTTTACTGAAATAGAGTATGCCTTTTTTAACATTTATTTTTGTTTAACTTATTTATTTTACCTTTTTGTTCTTTTATTTTGTTTTCAAAAAATTTTGAACTTTGAACCTGAGTTTTTTTTACCGCACAATTAAATGAAATATATATATAATTTATTCAAAAATTAATAACCTTTTAATTTTTTTATTTGTAACTGAGATTTAACAGTAATAGGATGTTTTCAAGGTGCTATTATTATCATTATTATTTTTCTTTTCTTAGAGTGTCTAGAAAAAAGAATTTCAGTCTTCAAGAGGCTTTGAATTTATTACAAAACCTACCATCTGAAAGCAGTGATACACTGACCGATGACAGTTCAGATGAAGACGCCCCAGCAAATTATCTGCTAGAATTTTCGTCAAATTCTTAAGATGGGGATCAAGAGACTGAACAAGACTCAAGGTGCAGTAGTTCATATTCAGAAAATACAATATTTCCCTCCCCAGGATGCAGTACTTTAAAAAACATTCAGTCAAAACCTCACTCAAAATGCACGACGCGTAATGAATTTTTGTGTATTAATGAAAAGAATAACTGCTTCTTCGAATATCATCAAATTAATTTTAAATGTAAAGCCTGCTTTAATGTGTAAAAAAAGTAAATAAATTTTAAAATTTTTAAAAATAAATATTTTTGAGGTAAAATATTAGTGTTCTTTGTAGTTGTTTAGCATTTTTAAGAGTTAAAACTCTGTTAAGAAAGCTATTCGCGCGCGCGGCGCAGTCTTTTTGTATCATGAGAATATTTTAGACCTTTGTGCACTGACGGTACTTTAAACTACCAATTTAATTAATTAGCTCTAACGGATTAAATTTCCCGAAGTTGAGTATTTTATTTATGTATATTCCTTAATTTTCAATGCAGTGATTAAAAGAAGTATATTGCACGAAAAAAGTTGCAGTAAAATTGCGGTAGATAAAGGGCTAACGTGCGGCACAAGTTGTCGCGTGTGAAAGAGACTTGACAACTGAGTAGATTTGCATCCCAAAATAGCTGTCCTTTGATGTACCATTTACAGTGCTATAATCTGAGCTTATTGCAATGATTCAATCCTGCAATAAATATATTATGAGTTTGTAGAACATTTTAGTGCTAATACATCACAGTGCGATGGGTAGAACTGGTATAGTTTTCAACCCATTTAATGTGATCCATGATTATGCCAAGGAATAATAGTTTTCCATAATGTAACATATGGTAATAACTATTTTCAGTTATAAAAAGTTTCAGAAATGTTTCATTCATGTAGACTAAAGATATTAATTTTAGATAATTCATAGACTTCTAATGATTTCAGGCCCTTTCATGCTTTTTAAGACACAGTAAGACAAAAGTAGTTGGTCAGTTTTTATTATCATGTCGAGAGATCTACCTAGTTTGAAAAATCAAACAGCCTTATTTAATTACCAGATGACAACAAATATATATATATATATATATATATATATATATATATATATATATATATATATATATATATATTCACCATTTGTGTAGTTTTTTATTTTCAATGTTCCTTATATCAATGGCAAAGGCTTATTTCGTTTCAGTTTTTATTTCGATTTGTTTAATTAGTTAATATTTTATCCCCAAAAGTAAAGTATTTAAAGTTCTAATCAGTAAAACTTACAATCCTTTCACAGTCAACTAACTGTATTACAAAACTTTGTTCAATACTATTCTTATTTCTAGAATGTCATTTCCATAGAAAAAGAAAAATCGAAACATTCAGGGAAAAGTAGAATCTAAGCATTTCTTATTGAAGTATCAGAAATTGTGTGTGTTGTGTTTGTTCAGCATGAGTGTGGTTATAAAATACTATATTAACGGAAATAATGATACGAAACCCCTCCGCTCAAAAGTTAGCCATTATGATGCTGAGGATCTTTTAACTAGTATAAACAATGATATATATCTGGTATAAACAATATAATCGATGCAATAATAAATAAAAAACAATTATTTTTACGTTAATCTACCTCTTACATATTTAAGAAATTTAAACGATAATTATTTATTATTAGCTACGTAGCCTAGCTTAGCATGGGCTACCTCGAATTATGCTTTATTCCCTGACAAAAAGAAGGGAAATCATGTGATGCATACTCAGTATTCTCACCAAAATAAATAAGAGGAATTTTTAGTGCTACTTATACTCTTTTATATTTCAGGAACTATGTCTTTTATTCAAATATCAAAAATTATTAAGACGTAATTTCACCATCGAACGGCCATCCCGGTATTACCGGGCTTAAGTCATTCTCTGGCAGAGAAGATCACGTAACGATCACTGGTAGAAAGCCCTGACCGGCAGAAATATTCCATTCATACAATGTCCATCCCTGTTCTTTTCTAAAAATAATTATCTCGTCATCTGGTCTCTGTTACTATAACACGAAACCACTTTTAATCTCAGCTGATTACATGCAGAGGTAGCCTAGTGGTTACGAACGCGAACTCGTTGCCAGTGTTGTCGAGTCGCGGGTTCCATTTCTGATGCCATTGAAGACTCGCTGTGTAGAGGGGCTGATACACGTTAAAGTTGTTGTGGCTGAAAGTCATCATACTGATGTGTTGGAGTGCAGAATTTTGGAGAGTGGGATGAAAGCTGAAGTGTCATCCTTGTCACTTGACCTTGGTTCAAAATTAAGAGATCCATCGCCAGTAGCCCTAGCGTAACTTCGTTAATAAATACTCACACTCATTCACCCAACTAATTGCATCATCTGTGACTATTTTTGTTGTTGCATTATCTTCATATCTACCCCCCCCCCCCTTTTTGTGACGGAAATGCCTACCTTCGACTTTTTCTATCAGCGATTCTTCACTTCATGCATTGAAGTTTAGATTTGCGTCATTCCCGGTTGAAGAAATACAATGTATGCCATCTGGGAGGCGTAGTTGGTTTGTCACTGTTCTTTTGCACCTAAGGTTGCGGGTTCGACCCAAGTCGGTGGATTTTCATAATGCAGAAAAACGACAGCGTCCATGTCGTATGATTGTGTGGCATGTAAAGATAATCCCTTGAGTGCCCGTTTGGCTTAGGTGCTTTCTGTAAAATTAAATTCCTAAGAATAATTTCACATCACCAGAGCTCAGGCGCCTCCCTCTGAGGAGGAAACTGGGCGTAAAAATTACTTGTGGTAAATGGTATTAGCTATATGGTGCCGCACTAAAAAGTGATACCAGCTCTTAGGGGAATGTACTAGGTCTGCAAAGGTAAAAATACGAATCCACAGCCCCGTTAGAGGAAAAAAAACCCTTTATTCCAATGAAGGGATCGTGGGCTATCTTTCAAGATGACCTTGCCCAGACCATTCTCAAAACAATTTATCCCTTACTTGTCACTGTTCGCAAAAGAGAATATTTTTTTGAAAATCATTTCTCTTTACTCTCGCTATCTTAACCACATCAAATTTCCCTTTCTAGTTGAGAAAGATTCTTATTGGTTTTAACCATTCTACTCCTCTGAGCAAAGGCATGTAAGAAAAGTAAGGTTGATAAAAATATAAAGGAATTTTGTCATGGATATTTATATATTTAAAATTTAAAAAACTCTGAAAAAATACAATTATACAATAAATCGAAGCATTATGTATAAATTGACAATAATCGTGGTTTCCTTTTTACTTAATTTTCTAGAGTAGAAATGAAGTTCGGTCCCTTCTGGGAAGAAAAACACCACAACGTAAAAATAAATAGTATTTACGTATTAAACCATCGACTACTTAAAAAATGCCCCCAAGTGCTAATGTTGCTTCCGCACATGCACAAAAACAAATTCCCTCGCATACTCATTCTGTATTTAACCCGTCTACAAATAACTTTGTGAAGATTTAGAAAAATTAATGTATCAAAAATACACGTACACTTGAAGTAAGTAAACAAAAGGCATACTAACTACATTAGGCAGCCAAAGCACTGTAATTGCATTCAAAATCGCAACAAATGTATTTTCTTTATGCAGACTACGTCACATAAATTCGCATAAATGCGAATTTAAATGTTGACGTACAAATCCGTAATGTTTCTTGTTTCGCCCTTTTGCTAATCCAAAAAGTCTTCCGGCTACACAGGTATTAGACTCCTAATTTTTTGGAAATATTCCACTTCGTTTTCATCCGTAGAAAATAAATCTCACAAATTGTAATAATTTCTTCAATGAAATAAGAGAATATTACAAATTATATATGAACAATGCTATTTTCGAGAATATGCTATCTATAGAATATTTCCTTTGAACAACGCGGGAATGGTGCAACCTTTAAAAAATGTTATTATTTTCGATACGTGCGAACGAAATTATTGCATTTCAACACCTGCGGGCATAGATTTTTACAATTGACTTCATATCGCGGCATTTGATAATGTTTTTTTAATTGACAAAATTAATCGACTTAATAATACGTAAATACCAAATAAATTTATGCGTTTATAACATGTATACTCATTTATCATGTTGTATTGGAAATCTATGGTCTTTAAGTAACTATTAAACATATATATTTTCAAATACAACAGAAAAACATTTTGAAATCCGAAAGGTTTACATTAGTAGTTTTAAAAGTAACGAGTATTATGGATTTCAGACAAAGTGGAAAATATTTTAAAAGGTTAATAAGTATTTGCCAAATAACTGATAAAAAATAAATTCAAATCGTAATTTTGCTTAACAAAAATTAATAGCATATTTGTATCCACACACATATATGTATCCTCTTTTTAAATATAAATCTATATTAAGTATAAGTATCAATATTTGAACAATATAAGTCAATAAGGTCGTAAATAAATAAATTTATCTGTTAAACAATATGGATTAAACACTAAAGTTTTCACAATTTAATAAATTATATATAAAAAAATCTAAAACTATTTACTACAAAAATATTAATTGCATTGTTTATTTCAACTTTATGAGTTTCATTAAATTTTCATGTACATAAAATGTGAATAATATATTTCTTTTTCCGATAATTTTATCTAGATAATTCTTTCCGAGAAAATTTTTAGGCTGCGTCATGATCATAATTTTTGTAAATGCAACTAAGCTAAAGACTCTTTGGCCAGAAATGGGCGAGTAAAAAAAGTTACCTAAATGTAATTTTAGAAATAATTTTTTTATAAAAGTACTTGAATCTTATTAAATTTCATTCACACACAATTACACACCCTTTCTTTTTTCATATTCTGATATATATATATATATATATATAATCAGTGGTGTATGTATGCTACAAAATAAAAGCTACACATATACACAAAGCTACAAAAAATAATGAAATTACCATACCTATTATTTTCATTAATTAGTAGAACAAAATGGCACTAGAATTATACCACGTGGCTTCTGATGAGCTGACTATAACATACCTGCAAAGTTAACAGACAGGTTCCTTTCATTGTAACATCACTGACATTCCATGTCTCATACCCGGAAGAGGGGTTTGACTAAAGCTGTTTTCTCTCTCTCTCGGTGAGAGGGTGGGGGAGAGACTCACTTACTGTAATTGTGTGAACCAATATGTTTCCGAAAGCCGATAAATAAGTTCAAAGCAGTTGTTCTTTATTATTGTTCCAGCTATTAAGAATGAACACCTTATAGATAATTTTTGCATTAAATGGATGCTTTTTTTTAAAGTATTTAAAAAGTCATTAAGGGGTCTCAGGGGTGTTAACCCTTTTTTTTTTCGAATTTTCGAAAAAAAAATATAAGTTGTTCTTTATTTTTTTCTGAACATTTTGATACTAACCACGTGAAAATACTCTAAAAACTTCGAAAGTTATTCAAAAAATTGCAAACAGCAATTTAGTCATAACAGCTTTTAAATGGACACATGCCACGCCCACTTATTTTTGATTTATGCATTCGTTTCATTTTTCTGTTTTTAATAAGCCTCATGAAATATTTTAAGCGCTTGAGTTGATCAGAAGGAAGCCTGCAACTCAACACATTCATTCTGCTGTGTTTTGATTCTGTTGTGTTTACTTTAGCACACGTTTTTTTAAAACACTTATTTAAATCGAAGATATTTGTTGTTTTATACAAATAGCATTTGATTAATGGATACTCTGAAAAGAGAATATTTAGAGGAAATAAATATTTAAAGGTAAGTGACTCACATGTTGCAGACTTGAAAGGTACGAGGAAGTGTGCAGAAATAAAAAATACAAGTAAGTGTGCCGAAATGAAAAATGCTTCAAGTAAAAAACTTTCAGGAATTCAGACTTCATTAAAGTCAAATCTTGTTAAGGTAAGTGAAAACTTCAAAGGATATCGTATTTTTTATTTTATTTCAACCTTTAGCTCTATTTTGTCAGTATCATGCTGTTTAAAATGTCATAAAAGCCATTAACAATTAATGAAAAATCCACTCGTGGTTTATGTTCGAATTTTGAAATACATTGTAAAAACTGTGGGAGTATTTGTACTTTTTCAAGCTGTGAAAACACTGGGAATAAAAATAATGCTCCAGAAATTAACAGAAGATCTATTTTAGCAATGAGATGCATAGGTCAAGGTTTAGAGTCATTAAAAACCTTTTGTGCTGTAATGAGTCTTCCTAATCCTGTTGAACAAAAATCATATGATGTTATTAATAATAAACTTTCACTTGTTATGAAGGAAGTCGCCGAAGAAAGCATGAACAGGGCAGCTGTCGAAGAAAATTCTTCGTCACCTGATAACATTTTAACGGTAAGTGGTGATGGGACCTGGAAGACGAGAGGACATTCATCGTTGATTGGAGTATGTACTCTAATGGGGCCGAAACAGGTAAGGTTTTGGATAGGGAAGTGTTGTCCTCATTTTGCAAAGGATGCGACAGTTATAAAGGGGTAAAGTTTGGTATCAAGTACAATAAATGGCAAAGAGCGCATAAGATTTCATGCAGAAAAAATTATTCTGGCTCTGCTGGTAAGATGGAGGTTGACGGGATGTTGAGGATTTTTAATCGATCAGAAAAGCTTCACAACCTGAAATATTCGAACTACATAGGAGATGGCGACACAAAAACATTCAATGCCCTTTCTGAAAACAAGCCATACGGCGATGACCATCTTATTCAGAAAATAGAATGTGTAGGCCATGTGCAAAAGAGAATGGGTACAAGACTTAGGAAGCTTAAATTAGTATATGGTAAGAAGAAATTATCTGATGGTAAAACTATAGGCGGTAAAAGTAGGTTAACTGATAGTTTAATTGATAAGCTTGCGCATTACTATGGTAATGCTATTCGATGCAATTCTACTAGTGTAAAGGAAATGCGGAAAGCCATTTGGGCTGTTTGGGGTCATTCTTGCAGCACCGATGATGAACCGATGCACTAGTTTTGTCCTACAAATCCAAATACATGGTGTAAGTATAATGCTGCAATTAATAATAATTTACAAAATTATAAACACAAACCCTCAGTTGCTAAAGCTGTTCGAGATGTAATTAAGCCTGTATTTGCAGACTTATCTCATCTGGCACTCCTGAAGAAATGTTTAGGAGATAAGACACAGAATCCTAATGAAAGTTTAAATTCATTAATCTGGAAGTTTTGTCCTAAGACGATTGATTCTAGCCTTCAGATTGCAGAGATTGCTGCAAATCTAGCAACCAGCATTTTTAATGATAAAAATCAAATACTTATTACTATTTTAGAGAAATTTGGCTTAAAAATTAACAAAAATGTTTGTGTGTCCCTGGCTGAACGTGACAATCGTCGAATCTTTACGTCAAGAAAGAGGAGCTTAGCATCATCGTTTGAAGCTCGCAGAGCCAAAAAAATTAAAAAGAGTAAAGAAATTGAGCTGTTTGAGCAACAGGAAGGCATATCGTATGATCCTGGAGCATTTTAGCATGTAAGTTTTAAAATTTATTTTCTCAAATTCAATTTAAAACTTTAAACCCTTTTTTCTCAGTTTGTGTTTTTTTCACGTACGCGCATTGCGTTTCAAAAACTATCATACTTTGATGCATAAAACTTTACAGAATTATAAACTCTATCATAATCTTTAATTCCTAGCTATTTATAGTATTACATATTTGTAATTTTTTAAAAAATTTCAAAAAAATTAAATTTTTTTAAAAAAATTTAAAAATGTACTTTTTTTATTTTTTAAAAATATTATTTTTTATTCTATTTACATAAAAATCACTACCCATGTAATAAGGATATATTTGACTTTATAAATCAACTTATTGCTAGTAATTAGAATTATTATTGCAGAAAATACCATGCGCGTCGTAAAACTTACTATTTGTTTCTTATAAATTTTTTTTTATATTTATGTGCTTATTATTTTTAAAATTATGATTATATTTTAGACATTTTATACTTTTTTGAAACTTTATTCCTTTATAAAAAATGTGTAAAAGAATCAAATTATTTCATTTTAACCTCAAAGAATTATTTCTAGTCGAAAATTGTTCATATTTTGTGCTCTCGAAACATTTTAACACCCCTGAGACCCCTTAACTATCTGAGAAAGCCAAAAAGTAATCACAATTCTAGATATTTTTCTACACAAATAATGTTCCCCACCCCCCACCCCCAGAATTCTAGTATATTTATTGTCTTAAACTCGGTACACTCCTTTGGATTCTTAAATAAATTTTCTTTAATTTAGATAATTGTGTTTAGATTTTATTTTGAAAAAAAGTCTTTCTCAATCGTTATTTTGTAAATAAAAATAGCAACAATTTAGAGTTTTATCCGTTATATATACTACATTCGTATGTGTATATATATAATTCTAGTTACAACGGAAATTTTTTAGTAGGAGCATTCTATAAATGGCAGTTATGTTAATACCGTATTTATTCGAATCTGAGCCGCCATCGATTCTAAGTCACACCCAAATTCTCAACACTTTCTTCGCGAAAAAATAAAACGAGCCTTACAGTAGTCGCATATGATGTGTAACATCTGACATGTTATCGTGGTAAATATGCAACAGTAACTTAAATCCTGAAAAAATTGAATCATGTATGATTGGAAATAATTTTCTATC
The DNA here is from genome assembly GCA_019973975.1 of Trichonephila clavata. NCBI lineage: Eukaryota > Metazoa > Arthropoda > Arachnida > Araneae > Nephilidae > Trichonephila > Trichonephila clavata. The sequence goes on along the minus strand of BMAO01017081.1, from coordinate 57,048 downwards.
TAATAATTACACATCTTTACTAAAAATTTTATTTAATTAACACAAGGAGTACTGCAATATTTTTGATCAAAAATAATTATTCTCTTTCAATTTGGGGATGAGAGGGGAATGTGAATGAGTGAGTGAATATTAACGTCGCACTGATCAGCTACACGAGGGCTTTTGGTGACGGACCTCGTAATTTTGAACCCTGGTCAAGTGACGAGGCCGACGATTGAGCTGGCACCCCCTCTCCTAACTACCCCCACTAGGCTACCACGGCCACCAAGGGTGGCGACACAATAGACTTATGATAATTAAAGTATGACACATATACTTGTGATTTCAAAGTATTTAAAAACCGTTGAAAATCAGCGTCAATAACGGTGCCACTGTTAATTGTAGAAACATTTCGACTTGTGTTCATTTATTCATTGATGAATTAATCTTAAATGCGTCATTTTTTAGAATCTGGAATACCCATTGGTATCTTATCAGTGCGTCGATACGGTCTGGTTTGCAAAATGTAGGATTAGCCAACTGAAGGAAATCTGGAAGAGCTAAGTTTGGAATATTTCATGCGAAAGAAGGTGTTAAGTCAATGATATTTTTCACTAAAAAAGAGCTCAATATTCTCTCTGAAACTTGCATCAGTATAAGACACAGAAGTACACTTTTTGAATCGAAGAGTTTGTGAGAAATTATTTAATTCGGTGAGAAACCTCTAAATCAATTCTCAACTGTTTTGGTAAAATAGAGCAATGAATGATGCTTCTTTCCACAGATACGACAAGAGAATTTAGAAAAACAGACTTACGGCTAGAACAGTGCTTCTCAAACTTTCCATATTTGAGATCCCACTTTCAGTTATAATTTTCAGAGCGCCCCTTTCATACAACAACAATGTATTGAATGCAATAATTATGTACTTCGACACTATAACTACAATGTGACTTTAATATTATAAACTGCACATATTATGAATATATGTATTATATATTTTGGTATGACAAGCCCATGTAAGTCACTAGTAATTACTAAACTTGGTTTTAATTTAGTATTGATAAATCAATTATTAAATACTTTTTGCGCACTGATACATATATAAGTATCTTATATCAGTGTGAATATGTATTATATTTTTTTTATCATGTGAGAATGTATTTTGTTTTGCTTTCTTTCGGTAAATTGATAATTATTTTAAATCTTTTATTTTGGACTTTTCCATATGCTCGCGTCTCCCCCCCCCATCACATAGGATTGTCTTGCCACCCAAGGGGGGCGTGCCCCACAGTTTAAGAAACGCTGGGTTAAAGCATAATTTTTTTTCCACCTGCACGAGTCTTTTTTTATTTCCATTTTCAGAAAAACTAGGCAATTGGTAACTTAATCTTTTAGTCGCCAAATCGGGAAATGAGATCTAGAATTAGTCGCCGAATCTGCAAATGGTATATGGAATTAATCATCAAATCTTGAAATGATATACGGAATTAGTTGCCAAATCTGAAAATCCTTATTCCTGATGATTCTGATCAGGACAATGGAACAAAATTATGAAATTATTGTATTGTCATCGGTCCTTGACAAGTGTGCGGAATTTGGAATTAATCGGACCTCTTAAAGTTGATAAAAATTGATTTCAAGATTTCGTTACATGCAAGTGAAACTTATAAATGAGCGTTAAAAAAGGCTGGTGGCTTGATGGCTACTAGAGTTGGACCCCGATGCGAGAGTAGCGAAGAGACACCACCAAGAGCGCTGATTGGTCAAATCAAATAGCGCGCTCCCCGACTTCCTGTTACACATTCCCGTCCCTTTTCACGAAATCACTCCTACAAAAATCCAGCAACCGATAAGAAAGATGTTACACACCAAAGAAGGTGTAAAAGGGTTTATCGATATCCGATATTTAAGAATTAAAAAAATTGTTAACTAATAAGTAAACAATTAATTTTACCAGTATTAAAAACCTAAATACAAACATAAACCTGTATATGCTCTAATCATCAGTATCGTGTTCAATGTCCCCCTCCAACGAATTTTTCCACTTTCGATTATAAGCTGCGCCCGATTTTAAATAGCATTAACACCGGTTGAAAAGATCATGGCTTAGATTCGAATAAATACGGCAATTCAGCAATTTCAAATACTCAAAAGTATAAGCTGAAAACTGTTACGAATGATTCAGCTTTGTTTTTGTTTACAAACTGCATCAAGTAGATATCTTGTGGTTGCCGAGACAATCCCATTTTCTCCCAAATTTTACAAAAAGATATTTATATGGAGGATTTATATTGCAAAGGTCAAATATGCCAAATAGCAGTAATTTGAATTTGCAAAGGCCTCGTTTGTGTTCTGAAAGGTCACGGATTGAATTAAGAAGATCAAATTCTAACTTCACAGGAGTTATTTGTTGTTTTCACTAACAATTCATTGGTTTAGATATCAAATCTAAATTAACTTTAAATATATTATACTATTAAAGTGTTCAGGGCCTTTGAAATAATTGTAAACATTTCTGGAATCTGAGTGTTATGCATTGTTTTGCTGACACTATATTCTGCTGGAAGGAAACATTTTCAAACGATAATGGAATTATGTTATTAACATATATTGCCCTTCTGATGCTTGCAGAATGTTATGTAATATACAGAGATATGCAATTAATTTATTTATTATTTCTGAAGCAGTACCAACAAATAAAAAAAACCGTATTAACTGCACGAAATTCCAAAAATATTTTCAATTGCCTTTCGAGTTCGAAATGGTTTATAATTGTATACATCCTTGAAATAATCATATATAAATAACTGTCTGGGGTGAGGTTCCATAAATTTTTTGTGCAGTCCAGAAGTTTCCATCCGTTTGGGGAAATGCTTTTGATGCTGGTATATTAAATGCATATCCCTTGCTCTCTTTTGATTTTCAAGTAAATAGCTATATTTTAGCTTTTGTAATGCAAGTCAGCGTCAATAAAAATGAACTTACAATCCACGCCAATGGTTGCCAACAGAAAAAATTATTAAAAAAAATAGTCTGAAAATATTTTGGAAGTTGATTGTTTGTTTGAGGTGAAAAAAAATTTGTGTTCAGTCATGTAGTTCAGTTTCGAAGGGAACAAAGTCAATTAAAGGATCACCAATTAAAAATAAACTTTTTAAAATCAGTCAAAACATGAAAAATATTTTTTTAATTTTAAGTGCAAAGCCTTATACGAAAAGCACATATCAAGTTAAGAAATCTTCAATTTAAAACATTCAAATAAAATATCTTCTTGTTGACATGTTAATGTTACTGAATTGAGGGAGAGCACTTGGTTCTATTTAACCTTTATTTCTTGTTTTTAAGAGTTCGAATGTTTTAAAATGCTTTAAAATTGCCCATTTTAAAAATTAAATATTAATGCATTGATGTTTCTGTTCTTTTTCTCTGCTTCTGGCCACTATGGCATTTGCAAACCTGCTTTCCTATGTGATTCCAAATTGTCTCTGTAACCCCTACACACCCTGCAAGTTTGTCGATCTGATAACAAATCACCCTGTATATCTATTTTCAAATAAAATGAATCTTTACTTTTAAGAGCTTAGATCCCCCCCCCCATACTCTTTTTTAATAAGAATTTTTCTCCTAAAAGTATACATTAAATTTTTTTTCTTTTCTTAGGCAATAAAAAGTAATCAAATTGTTTACGAGTTAAAAAATTTCTCATGAATCCGCGGTTATATAACAGTCACGAAATCATTTTTTCGGAATTGTTCTGTATTTTTACAGTGCATATTTGAAACAAAATTTTTCATCTTTTTTATTGTAAGAAATTTCCGAGACAACTCATCTGGTGCTTTTGAATCTGTTCCTATTGACTCGTATTTTACGAATTTAATTCAGAGACATAATGAACCAGCGTGATATTTTTCGTACAATTTTAGATTATCTATATATCTTAAATCTTCCAATTTCACAACAAATAAATTCAGATGTTCTTCAAGTGAATTTAAATCTATCGTTTCTTTATTAATATTTTTAATATTTTTAATTAACCGGTTAGATGTAGATATGAATGTGATACAGATTCTCTTGTTCTTACCAAGACCTCTATAATTTTGTAAATTAACAAACAATATCTTCTTACCTTAAACACAGTCTTCTCAACTATATAATATCTAGTCAAAATTAAATACTTGCCTTGATCGTAAAATCCATTTTGGCTTCCCCCCGCCGAGTCTTTTGAGCCTTATCATAAATGCTTTGGCAATTTTTAAAACTATTACTGATATTTGTGTGATATCAAAGGTCACTTTCAAGACCTCATAAACATACCAGGGCAATCCAAGAGGAATTAGCTCAATCAATTATGGGTTTGGGAATATTTTTTAAATATATTTCAATCCTTATAGCACGAAGAAACAGATAGAAATGATTCACCAAAATCCCTACCGATTGATTACAAACCGAGGTTACAAAAGCTCTTCTAAAATGAAATGCAAGTGTTTATTTTTAGAGGAAACTTCTGGTAAGATTTAGGATTTTCTAAGCGAAATATATCTTTTTAAGCCTAGAATTTCGCTAGAAGAACGCAGGTGACTCTCTAGGAGACAATGAGTTATCTCTTTTCTTTTGTGTAAGAGAGGGGGAGAATTCAAAGAAGAGCTGGGCAAGTTCTTAGAATATTTACAGGAGGGACCACACCTTGGTACACGTGCAATTGTAGAAAAGGCTTATTTGGGGGAACGAGGAGATAAGATTGACATAAACCGGTAATCAAGAAAGCAGGTAAAAGAAGGCTTTGAAGAAGTCATTCAAACATCGCAGAGAAGCAGTGGGGGAGCGATACGGAGATATGGGGATTGTACCCCCCGTCTCCCAGGAAGATTCCTATATCCCGAAACCTAAACAATAAAATGTTAAATTAATTTTTCGGTATTAATTTGGAAGTGGGAGATCCCCTTTCATCTCTCCATGAAAAGTTCCTTGTTACGTCCCTTGCAGAAAACAAACGGCACTTGTATTCAAAATATAAATTGGGCTATAGCAGGGATCGACAAATCGCGGTTTTCGAGGCATGTGGGCCTCTTTTCATAAAATGTTGCAGCTCTTCAAATTTTTGCCTATATGAAAAAATAATTATGTCTGCTGAAAATTGTTCTTACCCTTTCATTGTTTTTGTGTAATTATCTATTCAACTGTATTTACATATACATTTAAGTATTTAACTGCTTAAATATTTACTTCTGCGTTACATTGTTTTTCACATGAACAAAGCTTACTGATAACCAATAAAAATATAATTAGTCCTAAATCAGTAAAATTTCACTTTATTGATAAAAATGCCACAATAAAAAGATTCCTTTAATATTTTCAACAACGTTTTTTCCCCTTCATACTTGAGCTCTTAGTATCGCTCTTATGAGTTCTTGAGTATTGCACTTATGATTCTACATGAGATACACTTAAACCCCAAAAGAAGTGATAAAAACACATTCCATATTTTATAACATGCTTAAGGGTCGATAAAAAAAGAGTGCTGAAATGATTTTTATATGCAAGAACAATCAAAGTGAATTTTAATTATTAGTGTAAATGGGAAATTCCTGAAGGATTGTACCATTGGTAAGAAAATATTTTTAGGAAGCTTGAAAATTTAATTCTTAATATACTGATATTTTGACAGCGGTAGGTTTTTCATCGAGCTTCAGATATATCCTCAATAGCTCTCAGTTTTTGATAGAATGAAAAAATGTCACCTTGTGTGTAAAATTTATTTTAATTTTATATGAACAATTTGAGCATGATAGTCCTAATTTCAGCCGAATCGTACTCCACCCCCTCCCGGACATGCACATGTATGCATGGCTCTTTAATACATTAGTTACTTTGTTTTTCTTGGAATTTGGTTCTTCCATCTCGAGATTTTGCTGATACCCGGGTTATAGAGATGAAAAGATAATCATGACGGTTTATGTAAAAGGATAGCCATTTCTAAATATTTCGATGAAATGATTGATGTATAACAGGAGTCGGCAACCTTGTAGTTGTGACGTGCAAGCCAATCTGCCATCATGATTCAGGGTGCCACACTGTAGGAGATATCTGATGCAGTTTGATTCCTCCGATAATGTGCATGCAGAGTTAGGAAGTAGTAATCAAAAATATACAATTAGAGTTTTATTATGTAATAATTTTGTATTATTGAAAGATATTTATTAACTTAAAGATAAACAATATGATGCATACCCATTCCTTCAATACAAAAATGAGTAATTATAATTGTACTTAGATTTTGTATTATGCATCTTTTAAACAAATTTATTTTAAAATAAGAAATAAACGACATAAAATAAAAGCATTTCTTCAATGCAATTAAATAAAAAGCTAAATATTTTAATGCGAACCTTCCCAGCATTGCTCTACTTCATATCCCAATATCAGGGGCATAATTTGCAACTTTCAATTTGATACAGTGGTGTAACGGAGAATATTAGAGCCCCCCCCCCCGAGCAAAGTTAGATTTTGAGCCCAAAGCCAAATCTTACAAAAGGTCCATACTTGACGTCAGACAGACTTTAGGCCCCCCCTAGAATCTTGGGATCCACCACCCGCAATGCGGGGTTGCGTGGGTGTACGTTACGCCACTGATTTGACATGATTCTGAACATTCAATAGTTAAACAACTTCCTTGCAGAGTTAAAATATTTTTCATATGAGTGAAAAGATTTGTTCACATAGATATGTAGAACCACAAGTGGAAAGCTGAGCATAGATTATTTTCTTCAACCAATTATATATCTCCAGCGATGACATCCAATAGCTTTAAATAGCTGTCGATTAATAGTTATAGTTAATTTTTTTTCGTAATTCCGTAATTGTAGCTTTCCATAATTCTTAAGATGATAGCCCAAAAATTTCATTTCAAAATGATCAGCTTCCATCTATTCCAAAATCGACAAATATGTAGAATAGTGCTGAGTGCCACTGAGAATTGTACCACGTGCCAAATGTGGCAGGCGTGCCATAGGTTTCAGACTCCTGATGTATGATATAAAATATTACAGCCACCTGTGAAAAAGAATTAATACTTTTCTACTTGAAAACAATTATCACTTGTTTGATATAATGATTCACATATTTTCTCGAGACATGGAAGGTAATTGATTTTTTTCTTCTTTGTGAATATCAAAAGATACGTATTAATCCATCATTCATGAGTAATATGTAATTATTTCTTCTATTATTAAATAATTTTCTTATAATAACTTATGAATCATTATATGTATACACTTTTACTTCTTCCTTTTTGCAGTTTATACGGACTATAAACATTTTCAACATATTTAATTTTCTTTAATTATAAATTATATACAATCTAAATAAATATGGGCTGATGTACGTGTGCAATATTATTTCTGCACGAATGTTATGTTTTGCTTATGTTACTTGCTTCCTAAATATTTATTCTCAGTTGCCTTTGAAATTTTACATAATGTATGTGAATAGGATGACGAAAATCAAAATATCTTGAAATGTGCTCTAAAAAATGTGACGGATAGTTACTAAATTTATGTATTCGAAGTTTTACTGAGCAACACTTTAAAGCCTTATAGTCAATTAATAACAACGCCTTTTTGGTAGTTTTTTTTAAATTATCTTATTGAATGTCATTGATCGGACCATGATTTCCATTCAGAATCTTGCATGATTTAAAACTATCCAATAGAAGTACAGCAAGGAATTAATTATTTAATACTTTTCAATACATTCTTATACTTTTTTCTTTTTTAAAAAATACATCCCTAATATATCAGTTTTTAAAATTTAAATCTGTATAAACGTTGCGTAATTAATGTCACATATGTATAATTTTTAAACTATATTTTTAATAGGGTGATACAATTTCTAGAGGCATTCTTGACCAAGCAGTGGATTCTGACACTCAACTAACCACTTTCTTTAACTAACCTTTAGAGCAATTTTTAACGATGTTTGTGTATGATATGAGAACCCCACTTTAAAAGGCACCATGATGAAGGCAAGTGAAAATCACTACTTAACCCATCAATTGCCAAGTTATTTTGATGATATGGGTACTTAAATTGTCAATTTTTTTTAATTCAAAAATCAAATGTTAAGTAAAAAATATATACAGGATGGTCCCGAATTCCTGGTACAAACTTTAAGGGTAGATACAAGGCACTATAACAATCATTTATTGCATAGGAATGTATGATCGCAAGTGAAGCGGTAAGGCCCAAATAGGAGGTAAAAAGAAACGAGAAATGGAGTTATCGGCTGGTTGCGCTGCCGGTAGGGGGCAGTAGATGTCTAACCGCCGTTCAACATGATGCATCTCTGTAGAAGAAAACATCCACTTGACTCAAATGAAGGTCTCGTTGCTCGAATATCTGAAGTTGCTGTACGCGTGCATGAAATACCTGGCATCATTGAACGTGTTCGCCAATCGCTCCAGCAGCGCTGTCAAGCTTGTATAGCTACTGGTGGAAGCAATTTTGAAGAGTTCTTTTAAATATTACACTTGTCAACTACGCTTTCAATAAACACTTTGTCTTTCCTTTCGTCTCTTATTTTTTGTGTTTGTGCTTCACCGCGTTACTTGCGCCCATACATTTCTAAACAATAAATGATCGTTACAATGTCCTGTACCTACCCTTAAAGTTTGTACCTTGAATTCGGGAAACCTCTGTATATATTTAGTAGCTAAAAATTTATACTTTGAATTACTGGCATGCAAACTTTTAGGTTTTATAGCAATTGCATTTTTAGGTTTTATAGCATATTCGCTTGAAGTGACTGCCTCACAGCGTGGCAGAGGTAAAGTTCACTTCTAGTGGAGCATTATTTTCTAAAAATTAAATTAAAATAAATACCTATTAGTAGTTCAATAATTCAGTTTTGTGTGGTATAACTGGAAACACTTTCCAAGCCAGACCAACTCCGCAATTATTACACCACAATCGTGTTTCCTTCCTTATCGTTTTTCACTCGTTTCTTTTTTTGAACAACAAACTTTGCAGTGTCTTGTAGGCTGAACTTTCGCAGGAGTAGAAGGAATATGGGATATACACATAAAATGTAGTTCAATCAGACGGGCAGGGTTATATGCTGTAGGTAGTTTATCAGGATTCTTTTGTCCAGAAGCTGCATCATCATATTTATGTAAAATTTCTTCTACAACTCGGATTCGAAATTCTAAAAATGTAATACGTTTCCCAACTATATTTTTATAGAGCAAAAGGGAGTTCAAGAGTACCTTGTCTAGTAAATGTAAAAGTATTTTTTATAATATTTTTTCTTGAGTTTTCGGATTGTTGGATAAAAGGATATTTCCTGACCACAGCTATTTACACACCCAAAAAATTACCCCGTATAATACTTCGGAGCACTTGTGCCCTCCCGAGATTATCTCGGGCATGGCATTTTGAAGTAGTGCCGTTCCCGAGATAACCTCGGGCATGACAATTAAACGGTGAAGTAGAAGCGTAGAGAATGAAAGAGAACAAAAGTTGAACTGAAGTCAGATCAACTACGCTTGAAGAGATTCGGGGTGTATATTGCACTAATCGAAACTCGTTATTAGAAGTCTATTGTTAAGAGATTGAAAAGCAAATAAATCTTATTATGACCCTTATTCGTAAGAGTTGGATAAATTTAACTGCTCTATGTTTTTATTTTATCTTAAGAGTTTGCAGTAATCTACTGGTTATGGTCCCATGCTCGTGATCAACATGTCATGAGTTCGAGCCCTAATATCACTGAAGACCCGACTTGTAGATGGTCTGATGCACATTAAATCTGTCGTGGTTTAAAGTTCACCTGATGGCGTGGTGTGGTTGTTGGAGAGGGTGTGTCAGCTCAGGTGTTGTCCTTGTTATTTGACAAGGGTTCAAAATTACGAAATCCGCCGCCAATAGCACCCGTGTGTTACTTTATCGTGCGAAGTTAATGAACATTCACTCGCTCATTAATTTATCTTGATATTGATTATTCAAAGATTGAATCGATTCATTCAAGATTAAGTTCGATATTTATTGAATATCACATCTCTTACAACTAACGATGAAACCTGCCTGCCACAACCAAACTTCACGTTATATACCGCAACCGAGGAAAAAAAGCGCCTTTAAAAGAAAACCTTCTTCAACAATAAAGAATATTATAACCATGGATCTCTATAGAATAAGATATCTTCGTCGCCTGACTTTCTCAAAAAATCTACTGTCAAAAACATAAAGCGAACAAATATTTTCTCCTGAAGGGATAGTAAAAAGCAGAGTTTACTTCTAACCGATCATTGAACCTCAATGAAACTAAATAAAGGGGGAATTTTGTATTGAAAATGTTGGTCGGGAACGAAGGACAACAAAAGAATTTTGTAGGAATCGACGATAATCCTTTTTCAATGGCTTAGGAATTTAGAATTCTGGAAATTAATATTTACAATAAAAACTGAAGCAATCTTTCTCGTATGGGAGTCTGGAGGGACTGTGATAGAATTATATCCTTTTCGGAATTTCCAAATTCAAAACTAAAAAAATATATTATATTATAAAAAACATCTTTATTTTATTCAATAAACATTGTTAATTGATCTCACTATTCACATTGCCCGTATCATCAAAATATTTGTATAGAATAATAGAATAATACAACCATATTTGTGAAAATATTTCACATGAAAGTTAAAGCATTTCGTTTCATGCATTGTTTTAGAAACCACTCCTTGTGTGCACACCCATTATATGAGGATACCGTTGATTTCATCGAAACATCCCGGTTAAAGATAATTTTAAAAAAGTTTTATAAATAAGCTTTAAAAGCATTTATTAACTTTTTTAGAATTTCATTAAGAAAATATATAATAGTTTTCATAACATTCGTACTGTTTTTGATAAATATGCTGAATGTTTTTAATGAATAATATTTGACTGTCTTTGCCAAATATAAAAGAGTTGGAAATAACCAAGGAATATATTTTCAGACAGAAAAATAACTTAATTTTCCTAAAAGTGTGTCATGTAGTTTATTGTATATCGTTTTTAAAATATAAAAACATCTTATGAATTAGCAATTTGTTCTTTTAACATGCACTTAACATTATGCAATAGGGGATAAAAGTATGGAACATATTTTATACCACAAAAAATAAAAAGATTCAGATTAAAGTTTGTATTTAAAAAACTTATTCCTCTCGATATATAGCGAAATAAGAATACAATATGTTAAAGTAAATTTCTGTTTAAAATACAATTACAATTTTGGATTCTATTCTTTAACATTAGATGAGAGATACCTTTCTCCATATAGCTCTCTCAAATTTTTCCTTCTCTTGCTCATTCTATTTATATTTTAATCTTAGCACACTTTTAGTAAGTTAGTTATATACTTATTTTATAATAGATTTGATGTTAATCTGTTATAGTTCTTCATATTTTTTCCTAGTTACAATAGCAGAAGGGTGAAAGTAAGATTGATTAGCCATTAAAATTTGGTTTAACTCCATTAAAAGCAGGCTTCAGACTACTAAGCGTAATGAGCTGACATTTATTTTATTTATTTATTTACATATATAAATAAATGTACTAATTCACTACTTGAATTTTTTCGAAGGATTTCATTTAATTTCTGATGGTCTTGAACTCTCCAAGACATCACGTGGTAATTAATTCTTTTAGTTAACCCGTCTAACGGGAAATACTTTTTTAACCATAACTTTATCTCATCAAAAACTGCCACGTTGACATATTTGAAAATAAGATGATGCAATATTGCATCAGCCATCCTTTCTGACCAATCAGCACATTAAAAACAGGAAATCATGATTATCAAAACTTCTTGCCGTTTCTGGTGTAAAAGGATATAAAAGCTGATATCTCTGGAATGGGAAAAAAGGGAAGACTTATGTCCATTGTCTAATGCCTGTATGTGTTTGTGTAGCTTTTCACTTTTTGCTTTGTTTTCGAAAATAAAATGTGAAACTAAATTAAATAAATGATCATTATACATATATTTGAAGGCAAACAAATTATTGAAAAATCATGTCATTAACAGAATATAATTATATCCTTCCAAAGAGTATTAATATGCAATTTAATGTGTGAAAACATTGAATAGCAAATAACTCCGACCGTTTATGAATCTATTGGAAAAGAGTGATGGAAACAGCCGAGAGGCTAAGACCACTCTTTCTTACACGCGTCTTTCAGGCGTGTTGGTCCAGCTGACAAAGAAAGTGACCTCATGCAGATAAAACCGATTAGACTTTCCAAGAAGTTTGAGAATGGCCCATCTCTTATAAGACTGAGGCATGAAGACTCAGCGACATACACACAATAGATATTCAGTTTTTAACATAAGGATTACACCTCGGCGCTTTCGTCTACGAATTTTTTAGAATATACCCTATCCCTTCCTCATAAAAGAAGTATGCAATCACTGTAGAGACCTTATTGTAAGAGCTGCACTATTTTATTCTCAACACTTTCTTACACTTTCTCACGATGCTATTTTGAAAATTATCTTGTCAACCATAACAAACTCACTTTTGTATTGTTACTGTTTGTTCTAATTTTTTCAATCAAGTAATTAGAACATGTAAAAAATACGTAAAAAATTGTTTATCTTTTCAGTTGGATATATTTATGCTTATACCACACGACTATATAAACATAACATTTCTTTTTTAATATGCAAATGAAAATAAAGGTATTTGTTCTTACGGCAATATTGAAAACGAAAAAGTCGAAGTGAGATATCAAATTCTCCGCAACAAACAGCAAATTTTTCTAGATTTTTTTTAAAAAAATTCTTAAAAATAAATTGCGTAATATTGTTGAAAACATTTCAAATTTTAGTTTATAATCAAATAAATAATTATATCGGGTACTTATAAGCTTATTTTCGAATCGAATATTTTGCACAATACTCATTCAAATAGGTATCCAATTATAAACGTGATATTCCTCTCTCCCCCTCCTGGTAAATATAATTATTTCAGAATTATGATGCCCCAAAATTCCTCATCCGGGCCGCTGCAGCCCAGAATGGGCCAAGGTGTTCTGTGAACCAGACTTCTCCAACCATCTCCTCTGATAGCCAAACTCCTTCAGTTCTTAGAGGAGCAAACAATCCTGTACTGCATTTATTTATAGAAAACTTGGTCTTCCTCTTCTCGTGTTACATGAAATAGCCCACGGGTCGGTAAACCGTGGCTCTTTGTGTGAACGGTAGTGGCTCTTTAGACTCCTTAAAAATTATTTTTATGCTTTCTCTTTCTCCTTTGTAATTATCTATTAAAAGATTTACTTTATTTGTGTCTACGATTAAACATTTGAGTGGCTTAGATTTATGTATTAAATTGTTTCCCATTGACAAAACACTAGTATGGAGAATCGGTGAAAATATTAGAATTAGTTACAAAGTGGTAAAAGTCTTATTTATTGGTAGAAATGCCATCATCAGAGGACAATGTTATAAGTGATTTCCAGCAACGTTTGCTGCATGAATTAGGGAGCACTCTTGAATAACAATACCAGATGCCCATAACCCTCAACAGAAGTGGACAAAAACTCATTTCGTATTTTACGACATGTTTAAGAATAAATGAAAAGATAGTTGGAATGACTTTTATAAGCAGGAACAATCAAAGTATTGGTAAGGACATTTTTTTCCACGACACTTGAAAGTTTAATTCCCAACATTATGATATTTTAACAACGGTTGTTTCTACACTGAGTCACAGAAATAAAATAAAAAATACTTTGATATTTGATAGTTTTGGAAAGAACGGTAAATGGTACTTTGCGTAAGGATTTATTTAAATGTAAAAGAAAATGTAGAGTGCAACAGTCTTGTTCGCAACTGCTTCTTAAGGCTCTCCTTCTCCTTTTGCGCACGCGTATTGGCTCTTTTCATAAATATGTTTTCTTTTTATAATTGTTTATTTATATAACTTGTTTTCGTTACAACTTGGCTCTTCTCTCTATTAGTTTGTTGACCACTAGGCTAGCCAAAAAGATTTCTCTTAGAGTGTTACCATCCTTCATACTGATAACATGCCCAGTCCAATTGAAGCGATTTATTTTAATGAAAGTAACAACATCCAGCTCCGAACGTTTGGTATAATTCGGTGTAATGTCTTCTACGCTAGATACCATTTTCTTGAATTCCTCCAAAAATTCTTCATAGGACGTTGTGTTCAAAAGCACCCAAAATCCCTTCATGGCCATTGTCCAGGTTTCCGTAGCGTAAATTGGGACAGGACGGGTTATATCTTGTAGAGTAATAGGTCCCCAAAACTACTCGGTCATTTTTGTAAATAAATTGTTCATTTGATTTAAATCTTTTCTTGGCATTATATTAATTTAATGTTTTGTAAAATTTTCGATTTTAAATGGCTTTTTAATATTTGATACAATCTTTTCAATAATATTTGCATTACTTTTTAAGAAGTTTACTAATATATGTTACACTATTATTATAAATATATCACTATATATAGTACTCAGAATTTTTTTTAAATGAGGCAAATGATTGAATAAAAAATGAATATCTTAAGAAATGGAAAATAATGACAGTGATAGAGAACAAATATACCGATATATTTGAATTAATAATTTTCTGAAGACTATAAAGTTTTTATCTCAATGTCAGATGGATAGCCGTTAAGCTAAATGATAAATATATTGAATAAAACTATTTTGAAAAAAAAAAGATAAATTTATTCAAAATTATATATTTTTTATAAGCCTAGACAGTTGACCAAGAACCGTTGCTGAGGGTTGTCTACTAATAAAGGGTAAACCTCACTGTAAAAGCGCCTTTATTAAGCTTTAACTGAATTATATATATAGGGAAAATATAAACCCGCGTAACGAATACATGTATGACTAATGCATATTGAGAGAGAGAGAGAGAGAGAGAGAAGAGAGAGAGAGAGAGAAGAGAGAGAAGAGAGAGAGAGAGAGAGAGATGAGAGAGAGATAGAGAGAGAGAGGGAGAGAGATGAGAGAGAGAGAGAGATGAAAGAGAAAAATGTAAAATTATATTTCAGAGACAATGATATGACAGTAAAAAAAAATAGTAAATGACAACGTGACATGTACTAGTTGTTAAATTAAAAAGTCAGAAACCCTGACCTAATGAAGAATTGATTATTTAAAAAGAGATTGTTGAAATGGTCTTTAAGCAAAAGAAAAAAAACAAGCTTTTTAATTAATATACATATCAGCTTAGATCTATAACAGTTTATAAGTTAAAAATACGGCTAATATAGTCAAAACTGGGTTCATTGTAGTCGATAACATTTTTTTCCAGTAGCGGTGTAAAAAACATTTCGGCTCTACCTTTGACATCTCATTCAACGCTTGAATAAGGAGGGGCATAGTTCTTCTTTGGAAACACACAGATGGCCCAGGATTTTCATTGTCCGAATTTTGTTACATTTTTTATTTCTCTTCCAGTCTGCCACCGTAGGGTTGCTAAATCCCTTTGTCCTCTTTTGGGTTTCTAATCGCTTCTTTCTGCCCTTCTCAATAGAGCTGGTAAGTCGCGTCCTCAGATGGTTGTCAGAAGAGATATCTTGATTGGCGAACCTGAAAAAAAGCGTTAAGAAATAGTCTTTTGGATGCTTACCTAATAAATTTATGAATCGTAGCTACAAATATTTGAAAATTTTCTTATCAATCCCTTTATTCATTTGATACACTCCCTGAATAACATGCAACACGTAATGATTAGTGTTTTCTATTTACTAGAATGACTGAGCATAACACAGTATAATTATGCATCTCAAATAAATTAAAAATTTAAGGTAATTAATTAAGATAGTTTTTTAATTTAAATAAAAATTTACTTCTATACTTTTAAAAATAGAAGAAATATGTTATACATATTATTCCTTCTCTCAAGATACAAAGATACTCCCCTATTAATTATTAAATATCCTAAGAGACTACAAAATTAAGAATATTTCTTTTGAAAATAAAAAATTATTTCTAAACTACCTATGGTCATACATAGTTCAGATTTCTAGTACGATAAATATTTTACTACTTTTTTTAAAAAAAATTCCGGTCTTGTGAAATCTATGACAGATGTACATGGAATGCTGTACTTATAATTATAGATGAAATCTTTAGTTTGACGTATCCAAACAAATTTTTAATGGATTATCCTAGATTTAGATATTGAAATAATAATTATTTATTTGAATGGGCTCAATTCATGGAGGTCACATGATAAAAACAAATACGCGTTCGCCATTGAATTCAGAACAGACATCAAACTAATTGTAATTTTTTGCTTATTTGTAAAACTAGGTAAAATTTCAAATTTTATAGTTGGGTAAAAATGTTCTAATGTTATAAAAAAATAAATTTCTACAAAAGATTTTTTAAAAAAAGCTTATTTTATGCATGTACTTTTAAATAAAAATGCATTATTGTTGTCGACAAATTTGTATTTTTTAAGAGAAAACTTCTGAAAAGATCAAAAGTTGTCAACAACGAAGCGCAAGAACTGATTAGTTGGAAACACATAATTTCTTTTATCGTATGACTATGACGTCACATGAGTCTTTGAACTGATTGGCTAAAAATACGTGGTTATCATTATCATGTGACTTTTACATCGCATGAATTGAGATCATTGGTTTAATATTAATGGAGCATACGTAACAAAAGTTTTTGTGCATGTGATGCATTGTTTACATCGAAAATGTCAGCACCGCGAATTCTAGACATATAAAATGATTTCCTGGTAACTAATAAATCATGGTTTCCAGATTCATTTGCTTAAAAAAACCCAATGAAATAATAGGGGTCACTAAACATTAAATTCAATTAAACGTAAAACCTCAGAAGTTGTTAAATTTGCACATCTGCCAAAATGTTAACTTCATTTAGTTTAAAACTTCAAACTATTCAAGTTCAATTCAAAACTACGAAACCGTTTTAACAAGTCTGTAATATAGTTTTAATAACGATTCAAATTCAAATCAAACATCTTGATTATGCTGGAATTTTCAGGCCCAGACGTACTGAGATTAAATGCTGTTATTAAACAGAACAATGAAATTATACAAAGTAAAATTGAAAGAAAAATGTCTCCCGAATTATTGGCACGAATTAAAAAAAGAAAAAAGTTTCGGAAAGGCTCCGACTGGACCCATTTAAAAATTAGCAAAATGCTACGAGATTTTTTCCTCTAAAATTTAAATAAGAAAAGAACTGGAAATTTCACCAAACGACGATCACATCATAATAATGGCAAACCCCCTGTTTTCGATTGGATGATCACACAGAAGCTACATCTCAATCGGTATTCTATCTATGCTCCCTTCTTTCATTGTGTGCCTTTTCTTCATAGGTGTCACAATCCACACCTGGGGTGTGGATCTTAATCGCCCCCTCCCCAATTCCCCTTCCCCCTTCTGAATACCCTCCCCTTCATTTGTACCATTCTTAACAGATGCCCGCCTTTTGGCCGCAGATTTAAATGACTACACCATAGGCAGAGTGACTTCGGCCCTGATAATGCAGTATCGAAATCACGCGGTTTTGGATACGGTTTTTTTTCTCTCTCTCACTCTGTGAATCCCAGCTTTTCTATAAATATTCATGAAAGAGGGGTATTGAATATCTGCAAGAGACATCCGTATGGCATGCGAATTGAACCAGCATTAACGCAGATAAATTTTTAAAAAGGACAACGAATGGGGGATTTATAAAATTTTAATAGGAATGATGATTATTTTTGAAATTTAATTTAAAATGTTTCCAAAAAACATCGTATGAGGTATTTTACTTAAGTGACAGTTGTTTTTTTTAAAAAAAGAAACTTAATTATTCGATAAAGCTATTCATCCACTCTTTACACCATTGCAAATTGCTTTCGATAAAATGCAACCTTTTCGTAGACTTGAGGTAAAAGTTTGGGATGTTTTCCCAGCCATAAATTTGTTATTGACTTACCTATTATTATTACAAAATAACGTAAAGCGAAGTAATTACTTTATATGTCATAAAACAAGCTTACCTTTTAAAGTAAGATGTAGTTCCTGTGAGACTGCGAATTTGTATTTTTTTATGGACTAGGTGGTTGAGAATTGATGCAAGGGAACCTCCATGCTAGAAATCAAAGCATATAAATTTATATTTAATTACAACCTCCCAAAATAACTTAAAATCTATATGGGTATTGTAAATAATGTTTTTTAATGCTATACATTTCAATTAGAACCAAAAAGCTATGGAAAATCTAACGCAATTATATATTCTGGAAACTGTATTCTTAGTGTATGTGTAACATGCCAGAAGTTCAAATAAAAAAAATTGAATAATGTTATTCGTATCAAATTTAAATAACATTAAAAAGTAATTTGGACAATGCATTTGGGGGAGAAAAAATATTCTCAAATGGGATCTTTAATAAACCAGCACAAATAGCATAATTTTTCTACAAAGAAAAAGTTTTATATCGATTATAATGTTAACATGTTACATATCAAGAGTTTGCAAGTGAAACTAAAATAATTTTTCTGGATTTTTTTTAAATTCACATTAAAACCTAATTTAAAATAAAAGAAATAAGTAATAACATTTTTCAAAATACCTTTATACCATTTAATGCTATTTTTAGCCATATATAAAAATGCCGCGTAATATCAAATTAAATCAATATAATCAATGATGAAAAAAAAATTTTTAGAAATTTTTCCGTGCTTTTCATGGGAAAGAAAATGCTCAAATACAATAATTTTTATGAATTAAGATTCCTTCTTAATATTAAAAATTGGGGATATATCTAAAAAAATCTTTTTTAAAAAAACTAAAATAAGTTTTTTAGTTAATAAGTTTTAAACTAAAATAAGTTTTATTTTGTTTATCAGGCATATATCTCTTTACGAAAAACAGCACTGAAACTATCAAATAAACACAATGCTTTATTTAATGCAGCAATTATTTTCCACAACTTACAACGCATTTAAAAAAAATTAGGTTGAATTCTAGCAGGAAACAAAATATAAAACATACTACACATAGAAGGAAATGAATTGAATTATTCAAAAATGCATATTTAAATATACGATGCTCTCAATGATTAATAAGGTCAAGATATGATACTAATACTAAAATATTTTCTATTTTGAAAAAAAAAAATGTTCCATTTTAGTTTTTATACTCTTAACAGCAGACGAAGGAAGCCTTAAAAAATATGAATACTAAAAATTTCCCCAATTTTATAACTGTTCACTCTTAATCCTCACGAATACATCATGAATAATAAAATATCATTATTCATTATACATTAGGCGTAAAGCAGATGTCTCCAACAGAGTCAGAAAACTACTTTACTCCACTCTATTCAGTTTCCCCGCACGAGACATCATAATATGCATTGAGAATAAGAAAAAAGGAAGGGTCCACTACACCACCCATTTTTCTCCTTCTCTGCTACATATACATAATTCCAAAACTCGAAATGCGAAGGACAATATTGAGCTCTTGAACAGAATGATTAAAGTACGGAAGTGTGAATATCCCCCCTCTCAGAAGGGAAATGATAAATCCGCAGAATCCCACGCTTTTTCCCTTCTGAGTTCGGGATTCCTGTATATTATTCAATTTGTTGTGGGGGTATGCGGCAAACTGGTCTTGCGGATCAATACGCGATAAATCACGATGATCTTTCGGGTCTCCCGCTGAGGTGTATAGAATCGACGGGAGATGGGAAGGAGATCAAGTGTACATCGCGATGTTTTTGTCATGTCTGTCTCTGTGTGCATATGTTTTTTTATGTGTACGTAAATGACCTTGAGAAAGTGAGCCTTGTTGAACCGTGATCCTCAAACTGTAGTTCATGTACCCTAGGTGCCAAAAAGTTTAAAAATTTAAAATAATAGGTTAAATTTTAAAAATATGAAAATTGTTAGAAAAGAAGCCTTAAAGAAGCCCAAGGTCTTCCTTAAATGCAAAATTCCTTAAAAAAACGATATATATGTGAAAAAAATTTAGAGCCTTTTTTCACATTGCAGTTTAAATAACATGTAGAATACCTTATCACAATGATATCTATCATCCTGCTATAATTTGAAACAACTAATATCGGAAAGATTAAATTCTTTGGTGAGATTATAATTATGTCTCAATTAAGGGCGCAGCAACCGTCGTATCAGCCCCATCAATGATACGGGACCTTCAAGCTACAGGGACCCTAACATGTGCCACATTTTTACAATTTCTTTCACAGTTTTATTAATGCGATCATTTTTTTTTTTTACCAAAAAGGGTCCTCAAGGAAATTTGATTCAGGGCCTACTCAGGACTAGTTACACCAGTGTCCATTATAGGATTTTTAAGTATTAACTACATTTAACATTCCAAAAAAAGAATAATTTGATAGTTTTGGTTGATCTACTTTTTTCCATCGAAGTAAGTAATAGAAGCAATTCCCTCTCTATCAACTCTCAGTGGCGCAACAGCCCATGGCTGACCAATGCTTACTATGCCCATCTCAGTTTTCAGGAAACTGAGGGCTAAGGTTTCCATGTATTTACCAGCAATATAGCTGGTAAACATCTGGCAGGGGAAACTAAGTAGTCATGATAATGAACTCGTGACCGTAGAGTCATGAGTTCGAATCTTGGTGCCATTGAAGACCCTCCATGTATAGGGAGGTTACGTTACTGATGCACGTTAAATCTATCGAGATTCAAAGTTCTCCTGTTGGTGTGGTGTGGAAGTTTGAAGGGGAGATGCCAGCCCAGGTGTTGTCATTTTCACTTGATCATGGTTCAAAATTACGAAGTCCATCGTCAATAGCCCTCATCTTGCTTTATAGAGTGCGACGTTAATAAACACTCATTCACTCTGTAATTTTATGATACTCGCATAAATCACCTGCCCGAAATCCTTCTTTCTACCCCTCACTGCACTGGCAGCTCCCAACGCAAAAATATTTCTTATTATTCACCTTAAACAAAATAATTTTACCACGAATTCTCTTGGGATCCCTAATATTTCTTGGGAATAAAAACATCCTACAATTTAATAAAATTTCCCGTTGAATGCTATTCATTTAATTCGTCAACTTCCATTTCTAATTACTATATTCACCTTACGATCGTCTGTCAGTAAACCAAATCACCATTGTACTCAAAAGTGGGGAATAAATCGACGTAATTCTCTAATGAATTATACCAGAGACAGTGATATACTCAAGAGGGATTTGGGGGCTCAAATCCTCCCATAGACTAACAGATTTTTTTAATTTTTTGCCCAGATAACATTGAAATACTTCGGTTAATGGTTTTTTTTAAAAAAATATCTGTAACCCCCCTCCCCTTCCTATGAAAGTAGTCTGTGTACGCCACTACCCACAGAACAGGTCAGTTTTAAAAATAAAAATCCAGCTGCGTAACAAACTTCTTTCATGGGAGGTTCAAAATGTCACTGAAGGCACCAAGACGTAATCTTTGTTCAAAAAGTTAAAAATCTGTTGGTACATGGGAGGGGTTTAAGCTCCCAAACCCCACCCTACAGCACGCCGCTTCAAAAACAAAACTAGAAAACCCACTATGCATAAAAAAGGGCCCATCCCTTTAATAGTATCTGCATTTAGTATACCATCCCTGCCAGCCCTTGCCTACTATCCACCCGAACTGGCAGAAGCACTTCACTTTGATGGGTTCGGGAGGTCAGCAGCGAGCTGCAGATAAAAGTCGTCTTTCACCGCAAGAAGATGGGATCCGAAATAATCTGAAAGACTTACTTTGTCTCCCGCGTAAAAAGAAGGGGCAGACAAATTGCCGCTAGAAATAGAAAAGCCTCGATTCAACAGGACTTGTCATCATATCTCCTGACAGAACAGCAACTTCCTTATTGTTACCCCACTGAACACTTGTTGTTTCACTGCTGGACGTTCTGCTCGTGTTGTGGATTGTTGATTTCTGTGAGTCCCGGATATCATTATAGGCAATAATAACTTGGCGTAATTGATGTAAATGGCAGATAAAGGCGTGTTTATTTTGATTTTTACTGTTATTGGTGATAAAAGTATTACTTAATATTTTATTTGTTTTGGAGTGGTCTTTTAAAGTTCGAAATGAGATTGCGTATTCATTACTGTTCTCTCTCATTCTTTTTACTATTTTTTTCTTTGTTTTTCATATAAATTATTGTTAGAGCACAGGGGTGGCCAATCCACGGCCCGCTTTGAATAGTTTTGTAGTCCGAGAGATTAGTTACTACTTTACAAAATACGACTATTTTGTGCATTTTTTTTTACATATAGATCCCATAGCTGTTTCTATTTTATCACGCTGCTTCTGTTACCGTGAATCTTTTTTTTTTTCGAAAATAAAATTTATCAAACTTAAATCGCGTTCAAATTTATCAGAAGAAAACCTGAAACATGAATTACAATGCGCACATACACGCATTGAAATCGACAAGCAAAAACTGAGTGAAAGATTTGAGAAACAAATATCTCAATAATTAAATGAATTAAAAATTATTTGATCATTGCATTGCTATTATTATATTATCTATGTTTACAAACACGAAAAACAATAATGATACGTCATTCTGTTTTAAATTTTCACTCTTAATCTAATGTAAAGATATATATTTTTACTCGCGGCCCGCAGGATTATAATGTTTTCCTGAAGTGGCCCGCTAGATAATTTGGGTTGGTCGCACCTGTTATAGTGTTGTTAAGAAATTCTTGATAACGAAATGTAAATTCTGAGAATCAAAATTTAAAAAAAAAATGATTTTTTAGAAAAAATTAATTGTAAAATATTGTAGCATAAAATTAATTTTTGGATGATAAATCATTTTCAGTTATAATAATGAAAAACAATGCTAATATATTTAATATTCCAACATTTATTGTTTGATCACTTACATTGTATCATGTTTTACTTTATTGATTTATATAATTTAATACCTCGCAGATAATAGTTAATTCAATTGTTTTAGACTCAATGTTATTGGAAAATTAAGTATATAATTATTAGTATTATATAATTATGAGTAATCATTTCAGAATAGTGAAATTGCATAAAATTTTTAAGTGAATCTTATTTTGAAAAAGAGTTCATATAAAATAAAGTACTAGTAATTTATAAGTTATTTATTATTTTTATTTGTCATATATTTTACAGAAATAAGTATATTAAAAAATAATGGTTGCCTTATACGGTTTCCCCCTCTCACTTTGTTTTTAAAACTGAGCTACATTTTTAATGCATACAGACAGAAATTTTGCTTTAAATTTTATCAAGTTTCCTACTTACATCTTTTAAAAATTTCTCAAAATGTTTTTTTATACTACAATTATTAAAACTAATTTTAATGCATCAGTAATTAAATTCTAAAAACTTCTTTGTGTACTTTTCCCAAGGCGTTTGAAAATCATGATTTAAAAGAATTATAGGATTACGAAAGAAAGAAAAGTATTGTAAATAAGTAAAATTAAAGGAATGCAAAAATATCGATTGAACAGGGTACAAGGAAATCTTCACGAAAAGAAAATCTCTTAGTTTATTTGCCTTAAGTGATATAATTTTTGCTATAAATCTGCAAGTTTTAAATTTTTTGCATACATATAATAGATAATATGAAAATAAGTTCATATTTTCACGAAAATTGATATTCGTATTAATAATCGTTACTGCTAAGTTTGGTCTGATAATATCATCCAAGAAAAAGTTTGAATTATGCTAAGAAAAAACATATGACACCTTTCATCATTTTTTTAAAAAAAAATATTGTTTGTTTTATTTTGTTTCTGGAAAAATGTTTCTATAAATCTCTCTATAAGTATTCTTTCTCTAAAATGATTTCTTTGTTATCATTTTATTTCGGGACTTTTGAGTCACTAAGCTTATCTAACTTTTCTTGAAATTATTTCGTTCAAAATCTACAATAAATATTGAATGTATGTGTTGCACTCATCTCCATATCCCAAACTCAGATTAAAAATGAGAGAGGAAGGAAAGTAATACACACCAAAAACACTTTAACAGGAAGGAAAAAATCCCAATTCTCAGTTGACATTTTATTTTGACAGCATTCTGTACTCGAGAGGGTCGGAAACTATTTTCTCGCTCTAAAAGACGATCGAGAGGAGCAAAGACGAATCTGGAGGACGATAAATCTTTGTCCACTTGGTCCTAAATGTCTGTCTCTCCAGAAGAGATGACATACCCACACTTGACACGAAGGGAGCTTGTTTTTTCACGTGGGAACATCAGTACCCTTTTGTTGAGGGCCCTCCAACCACCGAAAGAAATATGGATTTGAAGGGCCGTTACCTGCTTGTCGCGGACCTTTTTATTGCTCCCAAAGTGGAGTTGAAACAGATTACAACAGATAACGAGTTTACCTCTTCTCCTCTCCACTTTTTTTAAAAATAAAGTTTGTGGGATTTTGACAAAAGTATAGCGGGGGAGTAAAGATACGAGTAAATATAAAAAGGAGCAATGTTTTGAATCTTAATAAGGTTGCAATAGTTATAATATGAAAAATACTATTATACATACAATGAACAAAATTATTTACGTATCATTTCTTATATTTCATAGCACAAATTATTTCTTTCTCCGATTTTTTACATTGTTTGTGGCTTATGTACTTAAAAAAATTTCAATTTGTATTTAGTCTAATTTTATGTTTCGAAGCGTAGTTTTATATTCCTTTACAGTTCAATTATAATAAGAGAGAGATAATAATCATTTAATAAGAGAATTTCGATAAACTATCAGAAGAACTTATCAAAGGTGCACAGTAGTTCCAGTAATTATATTTACTGATTTTAACATGAAATGGAGAACTCTTCTTTCTTTTCACATCGTTATTTTAGAACAAAAAAAGAAAAATTATAAGAAGATACCTTTTGCGAAGGAATAACAAACTACTAATTGTCTTTATCTACAATAGTGAGCCAAAATTTAGAAAAATAGTTAAGGTAAATACACAAATAAGATAAAACATTATTACAATTAATTTTATTTTAAGAAAAAATAGAACTAAGAGAAAACAAGTAATAAATGTACTTGCTGCGCTCAAAAGCAATTAAGTACATCATGTGTGTATATACTATAAACCCTAACAGAGTCACTAATGGAATCTTCTTTTGATGTTTAAGTAGAATATAAAAAAAATACTGTAATAATAATTCCCGAAGAAAATCAGGGAATTTGATAAAAAAAAACTGTAAAATATTTATGTATGGAATATTTTAAGTAACAAATTTGTTTGTAAAATCTTTGAATTTCTAATTTTGCTTAAAATTTTTTTTTATGTATTTAAAAATCTTCAATTTTTAATTCAGAAACACAAATAACCTTTCGGTGCATTTTTTTAATTTATTCATCTTCGTGACTTCATCGAAAATTCAATTTCATGTTTTCTGCTTTAGTATTAATTTATAAAAAATTTCTTTCTATTATTACAATCAAATAGTTAAACGACGCTAAATGTACTAGGCAACAGATTGCTTCATCATTTGCATTATCCGTTACTCGATTCCTCGTTTGAGGTAGTTTATTCAATTTTTGTCGATCAAATTTAATATTTACCGATAAGATTGATTCAGCTCTAAGTTCTTCTTGTTGATGATGTAAGATGCTATTATTTGAGCCTATTTAGCATATTTGGGCTAATTTTAAACTAATATTTACTGGAGCAAGGATTTGAGTCCCATTAATGTTCGGTATTTCATCTGGGGTGTTAACTGCAAATTTGTCATGGCAAATATTCACAATTCTTTCTATATCTTTCACGTTGAAGTTCTGTTCTTCCCTTATCTAAGATTAACCGTAATTTTTCTATACATTCCGAAAAAAAATCATTTTCATTTTTAATTTATTCAGTTTTTTCCAATAAATTTTTATGTTTCAATCTGCGCTAGGTACTTCATCAAATTTAAGATTAAGACTCTCTGAAGGAATTCCTAAATTTAAAAAAGAAAAATCAGATTGATAGTTACCTCAAAAAGCTTACCAAAGACAGCATTAGTTGGTCTCACTCAATTCATGATTTCAATCATAACAGTCAGAAGACAAGAAGACTCACTACATCAAAACCAAGGAGTGGTTAACCTATGAGTAGTTTAATATATGTTGTAAACGTTCAAGATTTCAAGAAAATAAATATATGTAGATAGATAATCGCGGAGATGAATGGTTTGACTTTGATGCTTAAAGAAAATCAAGCATTTTGATGAAAAACGATTCAGTAGCGATTCGAATCCAAAGAACGGAAAGAGCGCGGCATCACTTTTCTTTCAAAATATAAATCCTTCCTTCCTCAGTGGCTCGGCAGCCCAGGGTGGACCTTGGCCTTCTCAAAAAGCCTTTTCCAGGCCAGCCTTCTTCCTGTTAGTGATCTGCAATTTTTAGTTCTCAAAACTAGATGATCTTTTTCTAGGCCATCAATCCATCTTAGATTTAGCCTGCCTTTTCTTCGTATGCCAATTAGTTGAACATTGAAAACTCTTTAAGTGGTGCCGTCTTCATCCGTTCTGACAACGTGGTCTGCTCATTTCCCTTGTTGTACTTTGATGAAGTTAACGATGTCAGATTCATTATATGATTGATAGAGCTCGAAATTTGATTTCCTTCGCCACGTTCCATTTTCTTGAATTCCTCCAAAAATAAATCTTAAAATCTTCCTTTCGTAGATACTTATCCTGTTCTCATCTGTTTGATACATGGACTAAGTTTCACATGCATAAGTTAATACTAATCTTAAAAGACTTTTATACAATAGAACCTTTGTTTTTCTTTTGATTAAATTTGATTTCATATATTTTCGTATTCCATTAAGATATCTATTAGCAATAGTAATTCTCTTTTGGATTTCAGTCGTGCAATCGTCTCTACTGTTAATTTCCGAACCTAAATAAGTGAAACTGTCAACTTCAAAATTATACTCTTCAATTTTAAAGCTGGGATTGTTAAAACATGATTTAGTGCAAGGCATGTTATTGGTCTTGTTCTCATTGATTTTCAGTCCCATCTTGAGGGCTTCTTTCTCTAAAGACAAGAAGTTTAGTCTTAGTGCGGTGGGTGTTTGAGCACTGATATCAGTGTCATCAGCAAAAGCCTACAACTGTTTTGATTTATTAAAGAAATTTCCTCTGGTGTTGATATTGGAATCAAAATATAAATATAACAAATTAATATATGAAAGATAAAAGGAAAATAAATTAAATTTTGATGTAGCACTAGAGTTACGTTAGCACTATATGCCAGGATCCTTAAGCTAACACCTCAGCACACAACAAACGCAAGAAATCAGTTATAACCTTAATATTAGATAAGTGACAGAAGGTGCACGTTGTGTTAGAACAACAATTCTTGTAATACAGAAAAATTGTAGCTCTAGAAAAACTGAGTTTTGGAAAGGAGAAATAAAATTTATATTATTATCCTATGGACTATTTTCATATATCAGATATTACCATCTTAAAATTCACTATAGCCAACCAACGAGATTAAATGCTATTACTCTAAAAGTAATTACAAAGCCTATATTTCACGTTAATCCTAAATGTAGAAGAACAACTTTCATGAAGCTACCTTGTTTAAGAAATTAAACTCCTATAGATGGATCAGCAAAAATAATTCCAGTGCGATTGCCTTCTCTGCTTGGGAAGCAATAAACTGTGGAAACCATTATCTGTGAATTTTTGTACCTAGTATATCTAAACTTGTTCAATTGTTATTATTAAGTTGGTATTATATGATTTTATAGTATATCCAGTATATTAAAATTAAACTGATATAATTCATTGAGAGAGTTTTGCATTTTATATCCCATGATAGTAGAAGCACTTTTTTAATATTTTAGAGTTATAGTAATTATTTTATGATTATTCCGTACAAAATGATATATTTTATATACATTGCATTTCTTGAGATATAAAGCTATAATATCATGTAAACATGTTTAAAAATAAAATTAGATTATTACTTCACTTAACAAATTTCCTCTTTTCTTTGAAAACTTGTGAACTCATACACAATTTATAATGATTTTAATCGTTAAAAAATTATGCAGGCTACTTTGCACTAGCACAGTAAGAAGAATTAAGCAAAGAAGTAATCGATGCAACTTAAAAATTCGTTTGACAAGGGTTAATTCAAGAAAGAAAACATCTAGGCATTTAGACGTCACAAAGACGCAGAATTGGATTGCAACGTATTTCATTCACAAATATTTAACTATTATGTTTGTTAGTTATTTGTTTGTTACGTAATTGCTAATTTTCGAATTCATTTCTCTTTTCAATATTTTTGACATCCTTCTTCAAAATTTAATTATGAACAAAAAATTTTAGAGAGTTTTGTAAACAATGGAATACCAAATAAATTCTAGAATATTTTAAGTCTTCGGTGTCGTTTCCTTTAGATCAATATTACTAAATCCATGACCAATAGTAAATTACGTTATTTTTCTACCAGTAATATCGTGTCTCATACCAAACCCATCTTCCATCATCAAAATAAACCCTATAACAAAAACTAAACAAATAAATGAAAAATATAGAACAAATTAGGTCGCTATCGACAAATCGTCACCACCATTTAAACCTCATTGTATAGTAAAAAGCTAAAATCAATACTCATCTGTCCGATCACGCGATGTCTCCCTTCCCACAAAAAAGAAAGAAAAATTGAGCTGAATCGGAAGTGGAAACCTACCGATTAGAAGATTGGTCACAGATTCGAACTGTCATTTCGCTTCTGGGGGGGTTACTTCCTGCAGCTCTTTGTTTCAGGTGTGTTTGCGGGGGACATTGGTTTGACACTTCCTCGAAAAGAGAAGCCCTCGATAGTCCTCGTCCGACGGAAATGAGCAACTGTGAGGATTTAGAACGAACTTGCTGCAGCAAGTGTCTGCCACGCAATGTCATTTATGGGCAGACACGTACTCGTGGTAACAGAAAATGAATAAGTAAAGGAGAGGCTCTGCCCTTTTGTTGTTGATTAATGTACCGAGTTCTGGTTTTTTAGTACAGCGATTGATTGTTCTTATCGTTTTATGGAGTACTTTTTTAAAAACTTTGTTAATTCCTGAGTAACTACGTGATGTCCCATTGAAGAAAATGATACTATTTTGAAACCTATGCTCTATGTTCGAGTGTATGATTGATGTCTTTTATTATTGGGTTTGCTTCTTACAAGTTTTTCAGGATATTCTCTGGTGTGATTATTTCTTTTTCTTCCTTCCTTTCTTCCCGTCATTGAAATTTTGGGAAAAAAATAACAAACGGATAAAAACAAATACCAAGATGTCCGAAAAATATGCCTACTCTTTCAAATTTTGGTATATATATATATACATAAGATAGAATCACAGTACTAAGTGGCAAAATAGGAAGCGATTTTCCTTGCACAATTTTCCACTTTCCTTTCTATATAGGGTGTTGTACTATGGTTTTTGCTTGTTACTATTTACTCATTGATTAAATTTAATTATTCCAATAAAATAGTATAGTAAAAAGAAATTACAATCTAAGAAATTAGGCCATCGCAGATGGGATTCAAACTCACTACCTTCGGATTAGAAGTCCAACACTCTACCCATTGCACTACAGGGACTCCAAGAGCGCGTTTCCTTTTTATAAATAGTTTTGGACTGTATATTTGTTTAATACTAATTATTCATTTATTATTGAATTAATATTTTAAAAAACTGCATTAACATCAAGTGTTATCCATTACAAGTTTAAAAAAAGTATTTCAACTTGAATGCATG
Organism: Trichonephila clavata; assembly: GCA_019973975.1. Lineage (NCBI taxonomy): Eukaryota > Metazoa > Arthropoda > Arachnida > Araneae > Nephilidae > Trichonephila > Trichonephila clavata. The sequence continues at coordinate 27,289 of BMAO01017081.1, read as the reverse complement.
AATAAAAAGTATTTTATTAACAAGTAAAAATTTGAACACAAGATATATGTATATGTATAGGGAGAGTGTGAACTAATAGTAGGAATTGAATAAACAAATATATTCACACTTACGGTTTTTTTACATTCCGTACAGAAAATACTGAAGTTATTTTTTTTTTTATTATGTCTTTATGTACGTCTATTTTCTGTAAATAAATTCATAAATTTGTCTATTTAGTCGCGCGCAACACATCGAGTTTATACGAATAACGCCATCTCAGCTTCTGATAGGGCGGCTAGATTTTGTTTTTGACAATACGCTACCTATCATCATAAATCTTTCATATAACAAAAAAATTGCAGATCTTAAAGATGTACTTCGATTGCGGGTAGTCCGAAATTAACTCGGTACATGTGTGTTGCAGATTAAAGTTAGATAAACCATGCTACAACTTGCTCTTGTTCTTCCGGTGAAGCCACTTTGAAACTAGAATGTTGCAAAACGTGGACGTTGCCCATCTAGTTTGTATTTCACTAAACAGAAATTTTAATCTTTTCATTGAAAATAAAATGCCACTAGCAAAAATCTGTATTTTTAAATAATTTTTGAAAGTGCAGTCCAACTTTTCGGACAACCAATATTTTTCAAAAAAAATTTTTTTTTTCTCTCTCGTAGTCGAAGTTTGGCATGTGTTGTGTAATGTTTGAGTAATAACTTTTGTCTTAATTTTGTAAAGTGCCATCATTCCATAAGAAAAAAGAAACAAAAAGATTATTTATGCTAATTTGAAAAAATGAAGTTCAAAACTTGTTAGAAAGAATACTGACAATTATTCGGTACCCAAACAATAAAAGAATTTGAGGACTGAAATGAGAGAGATTTTTATTACGTTTTTTTTAAAGTGAAAAGAGAAAGGCATTTCATGAATCTGTTAGTCCTTTATGGTTAAAGAATAGTAAAATTGCATAAAAATCATCATATCACTTTCTATTTATTCGGTCTAACTGCCGCTTTAGTAAAAACGTTGCAAGTTAACTAATGTCAACATTATGCAATGTTACCAATCTGGCAAAGTAAAAAGAAATTGTTTCCAGATTTACTAAAATAATTTTAGAAATTAACAATAAAGTAATATTTATAATTATAAAAAATATTTAAAAAGTAAATACAGCTATTATTTACATCATAATCCGTTACAAGTCTTCCATCGATGACATGTCCTGATAACTAATTATATTTTTGAAGTAAATATTATTGTAACAAACAATATCCCGTTTGCTTTCCATAAAATGTTTTTACTCTACACCTAGTAAATCTTTTCAAGAAGCAGCAATTTTCCTATTTTATAATATTTCTATTGCTTTCACGAGCTTGTGGCGGTGATATCTATAAAAGCCAGTAAAATCCTCCGTAGTAAGGTGATCATTTTGGTATAGTGGTTAAGGTACTCGGTTTCAGATGCAAAGGTCGAGGGTTCTGTACTACGAAACAAGCACACCACTTCAAGCTCAAATGAAAAAAATATACATTTTTGCAATTGTGTTAAATAAATACTTTTCATTTCTTGTATTATGAATAAAAATAAATTTAAAACTCTGTAGAAAGATCAGAACTCATTTTCTATTAACATTTTTGTATGAAGATTTAACTATAATAATGCAAATTCAGTTTCAAAAAATGAGACAAAATAAGTATCTTAATTTGCTTAGAGAAAGTCCCCATTAGCTTACATGCTTTTGCACGCTTTCTTTCTTCTTACAATTTGAATAAAATCAAAATACACCAGAAATTGAATACATTACTTTTCAGAAACATTGCCAATGCATAATGCATGAAATATGCGTGATTGCATTAAATTAGCTCCTGTTTATTCAAAAAAAGCAAAAAAAACCTTATTTGTGTTTGGAATATGTAGTACAAGGACTTCTCAATTCAATCTTGCTTCTAATTTACCAAATCAATTCATGTATTTCTGGTGGAAACAACAATGAACCGCGACAGTAAAATTAATGTTGCTTTGATTGTATAATTCTTAAAAGACTTGTTCGGTTGTGTGTGTTATTTCGTTATGGCTTTAGAAATTAACTTTGTTGTCCAAATGATATACGAAATGATGTTCCATTCAGTTACATGGAAACGCGGTTATTTGTCTAACATATTTCATGTATATCACTAAAATGAGATAAAGCTATATTTTGCGAAGTATTACAACAATGTGCATAGAACATAACGTAACTGCATACTTGATGTAAGGAATATAATTAAATAAATTTGTAAAAAGTACTATAGCATCTTAAATTAAACTATATTTGTATTCTAGATATACAATGGCTATTATCAATATCTGAAGAGTAATATTTTTCGAAATTTGAATCTTATTCAAGAAACATTATTTTGGAGAACATTTTGGCTTAAATTCAAATTATGAATAATTATTCTTGTAGGTGTTAATATGATGATTATAAATTAATTTACTTCGATTATGAATCCCCTAGTTCTGGTTTTGCTATCTTTGCTATCAATAACTTTCAATGCGTTAGAGAAATAACTACATAAAAAAATGCTTTCATGTGTCGCTAAAACCAATAAAATGGCATAACAAACTATTGAAATGGGGAACTATAATTCGAATAGTAAGAATTTAATAACAAAATTCGTTGTGAAGAATTCCTTGTTATAATATTATTCTCAGAGTATAGAAAGATTCATTCCCATGATTTATTAACAATTACTGAAATAATCAACAATAATGATGCAGAAAATGCTAGATAATTTGAAATGAAACAAATTTTAATCTAACTTCAAATAATTATAATGATGATGATAATAAACAAAAACCTCCAATACAAAGTTTTGCAAAGAGCGGTTTTACCATACAATTTTAAAAAGTAAATTCAAATTTAAAAACAAACATAAAATAATAAATTTTGTATATCAAACGATCCAATTTAATTATTTTTACTTAAATTGCAACCCACTATTATTAAGTATTAAGTTTCTATATTGGTGACCTCAACAAATATTTTTTGTCAAGTAAATTGTCTTATGGAAAAATGTTAAAAGGAAAAATCGTTTGACCCACAAATATGGCCAGAAAAAAGCCAAATTACGAAGAAAGAATCCTCGAGATAAATATGTCAGTCTCACAAATGTCGTAAGAATCTTAATAATTCGATTGTATTTTTCCTGATTTCCTGATTATGTATAAATTACAAAAAAAAAAAACCATCGATGTTTAGATGAATAAACAAATTGTTTATTTTTAGTACGAGTTTTACTTTAATCCAGTGCGAATTATAAGAAAAACTAATAATTGTTAGAACATATTTTTTTAAATTTTTCATTATTGGTGAAAGCAGAGATTTTAAACGTTTATTAGAATCTCAATCAATATCTTCTTGTTGGTTAATAATGATAAATATCAGTAGCAAAAGCCTGATGTTGAAGGCTTCTAATCATAAATTACAACTACATTGAGTTGGATAATTTTGAATTAATTTTATTTATTGAATTAAATCGTAGGGGATTATCAATACACGTAATTCGATAAACAATTCCATAAATAAATTTCATATAATCCGATAGGGAATTCCTGAGAAGGAACCACATTGTTTTCCATGAGTAACAGCCTGCGATGTCCGCTGAGCAAACAGAAGTCCTGTGCAAAATGGAGCATAGCCAGTCTTTCACACGCTGTACTTGATAGATGAGTCGGTATGTTCTAAGGATAAGGCCGATTTCGAGGCTCGTTTGTCCTCCCCCAACCCTTCGGGCTGCTATCCGAGCCATTTGCTTTAATTAACGCCCTGACTCGGGCCGGATGGAACCTGGGTGACCCACGCCTCATTTAGCCCGTCACGTTAGAGCTTGCCCGGATTGATCGGGAGAAGATCCTGTTACCCTGTTGGCTCCCGTAAAAAGGTATCCGTAAGGCACCATCTGTTGTGACAGAGTTTCCGAGAGAAAATTGGGCTTTGGCTCGGAAAGGATCTTTTCGAGGTTTATTTATTCTAAAAGCTTGGGTTCTCTCTCTCCTTTTTTCTTTGTTTTTCTCTTCTTATGTTCTTCTCTTTCTCTCTCGCACTTTCCCGGACGTGTTCTCTGGAGCGAAAAGGAGAATTTAATCTCTTTTCCTTTACTTTTTTTCTTACCTTTCTTTTCCGCTAGAAGAGGAAGAGTCTCTTGCGAGGAAAATGCTTTTTACTTTTTACAGAAAGGTGTGTTCTTGAGAAGTGTAGAACGGAGTTGGTGATTTTTATCGATTTAGATACACCAGCTATTGATTGTAAACTTAAAATAAGGTATAAATACAATGTAAAATGTATCTTACGGGAAGAATTGAGAAAAATAATGTATTCTGCTTAAAAACGAAGCTACAAATTTTACTAGGAAAATGCATTTGTATGCTGATCTTTTTCCTTTTAAAATTACAAGTTCTAAGAAAATCTGTCAAGATAAATTTTTAAGCAACCTATTACCTGCATGAAAACAGCAGCTTTATGGCAATGGTATGGGACCTTTTTGGGTGGTAGGATACACATTATCATACAGTACGTTTTGATGCAAAAATAACTGGTACTTTATCACCGTACTTTTACAATTAATTTTTTAGAGTTTTTAACAATGGAAGACTGCACAAGCAATTAAGTGCACTCTTTTGGGTCATAAAACTCTTCCAAATTATTTTCTTTTCGTAATCAGATAGTTACAAATAAGAATAAAGAATAAGATTTTGCAGTAAAACTAATACTGAATAGTCTATTTTCCCCCCGATATTAGGAATAAGATCTAAATTTTTTAACATTTTCAAATAAATAAACTTCCTTACATTAGAATATGTGGCATTGTTTTAACCCTTTATCTGCCAACTGTACTTATATAAGTACCTCTCAATTTAAAGTTACATAGAATAACCATTTTTACGAATACTCTGACGATACTTAGCAGGAATATTCTTTTAAATCCACTCTTCTAAGATATATGGCAGCACGGGTTGTATGATGAGTATTTTAGCGGGAAGGCGAATAGTTTTATAGCAGAACTTGCGTTTTCAGCTGACATTTTGATCGGATTGCGAAGATTGTCATTTTTGTTCCGAAAAAGTAGTTATGTCAAAAGATAAGTGTCTTATTATTTTTTTTTCTTTTTTGTATGTTAATGAAGACCTTCGAAAACGATTTGACTATTTATTTTAAGTAAACAGTCTATGTAATTAGTTTTACAGTTGAATATTTTTAATTAATTAATTAGATCTAACGGATTAAATTTCCCAAATTTGAGTATTTTTTTATGTATATTCTTTAATTTTTAATGTAGTGATTCAAAAAAAATATTGCATGAAAAAAAACTGCAGTTTATCATAATGCGGTAGATAAAGGGTTATTATACTGCTTATTTTTAAAATTCAGAAGCATTACATAAAATATATAAATTTTCATTCTTATTTTATTCATTTTTATCGTTATAAATTTAGAAATTCATTAATATTGATAAGTAAGTGAGGAACTTACCCCTTACAGGGGGAAATAGATTATTTCAAGTAAACATAAGTAAAAGTATCAAATATGTTACATGAGAGTAAATATGCCAGTGAAAAGTCGGAACATGATTTTAATGTTCGGTAATTTATCTGTAAAAAGAGTCTTAATTGGAATCCTACTCATATTAGTTGAAGATGATCATAAAACCAAAACTATTACAACTGAAATAAGTTATTAAAACATTTCTAAGTAAAAAAAAATGAAGTAAATAAACTAAAATTAGGCTCAACTTTTTCTTTCATGATTATAAAGTAACGGGGCAAGAAACAAAGAATGATATAATGAAATTGTAATGGAAACTAAAACTGCAGCGCCTGCTAAAAAAGGAAAACATCTTAAAAGTACTTTATTAAAAAAGTTGAGTTCAAATCTCAAAATTTTAGCATTCAAATAAAAGCACTAAGTTTCCCTAAGTAATGGTACTTAAACGTATTTTCGTTAATACTGATGCTAAATTTTTATAAAAACTTAACTATTTTTATCGACAATTCATAAAGTTTAGTAGTCATATAGTTACCTTCAGTAAGGCTCACAAAAACTTTTCAGGGGGGGGGGGTTAGGTCGAAAGTCCACCTCAATACGATGCCAAAAGTATTCTTTTGATTTTGTCGATTTGTGGAACAAAAAACACAGTAAAAAATAAATTATTAAATTAATAATTAGCATTAACTAATAAAATAAATTGTTCACTACAAATGCTTAGTTAAATTTTACGTATTACATATATATAGGATTATCACATCAATCGATAAAAGTTCAAGGGCTATAAGGGGGAGGGTGTCCAAACTCGCCAACCCCTTGTGTGCGCCACCGGCCACCTTTCTAATATTCTAATAAATATCTTAAACAAAACAAAAAAATTATAATTTTGCCGTTCTGTGACGTGAAACATTGAGGAAAATATGTATATTTGCTTAAAGTTATAAGGTTAAAACTCTATATCTCATAAAAAAAATTTTCAAATGAATAAGTTAACTGTTTGCTTTTTAATTGAAATTATTGATTAATTGTTTCAAAGTAATTCAGAAATCTCTTTTAATACAGCGATGAACACTTTCATGTTTTCAAAAATCGTGGTAATCTATTGGGAAAATATACTCAAAACTGAAGCAAGCGATTGATTGTTATGTAAAAATCCCTAATTTTCAACGCTTTCGGTCTTACTTAACCAAATTGCTTTTAAAATGCCTCTCACGCATCAGACCTTTACCACTTGAGATTTCCTCGGTCAGATTTGCTTTTGATTGAACCGACCCAGCAAATCACATGATGCTCCACCGTACTGGACCATGATGGTACAGAAGAATATTGGATCTTTGTTCTCCCTCTATTTAACATGCAAATAGCTACGAGTTACTTATTATTATTCTCCTGGAATGGCTCTCTCATCTGAAGTCCAGAGAGGGAAAAGAGCCATAACACGGTCAGAGAGTTTACCACGAATCTCAAGAGAATCCCGAGGATTTAAAGAGCGGCATTTCGCTCATGCTTTGTCTCAGCACTTTAGGAGTTCCTCAAGGGTAACCGGATTTGTCAGTGAGAGAAGTACAGCTGAATTTTTAAGAAGCGTCTATACCGAATATTGCTCTGCAGATTTCGCTGTATGAAAAATAATACAAATGTTTCTTACGCACCTGATGATTAGATATGCTTTTTGTTACGGTAAAATGTTTAATTGTTGTTTTAAATAATTCAGAATAATTATCAATTGGATGGATTTCTATAGAAAATTTTATAAGGTGGTAGGATATTTATATCCCCACCAAAACTTTATAAATTTTCGGTATATTTTAACTGACTTCAATGGCGTAACGTACACCCCCGCAACCCCCGTATCGCGGAGGGGCAGGGACTCTAAGAAGCTCAAAGCTTGATTGACGATAAGTACTTATTTGTGCTTTGGGACCTAAACTTGAGTTTGCAAGGGCAAGAGTTTGCTAATATTCTCCGTTACGCCACTGACTGACTTCAAAACCTATTTATAATCCCACTACTTTTCTGAAAAAAAATTGAAAAATTGACTTTTAAAAATATTTTATTATTAATTAATTTTCATGCGCTGATTACACTAATATCATCTATTATATGTACACAGGAGCCGCTTTCTTTGAAAGTGGTGTAAGTCTATTTTACATTATATGGAGATATTTACCACTCACAATGTAATCATATTTGTAATTTCATTAACTACGTAAATTTATATTGACAAAATGATAAAAAATTTTGTCGGGTTTTTGTATGTTGGTCATTGATAAAAAGCTCACGCAAATTGCATCCAATGTTAAAAAATAAATTTTTTATCAAAAAGGGAGTTACTCCACTTTCAAAGAAAATAGCTCATAAGTAAAATATTTTTAAATACACAATGCGAAGATCTTGTTAATTGCATCGGTGTAATTGATTTTATTTTATATTTTAAAATAAACTAAATATAAGAAAAAAATCATATCTATGAAATAAGAAAATTGTCTGTAGCCGATTAAGTTTATCAATGTCTTATTCTACAAAGCAATATATATTAGCAAATTTTCATAGAAGGGAGAAAGTGATTGCCTTGAGCTTGATTATTTTCAAACTAATACTAACGCTGTCATATCTCTTGACTTAATACCTTCATTCCACATATACCTGAGATTTTTCTAAATAAAATAATTCTGCTCATGCACAACTAAAATACCCATGTATAAAAAACGAGCCGTTATCCACCCGCTTGGCTGAGAATTTCATTATGTTGTATGATTATATAATGTTTATAAGCTAATGATGTCTAAGTTTTAGCATTAAACGTTGTATTTTATTGTATTGAAAAACATTCCAATACCTCTCACATATCTTAATTTAAAAATAACAGGACTTGAGTTTCTAAAACGACGGGATAATTATCTTTTATGCTCCCGTGACCTCCAGACCAAAAATAGATTTCCGAGAAGCCCATTTTTAGCGGATCTCCACTGAACAAAAACATGCTTACCAAATTTCAAATATGTGTGTCTAACAATTCAAGAAAATTTTTCATGAACAATGCCCTTTTAACCTCCTCGTGGAAATCGATACCACGAAACCGGTTTTACCAGATCATTGAACAAAAGAACCATAAAATATTAAATCTGTAGGTATATAATTTTAAAACAAGAATTTTCATCTATAAATATCCCCTTTTAATCTCTCGCGACTTGACTTGGGAGTTAATTTCCGCAAAACCTACTCTTAACAGATTTCTACTGAACAAAAGAAATGTGCTATCAAATTTCATGTCTGTTAATGTAATACTTAACAAACGCGAATTTTTGTATGCCCCTCCCCTCCATGAAAGTCAGCTTTCACAAAACTCGTTCTTAGCGAGTCTCTACTCAACAAAAGAAACATGCTTACCAAATTTCACCTTTGTAGGTCTAATTGTTCAAAAACGGGAATTTTTATCTATAACTATTTCTTTCTACTTAAATGTAACCTTCAAAAATACCGTTCTTTACATCATTTCAAAATAAAATGAGCAAATATATATTTCATAAAATCAAAATCAAAATGATATGAGATTTTATGATTTTAAAAAATGTATTTTGCTTAGGATCGAACCTTGATTTAAGCTTTGCTATTAAATTCCTCCAAATCTTTGATACTAAACATTAGACGAGTTTTCCAGTTATACATATTTATTTGTAGATACCTAAAATGGTTGGTTAGTTTTATGCAATTGTAAATGCTCCATTTTTTAAATAAAATTATTTCGAATAAAAATTTACAACAAAATTCACTATAGACAAATTTTTAATAACAAGTATGTAATTGCATTTACTACTACGTTCCGCGTTTAATAACATTTAATTTAATAAAAAAATTAATAATCCAAATGTGATTTATTTCATATCTGTTTCAAAATATACCCGTCACCAATATGTGGCGCATAGCAGAATGAAATTGAAATACTCGGCTTTGACATGGCTTTCATGCAAAATTACATTCAAGTAAGTACAAATTAATCAAAAATTTGACTTCCTGGGAAGAGAAAAATGGCCCACACACACAGGGGATAGAACAACGACTTTCAAACTCGAATCTTCTCAATGCACCCATTGGTCAAGATTAACTTTCTAAAGTACCCAAATGTGGTGACTTTTATATTTCCATTAAAATAATTACTTATAAATGTTGCTCTTCAAAGGAATGCGAGGACTATTGGCAACTGTCCTCGTAATTTTGAATTACTGTCAAGGGACGAAGACAATATCCTGAACTGGCATTACATTCCAAATTTTCACACGACGCCGGCGGAAGCATTTTGAGCATTGACTGACTTTCGTACATCAACTTCTTATTAGGGGATCTTAAGTGCCCCAAAACTCGAAACCCATAGGGTCGCAGTAGCCAAGCGGCGTGTCATGAGATCGAGCCTGTACCGCTGAAGACCCGTCGTGTAGGGAGGCTATCCACGATAAATCTGTCGAAGCTCAAAGTCCTCCCGTTGGTTTGGTGTGGAAGGTAGGAAAGGGGTGTGATAGTTCAGGTGCCGCCCTCGTCACTTGGCCATGGTTCAAAATAACGAGATCCGTAGCTAAAAGCCCTCGTGTAACTGAATAGTACGACGTTTATTTTCCCTCACTCACTCCACTCGAACCCATGACTCGATGGGAAAAAAACACCGATCAAGAGTTTGTGGCTATGACTACCGTTACTATTGTCACCTGTTAAGAGCTTACTCTTTTACGGTTTATGCATTTCGGATAAGACTAGTTTATTAATTGAAGTGGTATTCATTCTTTGTGGGTCTGTCTTTTATAAATGAATTTTTTTAAAATTTAACTTTCTGATTTTACTTTTTAATGTATCACTGTTGTATGTTGAGGGAGAGAAGAGGGGAGCGTGTCACATGTGTTCGTATTCATTCCTGGTGTTAATTTCTGTATTACTTTGCTTCGAAAGTAAATTTATTTGATTCATAGAGCTATGTGGTTCGAAAGCACTAAGTTTTTATTGCTCCTTTGATATGCAAAAAAGTCATTTAAGAATAAAAACAAATACTATAGAGCGCAGAATAAAGAGGTACACACGAAGACAAAACAACAGAAAAAATAATGAATGCAGTTTTCCATTCATGATAAAGAGGAAATCTAACTTATCCATGGGAATAGAGCCTAGTTAACACTTGGAACAGAGTTTGGAATGTTTTCACGCCCGGTGAGAGGGAGGGAAGTCTTAACGAGTGAAAAACTCTTCAATCACTTCTTGACACCCTGTCTACGGTGGGGGAAACTAGTATGTTAAGAAGGGATAAATAGCTATTTCAGAATTTGAAGTTTGAACAGGGGCGTAGCTACCACCGTATCAACGATAAAGGGACCCAAGCTTCAGAGATCCTAAAACGCATAAACAAGAAATCGTAAAATATTAAGGCGCCCCAATAAAGAACCCCCAAGGAATTTTGATACAGGGCCCTCTCAGAATTAGCTGCGCCAATGAGTTTGAAGTTCATATTAAACTAACCATTCATATATATTGGGTTCTATAATACTAAATAACAATTATATTTTTACTTTTTATGCCTGACTCTGTACACATACAAAAAGCTCGCGTACATCATACAAATACGTTATATATATGTGTGTGTGTTTGTGTATGATAAAATCTACACCACCTTATTTCTTAACGCCAATCTAATTCCAGCCAACTTTTTCGAATATCACACACACACACAATTATACCTATCTCAGTGGCGTACACTCGAACTTTTCACTGAGGGATGGGGTTCCAAGTTCGAAATTCCACCATTCTCGTACCGTTTTCCAATACGCCGCCCTATGCATTCGTTTAATTTTGTCGATTTTCTGGAACAAAAAACAGTAAAAAACTAATTAGCATCAATTCATAAAAAATTAACTTTTCAAATAGTTAATTTTTGATTACTATATACATAGGATTATAATCAACCGACAAAAAAAATCAAGGGCTATGGTGGGGGGGGGATCCGGACCCGGGGATCCCCCTTGCCTTGTGTGTGCCCCTGATACTTATCTTTAACTCCCTGTTAAAATTAGTAGAAAAATTCCTCTTTTTTCAGGAAATATAAAAATCTTAAATACGTTTGCATTTTCTTCTTTTCCCGTCTGATACCTGCAGCATAAGGTGCGTAATTTTTCACACACTAAACAACCATGGTTTTGAGTATCAAAAAATAAATTGGATTTGCGAGAACATGATCTCTCTCATAATAAAGGAAATTTACAATTAACGATTGCCATCTTTTAAAACAAAACAGTAATCCATATCATCCATCAAGATGTCATCCTAAAAACCGTCAAAGCACGATATATATATACATAGCTTCTCAATTTTAAACGGCAATGTAAGCAGAAAATGAATAGTTTGGGGTGTTTTATCTACACTCACGTCCATAAATTAAGGATAATTCAGAATCACACAGAAATTGAACTCTAAAATAAAATTTCATCTGTAGAATTATCACACATATCTTGAAGAAGAATATGCAAATTACAGGAAACCACCAGATGGCGTGGATAGTACGTCACAATGACGAGAGTGTAAGAGAGGGGTATATAAGGAATGGTGGCAAAGAAGTAAAATTGTTCATGAAAAAACTAAAAGGCCTAGAAGAATTCTCCTAGATTCCTACAATCCTCCATAGCATCTCAGTTTCACGCAATAAAAGTTTTTATTGCACAATTTCTAAATTCTTAACTTATTTCAGTTCAGTATTTTTATTTTTAACTTTAATTCGCGTTTAACTTTTAACTTTTTATTTCACTCCTAACTTTAAAATGCAAACTGGACAAGCTCCTCCCACTTTCGTGATTCTAACTTTTTGAGACCCCAGGGCAGCCAATCGGAGTCATTTTCCTCCCCCCCCCCAGCATCCAACCAGAGAGCAGCCTCTCAGCTCTCTCCCATGCAACTTTCTCAGCAAGAAATTCAAGAGAACTACCATCTCCATAGGCATGCCTACCGGACTAGTCCTGTCAACCAACCGCCAAGACGTATCTAACAAAGACGGAAAAACCCCACTTTCGCCATCTTCCACATTGCAGAAATCCAGATATGGGATAGAAGGCTGCTTTGCAGCCCATATGCCCACAGATTCACCGTAATTACCGTAAGTAAAATTGTTCACAAGCGCTTTAAAAGCCTTTCAGTGCAATAACCGCATAGTTATGGCACAAAGGAAGCATTTGGATGATTTTTTACGTGGTAGAATTATCGGACGACTGGAATGTGGACGTACCCAGCTAGAAGTATTCGAGGAACTTGGAATCGCCCAGAGTGTCATCTCCAGGCTTTGGCAACGATTCCAAGATGATGGTAATGTGAGTAGATGTTACAGCACAGGTCACCCCCGAGTTACAACGCCGAATGAGGGCCGGTATTTGGTAGTTACTGCCAAAAGAAACAGACGGAGCACAGCATCAGACCTATCTCGTCAGCTCTCTTCAGCTACCGGTACGACCGTTTCAAGGCAGACCGTGTAAAGACGCTTAGGGCACATTGGTTTATATGCTCGTAGGCCTGTCAGATGTGTTCCCCTTACCGCAACTCACTGTCGCCTGCGATTAACCTGGAGTAGAGAGCATGCATTGTGGACACCGCAACAGTTGTCTTGTGTGATGTTTTCCGACGAGTCCAGGTTTAGTTTACAGTCTGATTCTCGCCGGCCTTTCATATGGAGAGCGCCGGGTACCCGTTACCACTAAGAGAGCACCATTGAACGACACCGTTACGGTGGTGCAGGATGGCTCGTTTGGGGAGGAATTATTCTTTGTTCCAGAACTGACCTGCATGTTCAGAGTGTAACGATGACAGGCCACATCTATTGGGATGTCATTCTGGAACAACATATACGTTTGTTTCGGGGAGCCATGGGTGCTGAATTTCTGTTTATGGATGACAACGCCCGTCCTCACCGTGCAAACACTGTAGACAAATGCCTTCAATCGGAGGATATCACCCGTATGGATTGGCCAGCATACTCATCGGACTTGAATCCAATAGAGCATGTGTGATATGCTTGAACATATCCCACATGTCCAATGTGGGGATATGCTTGGCCGACGAATTGCAGCCCGTCAACCCCCTCCCACCTGTCTACCGGAACTTCGGAGGGCATTGCTTGATGAGTGGTGTAATATTCCCCAAGATCAGATTGATAATTTGATACTCAGCATGCGTAGGCGTTGTAAGGCCTGTATTGCATCGTCCGGGAGACATACTCCGTATTAACCATCATACCAACCATGTTATACTGTTTTTTGTAAATAGGTTCTTTTTTAAAATTTGCTCCAAGGAGTAAAAATCACAATTTTTATTAATTATGTCAAACGTATAGCATCTTTTTTGCTCTTTACGTTTTTTTTAATAAATAGACTTTACAAATAAGTCAAATTTGTTTTGCTTCTGTCTCTTTCTTTGCCTGAACTTCATTATCCTTAATTTATGGACAGGAGTAAAATTTCAAAGTATCAGGCAAGCAGATACGGATGAAGTAAATTTTTACGAAAATAGTTTTGTTATTTGTTTGTATTTGTTTTGTTTTATTATTTTCAACATCGAGTTGACATAAAATCTAAGAGTCTAAGAGACATTTATTTGTGTCAGAATTGTTGAAAGAAAGCTGAATAAATGCTTTTAAACAAATTTCTGTTTTAAACTTTAAAAAAATAAAGAAAATAAATTTAAAGAAAACACAAAACAGGATGGCTAGTAACGCACTGGTATTAGACTCAATCATACCTTTTCAAATAAAAAAATAAAACAAAGTGAATTATTGTAGGTCAAGAATACTAATCTGTTCAATATATACCAACTTTTAACAAAAAAAAAAAAGAAAGAAAGAAAACTAAATCAACGGATAAAAAAAAATCTCTTTTGTTGTGAAAGAGGCACTTTCCCTTTTGATCTTCCACCCTGCACTTGATCCCTTAAAACGGCACCGGAACCCACAAGCCGGTAGCCACAGTTGGCGCAAAGAGTGGGAGGATGTGTTGTAACTGTAAATGAAGCAAATGGTGCATATCACGTGATCGTGCGGAAAGCCTCATATTGCTGTCCCCCCCCCGGGTCTCGCCGACCCTAAAGTGGGTGTAATTGGCCCCCCAATTGACTGATCTGCCAACGTTATTAAAAATGGATGGGAGTGTCTCTGCTTTCCCTGGGAGTTTATTACCGAATCGGTTAGCGGTTTCGCTTTCTACTAGATAGCCCTTTGTCTAGTTCAGTTACCAATATTTTGATTCTGTTTTGTTCGATTACGATTTAGTGGTTGTTCTAAATAGATAATGAAACGAAGGAAATGTGTTAGATTTCGATAAATCAATTTAAAATTCAAGGACTTCCTAAAAATAACGTAAAAAGAGAAAAAAAAAGTTGTGCTTTTAAACGCACATGAATTCAAATAAAATGCTACCGGTTTACATCATGTTATTGGGAAACGTGTATAAAAAAATCGTATTAAATTCTTCAGTAGTTTCCGCAGTTTCACAAAAAGCAGTTTATTTGTCAAGCAGTATATCTTTGTAGCACTTATTTGCATTCATTTTTTTAAAGAAGTTAAAATTGTATTTCACAGCACAACCCACTTTATCTTTCACTGAAATAAAAATAAAAATCGAACTTCTACTCTATCTTGAGAGTACTTTGTTTTCGTTGCATATTTCCTGTTATTACAAGGAAGAGTAAAAAATATCTAATAATAACTTAAGAAGGAATATACTTGCTAAAAATACAACACCGTGTTTGAAAAAAAAACACAGAATAAGTATATCAATAGCAACTGTACGACTTTTACCACGGTACAAGTTAACAAATAATAAGTAACAATTGTCTTTTTATGAACATTGAGTAGTAAGTAAATAATTTTTGCTTACAGATTAGCCAACAAGTCCGGTAGTGTTGCCCCTTTCTACCAGGTGATGTTCTATCATTTAGAGTATACAATTGGTTATGACCACAGCTAATCACTCAAAAACTCACTTTTATATCGTTCTTTATTTAATTCTATAAATTTTCAAATAGTCATTATACTAACTAAGCCAGTGATACTGAACTTACGGTGAGGTGGTCTTTTCTGAATGACACGGTTGTGGCCCATTGCACTAAAAAACTCCGTTATTTAAGAACAATGTACTAAAAGTTTAGGGGGGGAATTCTGTCAATGAAACAATAAAATCTGTCAATTTTTCTATGTATTTAATTTTTAGATAGTATAATGTAAACAATAGGTTTGGTCATGGATGAAAAGATACGGAAATTACCCCTTTACTCTGTAAAAAAATATATTGTGTGTGTGTGTTTAATAGAAGGGTTATTATAAAGTATTAAAGTACAAAAGTCGAAAGTGAGAGATTTAGTATTTCCATCAATTTTGTTTCGTCGAATGCTACTTTGGCATTATAGTGTTGTTTCCCCATTATACTCATGTTGCGATCCGCGTGAAATACCTGTCACGTATGAGGCCCAGGAAGAAAAAGCTTGAGTACCCTTGAACTAACCGAATAGCACTTAATATAATATCTAATTTCTTTTTAAGTTTCCAATATTTTCTTTCAACTAATGCACATGTCTAATACACATCAAAATTTTCAACTCTACATATTTTACGATGTATTTAATTCTTATTTTTTAAATGTTTAGATAAGGAAAATTTCTGAGACATAAATAAACGTTTGGTTTGTGTAATGTGTTTAAATGTTTTGGAAATTTGTCTTTCAAATTGATTAATTCATTTGATTTGATTAATTGATCCGATTTGGTTATACTTGCAAATTAAATTAAAATTAATTAATCAATTAATATTTGTTCATGTATTATATTACGATTCCGATATATAGTAGCAGGAATGCAAAAATTCTATTTTTTTATAGCTAAGAGATTTAAATAGCATTTATAAACTGTTTTCATTTCCATTACAAAAAAACCCTTCCTATTTAGAGTACATAAAGAAGAAAATTGGAAGTTTTGGAGGCACAGTGAAGGTTGCCTGAGCCCCCTTACTCTCGTTTTCCTTTTTTCTCTTTCAGATGTTTTCTCTTCCTTAACAAACTACAAAGGGAGGTTAATAGAAAACGAGAAAAGCTTTATTACTGGCTTTCACACAACTCTATGAGAGAAGATACAATGACAGAGAATTTAACCTCTTTGAGACCCCTCCGGGAAAAGGTGATTATTTCAGCTGTCATGGTCAGTTCTCTTTAGGGGAAGGCGTTCCACAAACTACATGACCCGTGGTGACCAACACACGCTCCCCTGACATTTCCCATCAAGAGATAAAGATGAACTGGATACTTTACAGCCACTCTGTCCTTTCTTGAAAAGAGTAACACCTGGAGGCTAGCGTCACTTTTTTTTTCTTCGTTTATTTACGAGAGATGGTACATGTTGGTTCTCACTATATTATCAGGAACTCTTTAAGTGAATATATGTCTAAGTGTCATCAATCGAAAGTACGTAATAAAAAAAGGGTCTCGTCGGTATTGACATTTAAGATGTAGATATATGGACACACGTGTAACTTGTTTCTCTCTTTATTATGTTGCGGTTTTCACAGACTATAAAAGTTTTGAATGCGTGAAAGAGAAAAGCACGAAAAGAAAACCCAGTCCTTCTCGCATTTTGTACAGCTAAAGGGCATTGAACTTCAGAAAATGTCCTTCATAAAAAAGTTGCTTAAAATGTTTCTCTTTATGAATTACAAAAACATGGCTAAATAAGCTCTTTTTTTTATAATTAAAAAAAGAAAGATTTTTTTAAGGAATTTGAATTAAAAATTTCACGAATTCCGAACAAAGTTTGATGATGTAACATCTTAGCGAAAATTATTCTGTAGTGATAGAAAAAAAAGAAACGAGCCTTACAGTAGTCGCATACGATGTGTAACATCTGACATGTTATCGTGGTAAATTCGCAATAGCAACTTAAATCCTGAAAAAAATGAATCGAGTGTGATTGGAAATAATTTTCTATGGAATAATTCTATCTTTAATGAAAATTTTATTTAATTAACGCAAGGAGTACTCCAATTTTTTATCGGAAATAATTATTGTTGTTCAATTTCGGGAAGAGCGGTAATGATAACTAAAATATAACACATATACTTGTGATTTCAAAGTATTTAAAAACCGTTGAAAAATAGCCTCAATAACAGTACACTGTTAATTATCGAAACATTTCGATTTGTGTTCATTTCGAGCTTGAGTTCACCATTCAAAAAAGCTATGAGTGGCTCGGCTTTTAACAAACTGAAGTTAACTTTAAAATCACCACTCAAAATCATGGGAAGCGAGTAATAGTTTTTTTTTAAAGAGCAGAATCAACTTCGGTATATGGTAAGAGTACAAAATGCAGGAAATCTTTAATTTTTTGTACCGTTTGATTCGGAGAAATGTATACGACCACCGAAATCACTGTTTGTCCATTTTCAAATAAAGATTCTGCCGCACATATGTCCCCAATATTTTGACTAACAATACCCAGTCCACTTGTTTGACGATAAGTAATATCCATACGTCGAGCCACAACATGTGAGTTGTTCTGTTTGCGATAGATCGCAACACCAGCTGCTCTGTGGCCGGTCGTTTAAATTGTACGCAACAATCGAAGTCAGGTATCGAAACACGTTCGTCATTGTTTAACCACGTCTCTGCCTAAAGGACTTAGCTTCTTCTCTGATCCTAAAGTGAGAAAACAAAAACAAAGATCTCACGGCCTAGACCGCAGGGGGTGGGGGACGGGGACGGACCCCCTCCCGAATGAAGGAAAAAAAACAGAACTTCCCTCCGAGGGTAGCGAAGAGACACCACCAAGCGCCTTGATTGGTCAAACTAAATAGCGCGCGCTTCCCCAACTTCCTGTTACACATTTCCGTCCCTTTCCCCAAAATTACTCCCACAAATCTCCAGCAATCGAGAGGAAAGATGTTTCACATAAAAAAAAACGTACGCATGAATTATTTTAACAATAAATATAACGCAGCCATTTTTATACTCATTCTTTAATTATAATGCATGAATAAGCAACATTCAAAAGCTAAGCAGAAAAAAAATTAACGTTTGGAATTAACTTCCAAGGAAAATTTCTAAGTGCTTAAAATTTCTTGCCAAGTAATTCTTAAAATGATTGAAAACTCATCCCGTAAAACCTAACACAACAGGCACTTTTAATCAACTGGCTTCTGAGCTGATTCATTCTGTGAAGTAATATTTACTGAATTCCTGAGATTTAAATTAAATAGCCATATAATTATTCCTATAAAATGTAATAGCAGAGAGATATAATCCATTTTTCTTTCCACTTATTCCAGGCATCTTGATATTTTTTTATACAAAACTAAAAGGGTCACGAATGCCTTAACAGATTTCATTTACCTGATACAAAATTATCACAAACTTATACTTTTTTTAATGACACATCGGATAATTTTATTATGCTCAAACACTTCTGCTTCTTTCAACGAAACTACATTCATTTTTCAAACTTTATATAAAGAGACCAGGTGTTGGCAAACCACGGCTCTTTATATAGAAGGTTGCGGCTCTTCAACCTTCTGACACTATGTATTATTAAAAAAATTACTATGCTTACAAAAAATTGTTTCTTTTTCTCTTTTTCCTTCATAATTATTTAGTGAAAAAAATTACCTGTGTTTACATATATATTTAATGGCTGAAGATGGTTATTTAAGGTTGTTATTTTTGTATTATAAATTATATTTTATTTTTTCAAAACTTACTGAGAATCAGTGGAAAATATTACAATTACTTCTAAAGCAGTAAAAGTCCCATTTATTTTGATAATACAAACCAACTATATAGAAATACATACCTTAAAGCGATTTATAGCAATGTTTACTTAATTACATACATGAGCTCGAGAGCATTCATGATTTTGGACCAGTGATACATTTAAACTCCAAATATAGGTGGCAAAAATGTATTCCGCAATTTATGATCAGCTTTAAAGTTAATAAAAGGAGTGTTGAGGAATGACTTTTGCATGCAACCAAAATCGATTTTAGTTATTTATGCAAACATAAAATTTTAGAATCAAACATGGTTTTACTGGTTCAAAATTTCTTTCACAAAGCTTGAAATCTAATTGCTTAACATTATGATATTTTCACAATGGTTGCTCTTGCAGTGAGATACAGAAATAGAAATATCTTCCGTAGCTCTTAGTTTTTGAAGATATGTGTAACACCTATCGATTCCCCTGCTTGCCTCTGAAACCCCTTGTCTACCTGTAAACCCGGCTAGGTGTGTGGGAGAAACTGAATGATCAACAGACATGATTTCAATCTAATTAATTTATTGTTACCAAAATATCAATCAGACACAATAACAATCTAATTAAGATAGACGATCAAATAGTAAAGCGCGGAGGTGAGATTCTATAACACAGGGATACTATTACGGACCCTCAATTGAATCTACGATAGCTTAAATACGCTCAATATAAACTACGTCGCACACTAATAAGCTAACTTCTAATTAAACAAGCTCACGATACCTGTACTTTTTATGCAGTGGATCCTACACTTGAATCTTGCAGGAGATCTTTATTGGGATTTGATCAATGTCGTCGGATCCACTCTCCGTAATCCGTTTTCCTGGACAACTCCAAGACCTCTTAATAATTCCACTCTCTTTCAATCTTCAATTAACAAACTAACTCGCAAACTCTTTCCTTACTCCTACTTGCCAACTCTCAAACTCGCGAAAACATAATTTATATAATATACTTCATTTACATAATCATGCTTTCTTGGTCTGTGAAAGTTGATTGAATAAAAATATTTCCCCCCAGAAGAGTCCCCAAGGTATTAATATATTCGCGGATAGATCCGTCACAAATGTAAAATATTACTTTGGAAAAAATTGTATTCAAATATAATAAAAAAATATATTAATTGGAGTACCAGTCATGGTCGCGATCGCCACCATAGTACCACCATAGATCGGGTACGACGGACAGACGTGGTCGATCGCATCCACCTCAGTGCCCCACTTCAAGTGAGGACAGGCAAATTGTGCGCATGGCAGTGACGGATCACTCAGTCACATCACGAACCATAGCACAGCACATTGAGTCTGTAACGCATCATTCAGTGTCTGCGCGTACCATTCGACACCGTTTACAGCAGAGTAGTCTGTCCACAAGACGCCCATTGCTTGGTCTACCCTTGACGCAGAACCACAGACGTCTCCGCCGCTAATGGTGCGATGAAAGAAGGATGTGGGCGGCAGAATGGAATGAAGTTGTCTTTACTGACGAGTCACGCATCTGTGTGCCACACCACGATGGTCGGATTCGAGTCTGGAAACACAGTGGAGAGTATGGGGTGGTATTGGAGATCACTCTCGCACTCCTCTAGTATGCATTGTCGGTACTTTAAACAGCCAGCGCTACATCTCCGAGGTGTTGGAGCCAGTTGTCCTTCCTTACCTTCAGGGCTTGGCCACAGCCATATTTCAACAGCATAATGCAAAACCACACGTGGCACGCATTGTCCAAAGATTCTTCGTCAATCACCAGATTGAATTGCTTCCCTGGCCGGCTCGCTCTCCGGATCTTTCACCGATAGAAAACATGTGGTCCATGGTTGTTTAACGATTGACCCAGATTACACCCCCAGCTGCCACATCAGATCAACTTTGGCAACGTGTGGAAGCTGCTTGGTCTGCTTTACCCCAAGAACACATCCAAAGTCTTTTTGAATCAATGACGAGGCGTGTGGCAGCGGTGATCTCCAACAATGGCGGCTACTCTCTGGCTACTGATTCTGGCAGGAACAACACTTCACAGAAGTCTATAAATTTGATCATTTGATACTTGGTCAACATGTTATCTACAAAATAAATTTTGTTGTGCTGTCTCTTGTCTTTCTTGGTGTTGCATTTACGGTGACCAGCAGTGTAGATATACCTTTTTATTATATATTAATTTTGCATCATTTAAAATATTTTCTTAATATGAAAATAAGCAGCAAAAAATTTAACTCTTTCTTCAATGAAAGTAAAAAACAAGATATCAATCATTGGCACGGCCAAGTAATTTTAGCGCGTTTTTCACATGTTGTATTTTACAATAATGCAACTAATGAACTTTTTACTAATAGAAAGTAGTACTGTAGCACTGTACCTCTAAATGTACTACTATTGAGCTGAAAAGAAATAATGACACAAATCTGTATCAGCACTATAAAAAAAGCAAAAAAAAATTTTTATTTTTTTTTACAGAAGTTACAAAAGCCCGGACTAGCGAAATTCAGGAAAATTCGGGAAAACTATGGGAAAATTTAAATATGATTCGGCTTATCTAGGGCACAAATGCGACCAAATGCCGAAAACCCGAGGTCAATTGGTTGCTTATTGGCTGAGAAAAAGGTACGACCAAATATGGAACGAAGACGGAGACGAAATTTGCGTCCTAATAGCGCTTTTGTTCCACTACGTGAAAAACGCGCTAAAAATTATTGTACATATACACCAGACTCTCTTTTTACACGTTAGATACGTTTCTCAGAAAACCCTGCAAAAAATATATGCGACTTACGGCAAATTTGGGAGCACGCTCCACATCTTTGAAAAACCGTGTAAGACGAAAAATATCTTAAGACACACATTTTCCCATAAAACCGCACAAAAAAGTAATAATAATTTTTTTACTTGGATATTTAGAGCCAAAAGTGGAAAGCGGAGTACATGTAATTTTCTCTCTTCAAACTATTAAATCTCTCCAGCAATGACATTCAAAAATTGACAAAAAACAACTGTAGATTTATCTTTAGATTCATTCGTAATTCCGTAAATGCCCATAATTATGAAGATGTTTTTCGAATAAGGTCTATACAAATTTTTATTAAATTCCATCCACTTGAGAATTAACAAATTTGTAGAGTAGTGCAGAGTGCCACTGAAAACTGTACCGACCCGGAGGTCAGCAACCGAAATAGGTTGCCGACCTCTGGGTTAGAATCTCTAAAGCATAGGTTCCCAAACTTTTTTGTCTCATAGACCCCTTGGCATGTTTTTTGGTTTGGCGTAGACCCCTTACTTACCTAACACTGATTTTTTTTCAAATTTATCAATCAATATCTTTTTGACAGCTGGTATATTGCTATTTACTTTAAAAGATTTAAATTTCAAACAGTAGTGAAAAGTATAGTGTTTGAAACTTAAGAAGCCTTCACACATCTTAACTAATTAAATTAAAATTTAATTAATTATAAAAATTTTGTTACATAAAGTAACTGAGCAACAAACAAATGTTTTTAATGGGAGGGAGGAATCTAGTGTTTCAATAACAAATTTTCCACATTTGGCATCAATCTTGTCAGATTTAACTCTGAATCTCATAGATTAGTATAGTGTCCAGTCTTTTTTCTTTCTTTTTTTCTGGAGTTTGGCAACCTTGCTGAAACTCCTCTAGGAAAAGCAATTAAAAACTTTCTCAAAATATTCGATTATTAGGAATAAATAATAGGAATATCTTTTTGAAGCCAAAAATGCTGATATCAGTTTCTAAACTTTACTTCAATATCTCCGTTAGTTGCTATTTCTATCAATTCCTCTCGCAATTTGACATTCCATTTTTGACGTGGCCATATGAATTCATTGTCTATACTGTGGTATTACTATAATCAAAACATTCTCAAATCTAGTTTCAAAATACGAATAAAGGGCTTTTAAATGTTAAACATAGGTTAAAATGTCATTTTCGGGCAGAATGTCTGTGACAAATTGAGAAACTGGGAAAATTTGCAACGTTAATTTTTTACCCCTT
This sequence comes from Trichonephila clavata, assembly GCA_019973975.1. Classification (NCBI taxonomy): domain Eukaryota; kingdom Metazoa; phylum Arthropoda; class Arachnida; order Araneae; family Nephilidae; genus Trichonephila; species Trichonephila clavata. Next base: position 3,986 of record BMAO01017081.1, on the reverse strand, counting down.
TAGCTTAATTCTGGCAAAAAAGCCAAAACGATGGTCGTTCTAATAAAATGTTTGCTGTTGCCTAGGAACTGCAAATTAACCTCATTACATTTAGAAAATATATTTGTTAAAAAAGTAATTGATTGTTGATTAAATTTTCTTTTAAAATTAAAGTCATAATCTGATTAAATGAGAGCCATCATCGCAGAACCCCATTAATACTTCATAGACCCCCCAAATTATTTTTTAGCTGCCGTGGACCCCTTGCAGGTCGTTATAGACCCCTGGGGGTCCATATAGATCACTTTGAAAATCACTGATGTAAAGGATAGCATGAAGATTAACGTAAGATAAAGTAAAGCCAGACGAGAGCACTTCGTAGATTATTTGATCAATATTAAGATTGACGATTTGGATTAGATTACTTTAGAAATTATCTTCAAATATAAGAAGGTGTATTGTCTGGACGTGCTAACTGTAAGTGATCCGATTTATTATTAATACTCCAATTATCTCGTCTATCTCATTATTGCTCCCATATTTACCAATTGGTGCATTTCTGTTGTTGTTGCCTATGCCATTCGATCGACAGTAACATCAGATCAAGGCTCACGAAATTCATCGCAGCAAAGGGCTAGATTTTTACGCCTTAGCTTTGAACATCATACAGGTGACATTACGATTTTGCTCGGTTCCGCCTCAATTTCGAGGACCCACCTTGGGGGTGGTCAGGGTCATCCCACCTCTCTTCTTCCACTAACCTCATGAGAGGACTTGCAGCTCGAAGGTTATTTAGACGGCCCTCATGCAGCATAGAGGCACTATACATTTACAAACATCCATGCCTTCTCCAGGATTCGAACCCAGACTCTACGGCACAGCAGGCAGCGTCACTAACCACTATACCGGATGGGCGGTGGTGCATTTCTTAATTTAGGTTGTGGAATTTGTATCGTTGTTGAGAATAGAAAATAAATTGTGTTGATTTGACTATGGTTAGTTTTCCTTCAAACTCTCGCACACTAATGGATGGGATAGCTCATCCATTACGTGTTACATAGATAAAATAATTATTAACTGTTTATTTTGACTTATGGGCCTCCACAGCTTTTACTTAGAAAATAAAGTCAAAAAATAATCTGTCAAAACAGGCACAACAAAGATTTTTTAAAAAGCCAAAATTATCTTTCCTGTACGTAAAAAGTTTTTACCCTAAACTTTATTAAGAAAAACTCGTTAATATCTGACATTGGCATTTTTTTCCCTTTGCAACAGTCACTTTTCGCAAAATTTGGTGACAATAATAACCATGTTAAGCTTTGTTTATTTACACATAAAAATTATCTGGAATTGTTAAGACAAAAACCAGTAATATGTTTGAAAATCAAGCTCATGTGAAGCAGAATCGGCACATGTATTAAAATCGTATTTTACACAAAAGATACTTGAAAAAAGACCTAAAAATGATATTGAAAAAATTATTTAAAAATTTGAATTAAAAAAGACGCGCTTAATAATTCAATCTTCTACTTTCATGAATCGGAAAAAACCGTTTAGTACAACAGTTATACTGAATATTTTCTTTCCTTCCATGAGTTTGCTATAGGAAACGAGTTTTATAAAAATACTTTTAATCCATTTTTTGGAATAAATTGTATACTGCAATATACTTAATTATACCGATCATTTTCTTTCTTTCTACACTGCTGGCTACACAAAATGCAACACCGAGAAGGATCAGAGACATAACTGCAATATTTATTTGGCAGATAACATGTACAAAGATCGAACGATTAAAATTACTGCCTCTTGTGAAATGTGGATGATAACAAGTAACTGCCATTGTTGGCTTTAACCACTGCCAAACACCTCGGCATAGAATTAAAGAGGTTTTGGATGTACAGCAGCCCATGCGGCTTCCACATAATGCCAAAGGTGATCTGGTGTAGCAGCAGGTGGTGTATACCGGGCCAGTCGTTGCGCAAACATGGATCACACGTTTTCGAATGGCGATAGATCGGGTGAACAAGCAGGCTGAGGTAGCAATTCAATCTGATGAGTAAAGAAAAACTCTTGAACATTGCGTGCCACGTGAACATTATCCTGTTGGAATACGGCTGATAGCAAGCGCTAAATGTATGGGAGGACAACAAGCTCCAACACCTCAGACTTGTAGTCCTGGCTGTTCAGTTTACGTGCTTTATGTACTAGAGGGGTGTGGCAGTGAAATTCAATACCACCTAGACCAGTGTGGCGATGCATAACGCAACAGATCAGCAGCCTCTCACCACGATGTCTCCAAACTCGAATCCGACCATCGTGATGTTGTAGGCAGAAGCGGGATTGGTCAGTAAACACAATATTGATCCATTCCATTGTCCATGTCCACCATTCATCGCACCATTGGCGGTGCAAGCGCCTGTGGTTTCCAGTCAAGAGTAAACAAAGCAATGGATGCCTTGCGGACTTTCCACTTTGGTGCAAACGGAGTCGAATGGTACGAGTGGACACCGAATGATGTGTAACAGAGTGAATCTGTTGTGCTATGGTTCGTGCTGTGGTTGCGCTATCCATCACTGTCATGCGCACCATCTGTGTGTCATCACGGACTGTGGTGCAGCGAGGTGGGTACGATTGGCCAGGTTGGTCCATCGTTTCCTCATACATCCAGTGATGACAGATGCGCATCACAGTTGCTTGGCTTCACCTAAAACGTTGACCAATTTCTCTGAAGGATAATCCACAATCCTTATAGGTTACTATTCTTCCTCGGTCGAATTCAGAAATTTAGTCAAAAGGCCCTCGATGTCTTCCACGAGGCACAGGTAAATTTCAGCTTAAGCATGAAAAAAAAACACGATAAAGCAATTGCCGTTTTTCAAATCGCCCATCTGTTCAATTCTTTTCATCTTCTTAATTTTAGAATATTTTTCTTAAAATGTTCTAAACAATTCTAAAAACCACAAAAAAAAACCCCATACCTCCATTTTTTAAAAAAAAAATGTTGTCTTAAGTAGTTGGATACTTTAAATTATTCACTAAAAGCTTTTTCAGAGAATTATCATAAAATTAAACCAATATTCGCAGAAAAAGTTAAGATGTAAAATAAATTTGTATACGGATTAGCCAAATAAAAGGCATTTTAATTGCTTAAAAGTACACGTACTCATACAAATTTAAAAGAAGACTTATCAAAATATTCTTTTTTCCTTCATTGGACTAACAATAACAATTTTTTCACATTAAATAACAATAACAAATTGAACGTAATTGACTGCTGTGAAGATAAGCATATAATTAATAATGGATTTTTTAATTTTTTGAATTAATTTATAAATAAAATGCCTTTTGGCCAAAAGCTGTGTAATCCCTCTCGCTACCAATAAATGAAATAATTTTGAGGGTTCACTGCGTCACAATATATTCATATATCGTTGGAAAAGGTGTATTAAAACATATTTTGCTTAAGGTATCCGACTACTTGCGACAATTTTTTTAAAAAAAAAATGGAGGTATGGAGATTTTTTTGTTGTTTTTAGATTTGTTTTGTTCATTTTAAGAAAAATGTGCTAAAATTAAGAAGAGAAAAAAATTACTACTAAAATGAGAAAAAAGTGGTAAAAATTTACAAAAAATAACATAAATGGGGCATACTCTGTAACAAAAGTTTATGAAAAAATTTTCAATTCTAATGTGTTGCTATGTTATTCATAGTAGAAATGACCTTCAGGATAAGAGATATTTTAATTTTTACAAAAACTAGAACACTTTACCTTAGTTATTATATGAAATTGCTTTAAAAAACACTGATTTCACATAAGGGACTTAGTTTTGTAATAAAACAGTGATTGATAAATCTGAAAGTTAAAACACTTCTATTATTGTACAAAACATACACAAAAAATTTCAGTTAATTATTTTAAAAACTTTTTTAGCAATCGCGCTATCTCCATTTGAGCATTTAAAAAAAACACACACATTTCGAGTAAAACGCGTTTTAAAGTATG